>CATIUR010000005.1:14006678-14506678 GCA_949592205.1 Helichrysum umbraculigerum | reverse complement strand
AAATGATGGGCCCGGCGCCCCTCGGATGTCACATCGGCGCCCCACCCTCTCACACATGTCACCATCGGCGCCAACCTCCTCACACATGTCACCATCGGCGCCCCCCTCACACATGTCACCATCAGCGCCCCACCCCGTCACATCGGCGCCCAACCCTCTCACACACGTCACCATCAGGGGCGTCGGGCCCATCATTTTGTTGACTTTAAGGTTTAAAAATGGAATAAATAAGGTGGGGCGCCGGGGGGCGCCATTTTTGGCGCCAGTCAATGGATTAGTTTGTGAAAAGTGTTGGTCAAAGGATTATTTTGTTAAAATAGGTGTGATGATTGGATCATTTTTGTGATTTTCCCGGAAGAATATTTTGAAAAGAATATTATATATTATTTTTAAATTTGAAGATGAAGAAATATATACAATTGAAGAAGAACTTAAACCGTTCCCAACCCGTCTCGTCGGCTGGCGTCGGCTTCAAACCGACGAACCGACGGGGTTGGCACGAAGTCGTCAGTCGCTTCGTCGATTGCCTTCCTTCGGTATTCCGACGTGAGGCGTCGGTTTGTTTTTTTTATTTTTTTATTTTGTGTGTATAATATTAAAGGTAAATTGGTAAATGTGGGACCCAAAAATTAAAGTGACGGAGCAGGGATGGGAGGGGTCTGTCAGTTTCAGTCAGTTTTCTGAAAAATCTGACATGACGCTGACGTGACTTCGTCAGTTTCAGTCAGTTGGTTTTTAGGTTGGGAATGACCTTATTGAACACCTGCTCCCAATTCCCACCCATAGTATTAGATAAATAAACTTAGTATTAGTGCATACTATTGAAATAATAATAATAATTCTGACAGAAGAAAAAACAAAAAGTCAAAAAGTATATAAATAATAAAATTATTGAACACCTACTCCCAATTCCCACCCATATTATTAAATAAATAAACTTTGTGTTAGTGTATACTATTGAAATAATAATAGTACTTCCTTCCTTCCAAAATTATTGTCACCCGATAAAAAATGTAGTTTAATAAAAATATAATCATTATTGCTTTCTCTTTCATTATTTTTATAGAATGACAGTTTTACCCTTAACTAATTAAATTGTTTTCCTAAAAATGAGTAATAATAATTTCAATTAACGGTTATATGGTAATCATGACCAAAATTTCACTATCTATTTTTGAAAATAGATAATTAATTTGGAACGTTCGAAAAAGGAAGCATGAACTATAATTTAAGGATGGAGCCACCGAGGGAGTAATTCTGACAGGAGAAAAGACAAAAAACTTTTATTATTATTAGGTATATATAAATAATAAAATTGTTAAAAGAGGAAATAAGAAAAAGCGTGATAATGCATTGAACACATGACAAATGACTAGGGGTGTTCATATGGATGGTTCGGTTCAAAACCGATCCGTATACATGAATCCAAATGGATTATGATTTTGAAAATATGAATCCGAACCGTCCAAACAAATTCAAAAACCGAACCAATCCATCCAAATTACTATTTGGATGGATCGGTTTGGTTTTTGGATATCCATACACATACATAAATATTTATAATATCTACTAAAAATATGTTAGATATTATAATAAAATTATACATAATGGATGGTTCTCATTTGAACCTCTCAGTATATATACATGTGCGTGTAATATAATAGTAAAATGCAAAACGAAACTAAAAGTTACCTATATATAAGTAAACAATTATGTAAATTATAAACTACCTAATATATTTGGATATTTATAGAATATTAATAAGTTAGTAAACTATTTTGTATGTGCATGTATACATATAATGAATGAAAAATAAGTATTTATTTGTTATTTGGTTTTTTTGGATAATCCGGTTTGTAATTTACTAACCAAAACCAATCCGTGATCCAAAATAACAAGTTTGGTTTTGATCCGAACCGATCCAAAAATCCAATTATCCAAACCACATGGTCCGATCCGAGTTATCCAATTGGATAATTCGGTTTTATCCGAACTGTGAACAGCCCTACAAATGACAAATAGCTAATATTGTACGTAGTACTACGTAAGATTTAAAATGGTTATTGAGTTATTCACGCTTAACATTTACAAATATTTTAAAGCTAATAATCAACATCTGAACCTTACATTTCTAATAAATTTATGATCCGCATCTAGCTGTGCATCTTATTATGTATCTATAATCTATATAATAACATCGGCTTTGTCGAAGCATTTTAGGTACTCCAAAAACATTTCAGTAAATTTTCTTTCTCTATTCTCTCTCATTTTAATCTTCACCAATATTAACAAGTGAGTCATTAATTAATTATTACAGGAATCAAATCAATACATAATTTTGTTAGCTTTTGGTCTGTGGACGTACTGCCCAGCCTCTGAAAGCTAAAAGTTTCCAATGGAAAACATCCAAGTTGATTATGGAAATGATGTAGATTTAATCTACGACGAGATTAAGATTCTGATTGTCAAAGATGATAATCAACACAAACCCGATAACCAACCTTCACCTTCCATTTTCAGAGTTCCAAGTTCCTTTCGTGATCTTGACCCAAAATCTTTTACCCCTCGTGTTGTATCCATAGGACCTTTCCACAAACAAGATGAAAATTTAATGGGTGTTGAGACACACAAATTGACTTGTGTGACTCAACTATTCGGTCGTTTGGACTCCTCACAGGAGCAAACAATGAAAGCATGCATCAACACGGTGCTTGATAAAATACAGCGAATTAGGTCATGTTACGAAGGGGATATGATCTTCTCTAGTAACCATAGTTTTGCTATAATGATGGTTGTTGACGCTTGTTTCATACTAGAAATTATGTATAGGGAATTCAACGACGATAAACATGATGAGATACGGCGTTCGTTTTTTGACAACAACTTGATCAAGCATCATGTCAAGCGAGATTTGGTTCTGCTAGAGAACCAAATCCCTTTCTTTCTTCTGAAAGACATGTTTGAGTTGACAATTATGAAATTGAGATCACCTAAAGATTCTTCTCTTGTTCAACTTATCCAATTATTTCTTAGAGACATAAACCCCTTTATAGCACATCACTTACAACATGCTATTGATGATGACCCTCAACATGTTCTTGACCTTCTGCACAAATGTTACTATCCATCCGAAGGCTTGCCCCAAGATCAAGATTCCCCGTATAAATATATAAATGCAGCATCATCCTACTCTGCTACACAGTTGGTCAAGTCCGGAGTGCACTTTACGCCTAATAACTACGAAAAATGGGCTCTAGAAATGAAATTCAGATCATCCTATTGGGGTAAGTCTATTTTTAAAATGCCAATACTATGTTTACAAGAATCTACCAAGACCGTTTTGTGGAATCTGGTTGCATTCGAGCAATGCTTTCCAAAAGGCGTTCCAAATGTGGTTGCATCATATCTAATTACTCTCATGTCACTAGTCGATACAAAAGAGGACTGTAACAAGTTAATGGAATCATACATCATTAGGAGCAATCCGGGTTTTAGTCATTACGATTATTTAGTTGATATGACCCAAGGATTCGTCCAAGAAATTTTTCTTAACGACTTCATATATCACAGACAGTGGATGCAACTGATTGATTATCACAACCGCCGTTTGCCGACGATCAAACGAGACTACTTCAGTGGGGCTTGGAGTTACATAGCATCAATTACGGCATTAATCCTCTTCATTCTTACTGTAATCCAAACTTATTGCTCTATTCGCAGTCTTTGATTAACTTTTAATTGTTCCTTTTCATCGTTCAATAAAAAAAATATCTCTTTTAATTAATTTTCTGTTATATGTGTTTTATAATGATTATATATATCTGAAAGGTAATGTTAATTAGGCTTACGGCATATTTTGTTTATATATTCAAACATTAATTATTTTCTAGAGTTGTTAATTGTACGTACACATTTAACTTTCCTTTGAACAAGTGCCGATATCAAATTTTCACAGCATATACGGACTGAGACAGTGAGACCATCCACGATAGAAAATACACTTAATAATTTATATGTCACATCACGAGTCGGTTAAAACACTAACTATTAATAATTTATATAGACCATTCACAATGCATTAGATTATTTAAGGTTGGATAAACGGTTACGTCATCATCGTTTATTTTTATATATTTCTTCACAACCCATCAAACCTTTAAAGTTAGATCAACTCCCACATCATTGTACTATTTTTTATTTCTTTAATATGTAATGAAATGTGTTCATATTTAGAGAATCTCCAATGTTATCATCAAATGTACCTTTTGCACTATAATATTGTAAAATGTACATAAAAACCTCTCCAATGTTAGCACTAAACCATCACACTATTATAGTGTAACATAAATACTTGCCAAGATGTACTAAATATAGTGCAACACTAAACTTCACACTAAACACTATTCACATGTTATTTAATATAAATAATTAAAACTAAATTATAAAAATTAAATTGTTGTATGTTTCTTATCAATACCATTAAAATGAATTCGATATTGTTATATTTTGTTTCACTTGTTTTTTTATGTTTATTGCATTATTATGTCTTTTAATTGTTTCAAAGTACATTTAGTGCAAAAATATAGTTTATACATTGGTGTAAATTCTATTTAGTGCAAACATATTCCATTAGGATTCCATTTTTGCACTATCTTAGTGATAAATTTTAGTGTAAACATTGGAGATGCTCTTAGATACATCTTTTTGTACTTTTTCCCATCTCATACCTCCCCTCACCCATCTAATCAATCACATCATGCTCTCTCTTTTTTTTACTTTCTGGATATACCCCCTCTTTTTCTAATTCCTACCACCTGTTTAATCTAAAACTGAAACTGATTCAGTACCGAACTGAGACCGATCTTAGATAAAACTGGATTGAAAAAGGACCGGACGAAGACCAAAGTGGGCCAGGGGTATCCCCTATAATTCAGGGGGTGGCTTTATAATTCCCTAATGAAATACATAAACAATATTTGAATGAATAAAAATAAAACTAATAGAAGTTGGAGCATATAGAGTCTCTCATTCACCAAAGTGTCACCTCCACAATGCAATCAATGTTTTATTCTTTTCTATTGGATTATCTAGAGGTGGCAATTTTAGACTAATTGGTTAATTATGGGTCAATTTAGTTAATATTTAGATTGGGATGTTGGGTCTCCTCCCCATTTTTTGGATGTGTCTAAATGAGTTTTTCAATACAACCTCCAATTGTGTAATAATTAACCAACGGGTCTAGTGGGTAAAAAAAAAAAATTTCACCTCATTTTATTTTTTTCATTTTTCACCCAAATTAAAAAAAAATGGTAAAAACCCGATGACCCGACCCGACCCGAGACTCATTTGACCCGGACCCATTTAGACCCATCCTTCTAAATGACCCATCTAGACCCGGACCCATTTAAACCCAAACTCATCTAGATCCGTGACCCAACCCGACCCGACCCATTCATTTTGCCACTTATAGGATTATCCAAGTCATCCCATTGTAAATGAGTGATGATTCGTATACCACTAAAAATTATCAGTACACTATCAACTGTGTTTTACAGTATTGTACAGTACAATATCACCATAAAACACGGTTTATGGTGTATGAATAATTTTTTGAGGTGTTCGAATTATTTCCAATTGTAAATGGTCTTAATAGGCCCATGCACTTTGTACCTTGTTGATTTATTAGAGATATAAAATATTATAAATATAAATATAAATAGTAATTATAAAGTATAATGACACATAAACAAAAAGGTTTATTGATTTTATTTGTTTTGATGTAAAAATGTATTAAACTATTAAGAGTCCAATGCATTGTGGATGGTATAATATATTCTATAACGTCAATTTGTTTCTTACTATATAAATTCTCAAATTCTAATCCTTAACACAAATGGAGAAAGATCTGTGTGGATATATTGTCTCAAGGTCCACGAGATGCTAAAGATTTATATCTCATACGGTCCTTAAGGCGATCAGGAGCAGTACGTTGCCACACAAAAAGGAGAGGTTGTTTGCAAAAATTCCACATATCCAAGAACTCAAATGGAGTTAGACAGTCTATAGTGAGATAATTAAGAAACTTAATTGCTCTTCTCACTTAAAGAAGCACATGAAGAACAACGATGACCGGTTGGACAATAAACGGAATACTTTGATGGTTGTGGCATCATTAATAGCAACGATGGCCTTTCAAGCAAGTACTAATCCTCCAAGTGGCGTTTGGCAAGATGACTAGACCACTGATCTAGCCAGTGGGCCTGGATACGTTGTCAACTTGTCATGGTATACTATCACGTATCACTACAAGAAAAAAGAGAAAATACCACTAACACCTTTAGCCAAAAACTCCCAGGTCACTTTTAGCGACAAACATTGAAGTCTCTAGTATTTTTTTTCCCACCAAAAAGGTCACAGCCCACCCTGAACCTGTTGTATACAGTAAATAGGTACTCATAATTTTCTGTCAGTTCGATAAACAAGGAACGCCCACTCAATAAATATAAGTGATAAACCAAGTTGTCCCATCGTAGTTAAAATTGTACAATAATCATTAGGTGTATATGTTTTCATTTACCGCATCTACTTCGGTCTTATATAATTAATCTGAAATGATTAGTTATAAAATGAAGAAAATTCACCACATAGCAAAGCAGTTACTCAAAAATTTTATTATTATATGTGTTTATTCAATTTAATCGTTTATTTGGTATATTAACTTTGTCTTCAATATAGTAACTTTTTCTTGTTACATTTTATTTTTTCCGTATCTTTTGGATTTTTTAACCAATAATGGTTTCCTTTTCGATTCACTAAGTTGCAATTGCTACATGATTAATATATAACTCTGTATTACTTATTGGCAATTACAAAAATTTTGTTTGATTATACATATGTTGGAAATAGTGTCCAAGGTCATAACTAATTGGTAAGACTATTGCTAAAGTGGAATCCTTTTTGGGTTGCCCTCGATGAACAGTAAGAGAAACTAATTGAGAGATAATATTAATTAGAATTAATATTGTAGTTAATTAATTAGTTTGTCAATTTATCAAAGTTGATAAATTAATTAGAAGCTAAAAGAAAATTAACAGAAACTACAAAGAATATTTGGTTAGTTTATTAATTGTATATTAATCAGAAACTAAAAGGAATATTCTGGAAGCGAGTTTCAACCGGCGGTTGGGGAGACCAACCAGCGATTGGAGGCTAGGGTTTCTAAGGCGGTGTAGACGTGTCATAACTTGGGCAAGAATCAAGTCCAATCGGCGGTTGGAAGCTCCAACCGACGGTTGGAGGACGAATTCAGTTGTCCCACATCGGCTGGATGACAAACCCCAGGGTATCCTCTTCCCTTATAAATAGAGGTCATCTCTAAGCTTTCATGGTATCCCAGATCCGAATTTAATTCGGTTCTTTCTCTCTTTCTTATTCCTAATCCTTGTAAGAGTTTACACGACGTAGAGTCGGAACATTAGGATATGGAATTTCTATTAGTTCACGGGTGTGAAGCATTAGATGTATTCTGGTTTGGGTACTTGCCATCCAAAGCATGGAAGCTCGAGCAAGGTGGTATGCGCACGTGAGAAATTGGTTTTCTCAAAGGTTAATATTTTCTCATTTATCTATTTATTTTGTTATTGTTAATAGGTTTATTAAGTCAAGGTCCTTTAGGGTTTAGTTTCCTAGTTGTTCTAGATTAATTGTTATTTTCCGCTGCATATGTTAATCTAGTTAGGGAATAGAAAACCCAACAACATATACATTTTTTTATGAATTTATTATTTATTTGTGAATATTAATGTTAATTGTATGTAAATGTATATATTTAACAACAATTCACGATATTACAAAGTGCAATTTTATTATACTTTTTCTAGTTTTTTTATATTTGTAACATCCTCTCCGGTAGCCTGGTATTTTTCTATTTATAATTGCGTATTTAATTGTTTTAAATAATTTTACGATATAATTGTTTACTTGTGATAGTTGGCGAAATAGGTCTTAGGACTTATTGTGGATAATGAAATGTTGCTTGTTTTAATATATAAAAGTTGACGGTACAATAAAATAAATTTCTCGCATTTAGTAATTAAGTGCCAGACAATAGATTTGTAGCGGGTATTAAAATACCCAAAGTGGTAGGTCGGTTTAAATGAGGGCCGACCTTTATTTGGGGATCACTTTCCCAATTTCTTTCTTACTCTCTCATTCCAATTCCATTAACCACTTAAACCCTAAATATGATCCTCTAAAATTACCAATAATCATAAACAAGATTTAAAGCTTCAAGTTGTGATTCAAGTTAGTTGTTCTCATCTTTTCTAGTCTTCATCTTCTTCATTTAGTAAGGTAAGAAAACTTATAGTTTATAAGTTCATATGTTAGATAGAGATGAAATTGATGAATTGAATGATTCTTGTAAGTTATATAGTGATTGTTTGTGATATATGATGATATGTGATGATTCTTAACTAGTTATAAGCATCGAATTCATGTTTGATGAGCTTGAATAATGAAAATGGAATTAGGGTTCGTTCAGGTCTGTTCTTGAGCTGAAGAACAGATGAACGCGATCCCGGCTAAGATTCCGGATCGCGTTCCCTTGTTATAAATGACTTAGTCGAGTTTTTGGCCTTAGAAACGCGATCCAGGCCTATTATCCGGATCGCGTTTGCTAGTGTTTTTCGGTGACAGAATTTTTCCTAAGGACGAACGCGATCCAGCCCTTATTAGTCAGGATCGCGTTTGCATGTTTAATCTTGATGGATTTTGCAAATTTCACCAAAATGCATGTGTTTAGAAGGTGGTGTTTATAGTGGCACTTATTGAATGCTATTGTGGCATTATATAAAAATGCTCATTTTGATATTTACAAATTATGAGGCAAAGTACTAACTTATGTTGATTATTGATTCTCAGATCCTCCGAAAGATAAGTGATCTCTGGAATCAGAGATTTTGAAGGCAAAGGTATCGGTGAGTGGATTCAAAACTTACCGTTTGGCTTAGTTGTAATCATTTGATTACAACGGGTAAACGTAGACTTGATTATTGAGTTGATTAGTTGTTATTGTTGATCATATGCCTATATGTGCTTTGTGTGGCCTTTGTGCATTGTTGTTAATGAGGTCAACGAGTTGATGAACTGTTGGTTGGGCTAGTGTGTTGTTGTGTGAATGGTACATGGATGTACTTCATTTGTTGTGTGTGCTGAACTGTACCTAAGTATAATAAACACTAGCTATCGGTCTCGTCCGTTATGGCCATACGGATATGTTTGGATAAGTGATCTTGGGGAGCCGCCCGGGTACTAAGGTTATCCCCGGATCCGCTGATCCTCATTAAGTTGTTGTTGACTGTTGTGTTTGAGAATATTTGTTGTAGTTAATTGGTTTAGCTAAGTAGAATGTTGAGTGTTGGATTTACTCACTTAGCTATGTGCTAATCCCTCGTTGTTACTTCCTGCAGACTTTTGTTTATGCATGCGGGTGGGTAGCAGGAAGGTCAAACCTTGGAAGAATGGAATGTTTGATATTCAAGCTACTCTGATTATTTTTGTAACAACTCAGTTTAGTTTATATAATACCCCGACATGCTAGTCTTTTGAACAAGTTTTAAATCGTAGTAACTTAACCATCTAAACTGTTTTAGTACTTTGGAAAAATATGTAATGAAGTATTGTGTTTTATTTACCTGCGCTTCCTTATTATCTTTAATATTATTACTATGGAATGAGGGGTGTTATAAATTGGTATCAGAGCATAGTTTTGGGATAATTGTTCATTGTTGAATGATCAATCCCAAAACTCGAGCGTGATATATCAAACATTCTTGGGTATGAGATTAGTATTGGTTGAAGGTAGTTAGTATTTAGATGCTAACGATTAACAAAAGTTCAAGTGTTGTGTTGAATTTCAGAAATGGCAGATAACGAACCACCGACCACCAACCCCAACAATGCCTCCAGGATCGTCGCTCCTCAAATCGGGACTCATACCGAGCAACATGATCATAATGGTACTTCTCAACCAACCGGACAACAATCTAACCGAGATGAGTATATTCATGAGATGGAAGACGAGTTGGTATTCCTTAGGGAATTCAAGAGAAAAGCTGAGGAAGCTGCGACTAGACAGTTATTTCAGCAAACTCCAGTCTTTGGTTCTGGTTCATCCTCTCAATCAGACAAGAAGTGCTCATACAAGACTTTTATGGCTAGTCGACCACCGGAATTTCAGGGAAGTAAAAATCCTACGGTAACGTTAAATTGGTTGAGGGATATGGAACGCAAATTTGATGTGACTTGCTGTGATGAGGAACTTAAAGTCAAATATGCGGTTCAATGCATGAAGGATGATGCGATGGTTTGGTGGGATTCTGTTACCGGACACTTGCCGCAACAACAAAAGGAATCTATTAATTGGACTCAATTTCATCAGGCGGTTCGTAACCAATACTGTTCGGATTTTGATATTGCTAGGATTCGAAGAGAGTTTGTGAATCTTCGATTAAAGGATGACATGACTATTGATGAATTGATTTCACAGTTTACGGATAAGCTTAGGTTCGTGCAACAATGGGTTCCGGATGAGAAAACTCAAATTGAACAATTTGTGGATGCTTTACCGGATAACTACCGTACGGTTGTGAGATTGGCTAAGGATTTATCGCATGCTTTTAACCTCGCGCGGTCTGCCGATAGTGATTTGAGAGGTTTGAGATTATGGCAAGGAAAGGATACAAGTTTCTCTAAGGCAAGAACTGAATCGTCGGGTAGGAATAAATCTAAGTGGCAAGGGAATCGACAAGGTGGTAAGAAATTTGTTGGAAGAAGTAGTTCTTCGGGAAGTTTTAATAGTTCCAACTGGTGTAGTTCGTGTAGGTCTCGGCATGATGGTCCGTGTACGGCTAAGACAAATAAATGTATGAAGTGTGGTGAATTAGGTCATGAGATAAAAAGTTGCCGTTATCCAAATTTTGTTTGTTGGACTTGTAAGAAAGAAGGGCATAGGGTTGGTCAATGTCCGGAGGCAAGGTCGACGGGGTCGGGTTCTGTCGGGAGTTCGGGATCTTCCGGTCAGAAAAGAAAGAACCCTCCTCCAGCAACTAGTAGGGCTTTTCAGATGACTGTTGATGAGGCCGTGCGTACTGAAGATGTTATCACGGGTACATTTCTTATAAACTCTGTACCTGCACGTGTATTGTTTGATTCGGGTGCTAATTGTACTTTCATTTCCGTGCAATTTTGTGATAAGTTGAAATTAGCCCCTACTGTGATAACAAAGCCTATAGAAGTAGAAATAGTTAGTGGTAAGTTAGTTCCTGTTACCACCTCGGTGACTGGAGTTAGTATTACTATTGATGATCACGTTTTTCCTATTTCCTTCTTGTTGATGCCAATCCCTAGTTTCGATGTAATAATTGGTATGGATTGGTTGAGTCAGAATAAGGCTAGTATTGATTGTCACCAGAAGTTGGTTAGGATCCCAATCTCCGAAGGGTCATATGTTGTGGCTCGAGGAGAACGGGATGGTGTAACTATTCCGTTGATTTCGTTGATGAAAGCTAGGAAGTCATTGTCAAAAGGTTGCGAGTCATACCTAGCCTATGTAGTCGATGTCAAATTAGAAAGGAAAACTGTTGCGGATGTTCCTGTTGTTTGTGAGTACCCTGAAGTGTTTCCCGATGAATTGCCTGGATTACCACCAGTTAGGGAAGTAGAGTACAGAATTGATCTTGTTCCGGGCTCGTCGCCGATTGCTAAAGCTCCTTATAGGTTAGCTCCTTCGGAGATCCGTGAAATGATGAATCAGATTCAGGAATTGTTGGATAAAGGTTTTATCAGACCTAGTTCCTCGCCGTGGGGTGCACCAGTGTTATTCGTGAAAAAGAAAGATGGGTCATTGCGGATGTGTATTGATTACAGGGAATTAAATAAGAGGACTGTGAAGAACAAGTATCCATTGCCTAGAATTGATGATTTGTTTGATCAGTTACAGGGTTCTTCGGTATATTCTAAAATTGATTTGAGGTCGGGTTACCATCAGGTCCGTGTTTGTGAACAAGATATACCTAAAACCGCTTTCCGAACCAGGTATGGGCATTATGAATTTCTGGTTATGCCTTTTGGTTTGACAAATGCTCCCGCAGTATTTATGGATTTGATGAACCATGTGTGTCGACCATTCTTGGATAAATTTGTGATTGTTTTCATTGATGATATACTTGTTTATTCGAAATCTGAAACTGGGCATGCTACGCATTTGAGATTGGTTCTTGAAACATTGAGACGAGAACATTTGTATGCAAAGTTTTCCAAATGTGAATTCTGGATTCGAGAAGTTCAGTTTTTGGGTCATATAATTTGTCGAGATGGTGTGAAAGTGGATCCATCAAAGGTTGCAGCTGTGATGAATTGGAATGAGCCAAAATCTGTTTCTGAGATAAGGAGTTTCCTTGGGTTAGCGGGATATTATCGGAAATTTATCAAAGATTTTTCTAAGATAGCCGGTCCGTTAACTAAGTTAACCCGTAAAGATGAGAAGTATGTATGGACTGATCAGCAGGAGCAAGCTTTTCAGACATTGAAACAATTGTTGTGTCAGACACCGATTTTAGCATTACCAGAAGGTACTGATGATTTTGTGGTTTATTGCGACGCTTCATATTCAGGTTTGGGTTGTGTCTTAATGCAAAGGGATAGAGTTATCGCTTATGCTTCTCGACAGTTGAAACCACATGAGAAGAATTATCCTACACATGATTTAGAACTCGCAGCAGTTGTATTTGCCTTAAAACTTTGGAGACATTACTTATATGGGACTCGATGTGTTGTTTGTACCGATCACAAGAGTTTGCAGTATGTGTTCTCCCAGAAAGAATTGAATATGCGACAGAGGCGATGGTTGGAATTGATAAAAGATTATGATTGTGAAATTAGATACCATCCAGGCAAAGCTAATGTGGTCGCCGATGCGTTAAGTCGAAAGAATACTCCTGATCGAGCTTTCTATTTAAAAGTGAATGTTTCCTCGGATTTGATTGATCAAATTAAAGTTGTGCAACTTGAAGCATTGAAAGACCAGAATTTGAAATCCGAAATCATGTTAAAACGCAAAGACGAATTAGTTGATGATTCAAGGGGATTAAAGACTTATCAGTCTCGTGTTTGGATTCCTTCTATTGGTGGTATTCGGGATTTGATTTTGAATGAAGCTCATAAGTCGCGAATGTCTATTCATCCGGGTAGTACTCGAATGTATAATGATTTGAAACCGTTGTATTGGTGGCCAACGATGAAAACCGACATTGCAAGGTTTGTGGGATCTTGTCATATTTGTGCTCAGGTCAAAGCGGAACATCAAAAGCCGTATGGGTCGTTAAAACAGTTGGAGATACCTGAGTGGAAGTGGGATCACATAACCATGGATTTTGTGACTAAACTACCACGTACTGCTCGAGGCAATGATATGATTTGGGTTATAGTGGATCGATTGACAAAAAGCGCGCATTTTCTTGCTACGAGTGAGACAGCATCGTTGACTAAACTTGCCCAATTATATGTTAGCGAAATCGTTTCCAGACATGGTGTTCCCTTATCGATTGTGTCAGATAGAGATACTCGTTTTGCTTCTCGTTTCTGGCAAAGTTTACAACAAGAGTTGGGTACACGTGTAAATCTTAGCACAGCTTATCATCCTCAGACAGACGGTCAGTCAGAACGTACAATTCAAACTTTAGAGGATATGCTTCGTGCTTGCATTCTGGAATATGGAGGTTCATGGGATTCACATCTCCAATTGGTTGAGTTTACTTATAACAATTCGTACCATTCAAGTATTGGGATGCCTCCGTATGAAATGTTGTGTGGTCGTCGTTGTCGCACACCTACTTGTTGGTTAGAGGCAGGTGAGAAACAGTTTGTTGGACCCGACATTGTACAAATAACCGCTGATAAAGTAGCTATTGCACGTGAGAAGTTGAAAGCCGCAAGAGATAGGCAGAAACAGTATGCGGATCCTAAAAGACGACCGGTTGTATTTTCCGAAGGTGAATTAGTGTATCTTAAAGTTTCTCCGTGGAAAGGTGTGATTAGATTCGGGAAACGTGGAAAGTTGGCGCCTAGGTACATTGGTCCATTCAAGATTCGACAAGTTGTAAATGATCAGTCGATGGCATTGGATCTTCCTCCAGAGCTCTCTGGTATTCATGATACGTTTAACGTATGTTACTTGAGAAAGTGTAATATAGAGGATCAGTCACAAATTCTTCCATTGCAAGACTTAAAGGTTGATCAAACCCAGAAGTTAGTAGAGGAACCAGTTGAAATTGTAGACCGAAAGATTACCAAACTTAGGAAGAAACAAATCCCTATGGTACTAGTAAAATGGAGACATAGTTTAGGTTCCGACCTAACTTGGGAGACTGAGGAGTCGATGAAATCCAGATATCCTGGATTGTTGGATAGGGCTGAGATTTCGGGGACGAAATCTCCTTAAGGAGGGGAGATTTGTAACATCCTCTCCGGTAGCCTGGTATTTTTCTATTTATAATTGCGTATTTAATTGTTTTAAATAATTTTGCGATATAATTGTTTACTTGTGATAGTTGGCGAAATAGGTCTTAGGACTTATTGTGGATAATGAAATGTTGCCTGTTTTAATATATAAAAGTTGACGGTACAATAAAATAAATTTCTCGCATTTAGTAATTAAGTGCCAGACAATAGATTTGTAGCGGGTATTAAAATACCCAAAGTGGTAGGTCGGTTTAAATGAGGGCCGACCTTTATTTGGGGATCACTTTCCCAATTTCTTTCTTACTCTCTCATTCCAATTCCATTAACCACTTAAACCCTAAATATGATCCTCTAAAATTACCAATAATCATAAACAAGATTTAAAGCTTCAAGTTGTGATTCAAGTTAGTTGTTCTCATCTTTTCTAGTCTTCATCTTCTTCATTTAGTAAGGTAAGAAAACTTATAGTTTATAAGTTCATATGTTAGATAGAGATGAAATTGATGAATTGAATGATTCTTGTAAGTTATATAGTGATTGTTTGTGATATATGATGATATGTGATGATTCTTAACTAGTTATAAGCATCGAATTCATGTTTGATGAGCTTGAATAATGATAATGGAATTAGGGTTCGTTCAGGTCTGTTCTTGAGCTGAAGAACAGATGAACGCGATCCCGGCTACGATTTCGGATCGCGTTCCCTTGTTATAAATGACTTAGTCGAGTTTTTGGCCTTAGAAACGCGATCCAGGCCTATTATCCGGATCGCGTTTGCTAGTGTTTTTCGGTGACAGAATTTTTCCTAAGGACGAACGCGATCCAGCCCTTATTAGTCAGGATCGCGTTTGCATGTTTAATCTTGATGGATTTTGCAAATTTCACCAAAATGCATGTGTTTAGAAGGTGGTGTTTATAGTGGCACTTATTGAATGCTATTGTGGCATTTTATAAAAATGCTCATTTTGATATTTACAAATTATGAGGCAAAGTACTAACTTATGTTGATTATTGATTCTCAGATCCTCCGAAAGATAAGTGATCTCTGGAATCAGAGATTTTGAAGGCAAAGGTATCGGTGAGTGGATTCAAAACTTACCGTTTGGCTTAGTTGTAATCATTTGATTACAACGGGTAAACGTAGACTTGATTATTGAGTTGATTAGTTGTTATTGTTGATCATATGCCTATATGTGCTTTGTGTGGCTTTTGTGCATTGTTGTTAATGAGGTCAACGAGTTGATGAACTGTTGGTTGGGCTAGTGTGTTGTTGTGTGAATGGTACATGGATGTACTTCATTTGTTGTGTGTGCTGAACTGTACCTAAGTATAATAAACACTAGCTATCGGTCTCGTCCGTTATGGCCATACGGATATGTTTGGATAAGTGATCTTGGGGAGCCGCCCGGGTACTAAGGTTATCCCCGGATCCGCCGATCCTCATTAAGTTGTTGTTGACTGTTGTGTTTGAGAATATTTGTTGTAGTTAATTGGTTTAGCTAAGTTGAATGTTGAGTGTTGGATTTACTCACTTAGCTATGTGCTAATCACTCGTTGTTACTTCCTGCAGACTTTTGTTTATGCATGCGGGTGGGTAGCAGGAAGGTCAAACCTTGGAAGAATGGAATGTTTGATATTCAAGCTACTCTGATTATTTTTGTAACAACTCAGTTTAGTTTATATAATACCCCGACATGCTAGTCTTTTGAACAAGTTTTAAATCGTAGTAACTTAACCATCTAAACTGTTTTAGTACTTTGGAAAAATATGTAATGAAGTATTGTGTTTTATTTACCTGCGCTTCCTTATTATCTTTAATATTATTACTATGGAATGAGGGGTGTTATAATATTAATATGTAGAAATTTTGACCCACCACAAACAAAAATTTTGTCTACGCCACTCTCACGTTTCATTTTATCGCACCTCTTGAATGTACGGATATTGAAGAAGATGGTGATGATTGACAAGGATGAGGATGAGGATGGGGAGTGAGTTTGTTTGTGATGTTTTAGTCGTTTGTGAGGTTTGTGGAAACAATTTTCGTTTCACCTTTACTTTTAAAGTTGTTGAACATAAGGATGATTTGTGCGTTTGTTTGAACAATGTATTATTTGTATGGCTTCTAAATTGTTTGTTTTTTGTGTTTTGAATGCGAAAATTTTGATTAATATATATGCGCTGTAAAAAGCAGGGGGTAAAACTTGGAAAAGCTTTCAAAATGGCAAAGTATGCAAAAACCGGACGTGAGAGTTTCTTCTCATCTAGCTCCTCCTGAAAAAAAAAATTCAAGTTCAAGATTATTCAGATTTAACATTTGTATATCTTAATGACTTTTAGCGAAGATTAAAGTCACTGTATCCACTTTTAAAGTTAGCAACAATATGTCGTCATTTGTCGTCGCTAAAGGGTCCAAAATTAAAATGCGAAGAAGGATTTATAATACCCGCCGCATCTGTAGTTTCTCGGTCAGTATACCAAAATCAGCTATCAACCTCTAATTTCTACGTTTGCTTCATATTGGTAATGAATTCATCCTGTATTTCTTTCTGATTTTTGATACAGTTGAATTAGAAATCGCACAAACACGAAATGAAATCCAACAATTAACAGAGATAGGGACTCACTAGAATTAGAATTGAATCCGAATACACTGTTACAACTAGTCGAATGATTATTGAATCAAACAATTACAAAGAGAAAGAAGTAAGAACTTATTACAATCAAAAGCATAGAATGAAAATGACAATAGCCTTTGCTATTTATTGATCCCCAATTGTGTAACTAACTTTAGGCGCCCATTTCACACACGCAACTTGGGGTGTTTACTGAGATCACGTGCATCTCACATGTGACCTACTTTGATATCGGCTCATGTCACTCACGTGCTACCCTTAAATGATTCGTAACAAACCATTCCCCTTAAAAGATTCTTGTCCTCAAGAATCCGTTTAAAAGCTTAAAACTTGTGCTAATGCTAAGAATATCACACATAGCCCAATAAACCAACAAGTAACTTCTGTTGTATCTGAGTTGGTAACCAGTTGCAACTGTATTGTTGGGGCACACCAGTTTAGACTTCCATTTGGGCCACAAATGCATTAGTGCCTTCCTTTTGAGTCGTTTCTTGTCCTTCTGAATGCAACCCAACTCACTTGACCCAACATCAATTGAAGGTTGAGTATGTTCAATTTCTACCTCCTCTTGAATAGGTAGCAACGTGGTCACAGATTCAGCATGCACAACAGGATGAGTTAGATGCCTAGACTTGCTAAGAGTATCATATTTCACTTCATTTTCATAAAGCTTTGGACCATCACCCACACATGCTGTTGTGATCTCAATATCAGATTTGTCATGAACCTTTCCAGTAGCATTATTCAATTCATTTGCAACTTGTTTTCCTGAAAATAAACATTCACCAATACTATGCCCACAAGTCAAAATACCTCCATATTGAATTGTATTCGGTGCATCAGATTGCAAAAGTGCTTGAAGGTCTATGTATTCTGATTTCCCAGCAGCCTTTTCACTTTTATTGACTACTAATTCATCAGCATTTACATTTAGAACTTGTTTCATTTTACCCCGCTTTTCACTTATGGACACCACCATCGGTAAAGACTTAAATACATAACAACCAAATTCAGTTAAACCATATTCTATATTTCTCGGTTGCTTTTCTGACCAAGACCTTATGCCCGGCTTCCATTCAAAATCTTTGACCCAACCCATTTCAACAACCTGATTATGTTCCTCCACACTAACTTTCAGCTTAGCTTTACATTCATTACCATATATTTCATTGATTAGAGCATAAGTGTTATGATCTAATTCAAACTCTTCCATGTAGTTCAAATAGAGTCTATAGGTTCAACATGAGTAACAAGACGAGTTTGATGCTCAAAGTCAATAACTTTTTTCAAAGTCGCTGCCCTTTCTAATCTCTGATTATGATACGTAACTATATCTTTAATATCATCTTCTATCAAAGACAAGTCAGACTCATTCTCATACCTTATATCATATTCTTCCAAACAATAGTTGTTCATCCATTCACTTGACTTTTCAAGATTGGCCCAATAACCACTGCCATCATTCACATCATTTGAAGCTTTAAGATTACTGATGTCAGCAACCCTTTCTTTAATTAAACTCCAATCCATCACCCTTAATAATGTTCGAGTCCATATCTTTAATCAGCTCATGCCTTAGCTCAGGCCTTAACTGAATCAAATAAAGATCTATCACATGCCTCAAATCACCAACCTCGTATATGTCCCTATACTTTTCTGTTTCACTACTCTCAATATTTCTTTCAACATCTTTTGTTCCATTTCTATTAATATCTGCATGAATTTCAGCTTCTTCTACCACTACCACCTCCTTTCGTGAAGATTCATTCATTTTACTAAACGTGTATTCATCAGCAAGTGTTCTGTCAAAACCCTTCACATCAAGATTTGTTGTAAGTTCTTTACCCAAAAAAAAGATTTGCTGTAAGTTCTCCTTCTCTATTCAATCTCTTCAAACTAAAGGAAAAGTGATCAATTAATTTCATCTCCACACCCTTATCACCTACCTTTCCAGCTTCATCATGAAACCTTCGAGAATTTAGCTGAGGTGGACTGAACATTTTCTCAATGAGATTGTTAGTTTCTTCTTGCATTTGAGCCAAACAAAAGGCATCATAAAGATTGTGAGGTTTGAAAATTTCAACTTTTTTTTTCTGATTTCTAACTGCAAACCTCCAACAAAGTAGTTAACTATTTGCAAATCATTCAAACCTACTATCTTACTAATCAAAGAGTTAAATGCCTCGTAATATTCTCGAATAGTACCATTTTGTTTGAGATTGATTGTGCTTGGCATTTCATCAAACACCATGTATGCGTTCTTATTACTCTCATAACTACTTCTATTTTTAACTATACTTGTACCCAAATTCACTTCCTGCATATACTCACTGGCCAACAATGGCCTCAAACCATTCACAATATGCGAATTGCAATTGATAGTGGTCACATCATAGCAAGAAGATTTATTAATTTGAGCATTACCGTGATCCATTTTGGTCAACTGTTGCATTTCGCCCATCAAAACCTGTTGATTGCCTCTTAAAGTAGCCAAATTTCTCTTCAATTCTGCCATTAATTCTTCAATCGATGATTCTGCCATTAATTCTTCAATCGATGATTTAACTGCTTCATAAACAAGTTTCTCTAAATTCGTCCACAAATGTGTTCTTTGTGAATATAGGAATCGTTTTTGGAACTGAATTGAAAAGTGAAAGTGATTAGAACAGCAATTGAATGCTTTGATTGAAATTGACCTAGCAAATTGCCAGAATCGGGCTCTGATAGCACTGATACAGTTGAATTAGAAATCGCACAAACACGAAATGAAATCTAACAATTAACGGAGATAGGGACTCACTAGAATTAGAATTGAATCCGAATACACTGTTACAACTAGTCGAATGATTATTGAATCAAACAATTACAAAGAGAAAGAAGTAAGAACTGATTACAATCAAAAGCATAGAATGAAAATGACAATAGCCTTTGCTATTTATTGATCCCCAATTGTGTAACTAACTTTGGGCGCCCATTTCACACACGCAACTTGGGGTGTTTACTGAGATCACGTGCATCTCACATGTGACCTACTTTGATATCGGCTCATGTCACTCACGTGCTACCCTTAAATGATTCGTAACAATTTTGTATCCTAACATGTATTTAGTTGTTGCTACCTTACTTTGTTACATCTTAATTGCAATTTGTGGTTTTCTTTTTTCTTTTTTTTAGCTTTTGTATGATTAGTTCTTAGTATAATTGATAAAAAAAAAAAAAAAAAAATTAGATTGTATTTTATGTACATGAAAGTTCAAATCTTTAGGGTTTTAGTAGTCACACAATTGCTCTGTACCAGGCGGCACAGAATCGATGTTGGAGCTGTGGAACTACTTGTGCGTCTAGGAAAGAGCTAGAAGATCATCTACATGAACCTTCAGGTTTTGAGAGCGGTAATCTTCCTTGGGACGATGACATGTACATGAAACCGTATATGGAGGATGATAATCTCTTGACTTGTTTTGATGATGAAGATTCTGATGATGTTGATGATGTTGATGATGATGACGATGATGATAATACTGTTGAGCGTGAAATAATGATCGCGAATAAGGACTATTTTGGGTCATATAGTTCATTTGGTATTCACCATACGATGTTACGTGATAAGGTATCTTTTAGTTAGCTCTTTAAATTATCTGCTTTTCTCGCTATAACTTTTTTGAATAATTTCTTACTTTTTTGTCATATAGGTAAGGATGGATGCTTATAGACAAGATATTGTAGACAATTCGTCTCTTTTTAAGAATGCTGTTGTTTTGGACGTTGGTTGTGGTACAGGGATACTAAGGTGAGAATGTGAGATACTTGTTTTTTAATGCTTTATTTATCCGATAGACATTTTATCTTGTTCTAAATTATATGTTCACTAGTCTTTTCGCTGCCCAAGCAGGGGCATCAACAGTAATTGCAGTTGAAGCAAGTGCTAGGATGGCTTCAGTAGCCACTCAGGTAATTACAACCTATTCGTATGAATGGGTCAGTTTGGGTTGTGTTTTTTGTAGCCTGTCTAATGGGTCTAAAGTCGCAAGAGCTGTATACTAAATGCATTTGGATTTTAAAAAATATAATGTCCTAAAGATTTTTCTTTATTTTCTCTTTTTTTTTTTATTTGCAGATTGCGAAGGACAATGGTCTTCTGAGGAATGAAGCTTCAAATGAGGGAAGTGGAGTAGTCACTGTTATTAATAGTATGGTTGAAGATGTTATCGAATATGGGAAAATAGAGCCCCACAGTATTGACGTATTAGTGAGCGAGTGGATGGGGTTTTGCCAACTTACTGAATCAATGCTGAGCTCAGTGCTTGTTGCACGAGATCATTGGTTAAAACCCGGAGGTGCCATGCTTCCCGATACAGCTACCATGGTTTGTAATTCTAGACTTCCTAATTTTGTTGGGGATGTATTTTAATTGAGAAAACAATTAATGGTTGTTTATCTTTAGTTTGTTGCCGGAATTGGAAAAGGTGCAACCTGTCTCCCATTTTGGGAAAATGTTTATGACTTCAACATGTCATCTATTGGTAAAGAACTGTTTGAAGGTGCTGCTCATACTCGTTTTATCGATGTGGTTGATGGAAATGATGTGGTCACAAATACTGCTATTCTTCGGGTTGGTAAATTCTTTTGTTGTTCTTCAAATCTGCAACTAACAGAGTAACAGATAAAGTACACATTTACAAGAAGCGATTATGTTGAATAAATTCCATGAATGGTCCCTTTGTGGTTTACACCGATTTACGAAAACCGTCCCTCAACTTTTTTCTCACGTTTCAGTCCAATCTGCTCGAAAATAGTCCCTCGTCCACCTAAAATGACTAGAATACCCTTTTTATTATTATTTCTCTAATTTTTCTATGTTTTAATAGATTAAAGTTTTATTATTATTTCTCTAATTTTTCTATGTTTTAATAGATTAAAGGAAAGGGGTATTTTAGTTATTTTAGGTGGACGAGGGACTATTTTCAAGCAAATTGTAAACTTATTGGACTGAAAAAGTGGAAAAAAAGTGTAAACCACATTGTCCATTTATGAAATTTATTCAATTTGTTAGAGAAATCTGTGTGTGTATTTTTTTTTTCTTTCCACCAATGATTCTTAAAGGGTTTTTTTTTTTTTTTTAAGATTGTTTTACATTCTACTGAATAGATTTTTGTTATTCTTTTGATACCAGGCATTTGATTTGGTGACAATGAAACCAGATGACGTAGATTTCACTGGATCTGTTCAGTTAGAACATAAGTCATCGAATTCATCTGAGGTGACCAAGTGTTATGGAGTAGTCCTATGGTTCGAGACCTCATTTACAAGCAGGGTTTGTAGAGAAAAGCCTACTGTCAACATCTCCATACACCCCTTTGACACATTGGAATCAAACAGTACTCACATTTCGTGAACCAATTGCATTAACATCCACGATGTTTGTTAACCAGAGTTCTTCAAAGGTTGGTAGTGAGGGCAACCCAGCTCTCAAAATATATTCACGCATCAGTATAGCACGTGGTGTTCAACATCGTACCATGAACATCTCTTTACAGGTAACCGCTATTGGGTTTAATGGTCGGAAAAAAAAATGGCCCGTGCAATTGTTTAATAACCTTTAGATCGTTTGTGAAATTGTACGTTCACATTTGTTGTTTTTCTTAGGTTTTCATTTGTCGTTTTAGAAATCTAAACCTGATGGGATTTGTAACTCGAAAGCCTTTGTATTGTTTTCTTATTCTATGATGAAAATTATGATATTAGAAATGCAACTGGTATAACGCCTAATGTAAATTTTGATCACACTAATATCAATTAATAAACTGATCCGACCTAATCACGTATTACCTACATATAAAAAATCCTATAATTATATTGATTTTTAGACTAGTCAATTGTTTGTTTATTTGTTATGAACCTTGAATGAAATTGGTGCAACTGACTAAATAGTCAATTTTCTATAGGTGATCAGAAAACAGTTAAAAAGGAAACTGCATAAGTAGTTGATATGTTGTACCATTCATAATCATATAGAAGCTTCAGTTGGAAAATTTCCATCCCCATAAATTGACTGTTGACAAATCTGTAAGTTGACTAAAAAAAAATTCCAGTCCAATTACCGACTGGTGAAGTGGTGAATAATAGTCTACAAGTAAACTGAAAATAATTAATATATACAAAAACATGCATAATTTGTGCCATTTAACTTCTTCTATATATAGACTCTGTTTTTGTGTTTTGTGTATTTGATAAACATGGAGAGAATGGAACAACTTCTATATGAAGCATCACAAGAAGGAAATATAAATCTCTTGCTAAATTTGCTTCAAAAAGATCCATTAATTCTTGATAGACAAATTACCCTAAACATCCATGGTGACATGCCTCTACACATTGCATCGATGCTCGGTCATACTGATTTCGTGAACGAGATCATAACACGAAATCCAAATCTTGCTACTGAGTGTGATTCACGAAAACACTTGCCTCTTCATATAGCATCAGCAAAAGGCCATCTGGAAATAGTTAAAACTCTTGTATCGGCTAACCGTGAGACATGTAGTGCACGTGATCGTGATGGGAGAAACGCTATTCATCTTGCAGCGATTAGGGGACGACTTGACGTTGTGAAAGAGTTGGTGCAAGCTCAACCTCATGCAGCTAGAGCCATAGTGCTGCAAGAGACTGTGTTGCACTTGTGTGTCAAGTATAACCAACTTGAGGTTTTGAAGTTTTTAGTTGAGACCATGGGTGATCATGAGTTTGTTAACACCAAGGATGCTTATGGTAATACTATACTACATCTAGCTGTTGCTGACAAACAAATTCAGGTATGCATAATAATTTCTGGAGGAAAAAAATAGGGATGCATTTCATTAGTGGCAGAAAAGTCAGACACGTTTTCTATTGTAATTCTAACTATTCATAAAACATCTCATCATTTCTGCAACTAAACGCACCTTAAGTATTTAAAGTGTGTTTGCCTGGAATTTCAATTCTAATAATCATATATGACTGATTCCATCTTATTAATTTTCACTATTTGTTAGACCATAAACTTCTTGCTACTTGATACATCCATAGAAGTGAATGCAACAAACGCGAATGGGGAAACATCGATGGATATACTCGCTCATGTTTCAAGAGATTTGACATATCAACAAATCATGCAATCTTTACAGCGAGCAGGAGCATCTGAGGCAAAACCACAAGGTTCATTCAGTCACAATTCAAGAACAAAAATTCGGTTTGACAGATTAGACTATCAACAGAACCAGCCATCTTCGTCTCACTTAACAAATTATGAAGACTGGTTGGACAGAAAACGAAGTTCTTTGATGGTTGTGGCATCTTTAATTGCAACAATGGCGTTTCAAGCAGGAATTAATCCTCCAAGTGGCGTATGGCAAGATCACTCACCTAGTGGTGATCCACTTCAAAAGGCCGGATATGCTATCATGATATCAAATCATCCAACTTTATACCACGTCTTTCTAATTTGCAACACGGTGGGGTTTGTTTCGACACTTAGTATTATCGTGTTGCTTATTAGTGGACTACCCTTTATAAAAAACCGTTTCTTCTTGTGGATTTTGATGGTTATTATGTGGATCGCTACAACGTCTATGTCTCTGACTTATTTGGTTTCCATATGGGTTTTGACACCAACACCTGTATCAAAGTCAATTTCGAATATCGCAAAGGGTATTGTAGCCGTATGGATAGTGTTAATGACTCTTCTACTTGTTGGACATACCATCCGGCTAATCCTAATCACTTTGAGGGGATTCAGAAGACTATTATTTCCTAAGAAGAGACAAGTCTTGGTTCCAATCGCGCATCATGAAACACGCTGAAATGAAATAATCAAGTATAACAACCAATTATACGTGTACATGTACATATAGATATAAACTAGTAAATAACCCGCGTAAAACAGCGGATAACATATATCAATTAACGTAAAAAAACTTCTTTGATGACTCGATTCACACAATATCCCATTTTCCAATACCCAATTTTTAAAATATCTATTGTAAACCCGAGAAATAGTTTAGTATTGATTAGTTTTATGTATTTGACTTATATTGTTCATGTGTTAAATTTATAGATTTAGATACCTAATTAATTATAGAATGTGTAATAAATATTTGAGGGGCATGAGAGTAATCTCCCATATTACTATTTTAATGTATAGATTGAGGGGCATCTTGGAGATTTCCCATATCCCCTTTACTAAGTTTAAGCTAAAAATGTGTAAATGCTTAATAAGGGGTTAAGATATACATATGCATACATGTTAAAGTCTTGATAGCTAGTTAATCGTAAAATAAGTTTATGTAGCAGTCAGACATCTCTATCTAGGTTTTGTTGAATAATAATAAGTCAATAGTGATGCAAAAATATAATGTATTTTTATTATATCTGTATTTAGAGTTTGATTGTTAGTCTCCTAATTTCATTTGCGGATGATGTAATACTCTAATAATTTGCCATTTTAAACTGAAAATAGCAGGGAGTTGACTCCACAGGAGTTTACAATTAACTTTGTCACTTCAGGAAGCCAAAGGTTTTTAGTTTTTAATTCAGTTTTGGTTTAGTATTTGCGACTCTTGTACCCCACACCAATCTTTAACCATAGTATAATCAAATTCTGATGTCACTGTAGTTTCTTGTTTCGACTCATAAGGGCTTCTTTAGCTTGCAAAGCCTTTGTTGTTAGACAGTTAAAGGGTTTTAACATCCATCCATTTGTTTAATGTATAAGTGAGCTGCAAAAGAAGGCGGCGGCAAAAAATGTACGGTCGGAACATTCATTTTTGAAAAAGCAACAACTAAATCAGCAAATGCTTGATAGATCTTACATTGAATTTGATAAACAAACGTTTAATTAGGCTCTTGAGACGTGTTTCAAGACATGCATTTCAAAAACAACGACCTCTATACATTGATTTTGCAAGGGATATGGTAACCCCAAAGCAACAACTAGCTACAAAGTACAAAATGTGATTCACAAAGACGCTTGCATCTTTGTATAGCACGTACCTTTGTATGGGCAAATCACTTCTTTAGCCGTAACACAGGCACATGCCTTGCTCGATCATGATGTAAGAAAACATGACGACCACAGGCAGCTTGAGCCATGGTGCAGCATTAGAACAATCTCGTGGAGTATAACCATATATCTTGATGGAGACCATAGTTGATATTGATTCTGTAAATTCTATAATATGAGGATATACACATTGCCATACAGTCATATATACAGATCATATGTGCAATGTGCTTGTGTGTAAAGGGTGTTTATCATACTGCAGTCGCTATGCATATCAAAGTTGATTATATTCTTCCAAACAAAGATGATTAGATTATTGATCATGACCATAAACAAGAAGCTTGATAACATTATAACGACTTGCACCTACGTATCAACAGTTATTTACATTTGTATATCACCAACCCTTTTCGATTTTCAACCTTTTTCTATATCAAGTCATCAAAAGTAGTGGACTCTTTACCGTATCGACGAAGTCCTCAACTGATAGTGTGGCAATCTCTGTTCTTGGTAGAAAGCCTCTTAAGGAACTCATAGGTGGTGATCATCGTAGTTGCGGACATAGACATCGAAGCCCATCTTGGGCCCAACCCTCGGTAACAAGCACTCAAACCACCTTCCTTCACCAAATTTCTTATCGTTTGGCCAATACTCGGCTTCCCGTTACTACCTTCTCCATCTAAAACTTGTAGTCTTGTCTTGATAGTATCCAACGGCATCGTAACCACCGCCGAAAATCCACTAGCCATAGCAGCACTCACCCCCTGCACCGCCACTACCGCCTTTGAATCTGGAGTAAATCCGACCCCACCACCACCATTTCCCTCTTTCTTTAAATAGTAACAGCCAACCCCACCCCAGACTGCCCGATGAGCCATGGAGTAAGCCGCCCACCACACAGCATTAGATGGGGCATACGTCAGAATCGAAATCCCAAATCCTCTATACAACCCACGAACACCATCAGTTTGGACGATTTTCCTAAATGCATCAATACCGCCGTTGTATCTAACTGCACTCAACGCACTAGGGTGAGCACCATTACCTCCCTGAACCATTAGTCTCTGGCTCACGACATCAATTGGTGTCCAGACCAACTGCGCAGCCATGGCTGCACTCAACCCAGCCGCAGCATTTGCAATAGCAGCTGCTTTCGCCTCAGAAAAACCCATTTTCACTGTAACACAACCGACATTACTCTTAGTCATCTCCAACGCTCCCATGTAAAGCGCTCTAGCCGGGATCGTACCCATCAAAGACGTCCCAAAACCTCTATAAAAACCCCTACAACCTTCATGTTTCAATATCGAAACAGCTAACTTTAAACAAGGCATGTCTTTCACAAGCACTTGTTTACGCGTTTTCAACACCACAATCGGATACAACATTCCAGAAACACCCGAAAACAACGCAGCTCCTAAAAAGAAAAACTTTGATTTATCGAGCATCTCCCAATCAATGTCAGCAGGTAGATGAATCTCCGTTCCCGAATCATCTTCCGCCGTTCCCAAACTCATTTTCGCCACTTTATCAAACTTAAAATTCAATCAAATTCTCCCACAAACAAACACTAAAGAACTAACTATCCCTATTAAAACATTTCATCAAACACCTTACCTACACACTCAAGTGAACTACTAAAAACACCCCCCAAAATACCCAACTTTTACAATAAATAACAAAACCCCTATTCCTAAAACTCGTATTACACTATTAAATTATCAAATTTAAGTGTATTAGTCAATCGATCAAAAACAATACATACTTTTTTTGCGTTTGCGTAAACAAATTTGAGAGCGAACGTGAGTTACCAAAAAGATATCAAACATATCTGACCGTTATTAACGGCGACAGGTAATATGCTCACCGGAGAGTTGACGGGGACCATCGTTCGATTAGCATGAAAATTGAGATCCGATTAAGTCTGTGTGTTTTTGTGTGTATGAGTATGTGTATTGTTTTAAGGTAGAGAGGCGGCGCCAAAGAGAAAGGTGTGTGAAACGGAGGGTTTTGGTTTTCCGGATGATGGACACGTGTCGGTTAACACTTCGAGGAGCTACCAGATGGGATGTTAACCCTTACCGATTAACGGCTGCTTCGGTAATAGGAACCAGTAGAATCTTGTAAATATCCTAGAAATTGAGAAATGCATAAATTGTCCCTGGATATATATTGTTTTGCAGTTTTAGTCAGTTAACCTTTATATGTATATGTATATATAGTAGGGGTAAGTGCACGAAAATGTAATGAACTATGCTCTGACATTCATTGTATGTAACGAACTATTCTGATATTCATTGTATGTAACGAACTTGCTAATTTCCTCCATTGTATGTAACGAACTAATATTTTCCTTGATTTTTCCAAGTGTTGATTATGTAGGGCGACACGTTGCATTCTTAGGACCGTTGATCTGCCCAAAATACAAGTTCGTTACATACAATGAAGGAAATTAGCAAATTCGTTACATACAATAAATGTCAGAATAGTTCGTTACATACAATGAATGTTAGAGCATAATTCATTACATTTTCGTGCACTTACCCCTATATAGTATACATTACCTTCTCAATCATTGTGGGATGTTAGTGGTTTTACTTATCGTCTTTGAGTCGGATTTTTTTAGTTCAGTCACTTGTCACGATCCCTCTTACAATCAAGATAAATGTAAAATAATCTTTTCCTTTATTCTTCTTATTTATATTAGTGACCGATAGTAGAACAAAAACTCGGATACAAAGGAATTGAATCAGCAAAAAGTCGAATCCAAAAATTTGAAGTGAAAGGAGTAACATAATAGAGAAATTGTGAATGGAATTTACTCTTTTCATATTTATTGAAATTACTGTTTTTTATTCGAATTTGTTTAATTCAAACTCACCACATGATGATGATAAATGGTTAAAGTGTTATATAGATTCTTGAACTATTTGAGTTGAATACAAACTAGTATTGTGAAAAAATGGTAGGTTGGAAATTATGCATAAACAAAATTAGTATTTGAGCAAAAGTTAAGGGACCGGAAATGTAGAAACCAGTAAACATCTTTGTCAAATCATGTGGGAAGAGGATGAGATCCATTGGGCTTTATCATAATTCTTCATGGGCAACCTTTGTTTTTTTCTAGCATAGTATCTCTCGGAATTTTAGGGTGTGTTTAGTGGTGGAAAAATTTTCACAATTTTCCTTTTTTAATTTTCTATAGAAAATCATTCTCCAGAAAAGTGTTAGAAAAATTAGAAAACGCGTTCAAATGTTGGAAAAGTGGATTTTGGAAAACTAGTTATATCTTGAAAAATTTGGAAAAGTGTGCGGGAATTGTATAAAGGAAAATTTGGAAAAGTGTGGGGGAAGTGTTTTCCACCTCCAAGTTATATTTTAGAAAAGTGGATTTTTCATTTTCTTAGAAAATTTTCTCAGAAAAATTCATTTTTAACGCGTTTTCCATTTTTTTGGATAAATTTTCTAGAAAACACCCCCTTTTTTCCACAACTAAACACACCCTTAAGCACTTATTTCTAACCGCTTAAATAATTGACAATAAAATTAGGTAAAAAAAATAGAATAAAACAATTGGCCAAACTGGTTAAAATTAGTCCAAAATTCATTCAAAGTTGATAAAACCTGTAAACTTACACGCTTCACTCCATATCATAGAGCATATTCATCGGTGTCCGGGTTTGGTAGCCGAGAATTGACTTGGCTTCGCCAAATAGCCTCTCCCAAAAGCTCACTGGATCGACGAACCCATTTCTAATTCCCTTACCCAATCTCATAAGAAGCAAGCTAAGGAGACCCTACCTTAAAATGTCGAGATGACAGCGGGAAAAGCTTTTGCCTCGAATTCAATAAATCATATTTTCTTAAGAGATTTCTAGTTAGAACTTAATCGAGAGGCATATTACAGTAAAAGTAGACCTCTTTTATAAGAACAAAATAAATGTCAGCAAATCCATTAATTAAATATCAAATATATTTTATTTCACTTATTATCTTTTTATTTATGTTTAATAATAAAGTAATTCTGATTATTATTTTTCATTTTTGTTGGCCCATATCCGTATTTATAAATACTCCGTACATTTTATGCACAATTAGTTCATAGGCATCCAAGCATAAACAAAGTGACATTAGATATATTTTTTAATGAAGAAAAAAAACCAATTTCGGAACCACATTGTAAATTGTACACGACAACTCTATATCTGAATCCGTCTAATCTGATACATACATTTTCATCTAAGAGGGTGTTTGGCCGGGCGGTAGGAGTTTGGCTTCTGCGTTAGCTTACCACCCCAAATTCCTAGCTTTTTAGCTTTTAGCTTTTTAACCCTTTAAAATACTAAAAAGCTCCTCCATCCAAACACTAAAAAAGAGCTTTTCTGCGTTATGATAACACAAAAGCTAAAAAGCCCTCTACTAACGCTCCCCCAAACACCCCCTAAAGTTAAACCTTAACGATCTGTTTCGTCCCTCATCTATCGATATGCGATGACCAGATGTCGACCGACAATTTGAACTCGATTGCAAACAAGGAAACGAATATGAGGTTGCAGGCAACTGAATCAGATCTTCAACAATGAGATTCGTAATGTCCATAAGCGGCTTCCTGTATCTGTTGTTGTTCTTCTTCTTCTTGAATGTTATCGTTGTACGGAACTTATAATTACAGCTGGTTTTGTTGATTGAGAAAAACGGAGGAATGTTCTCTTTATCATCATGATCATGATTATGGTGTTGAGATAAAGAGACCATTCCCTCCATGTTTTTGATTTGTAGTGAGTGAGAGGATGAATTGGATGGGGAATGAGTGTGGGGTGATATAAATATTGAATTTGTTGTTGAAATTTTTGGGGATTTTGGCATATTGGGGTGCAGGTGGAGGGAAAAAAGAGTTTAAAAGGGTTTTTGTATTTCAGCTTTTTTTAAACGAAATTGAAATTGAAAATGAAATTGAGATTAGGCGCCTAGGAAGGATTTTATCCAAATTCTTTTGAACAGGATTAAATTTAGATCCTGGTTAATACTTAATAGTATGACATCCGATTTATTTGTGGGGATATTACAACAGAATTAAATTTAAATAATCATTTTTTCATATTCATCGCATGTAACGCGAGTAACTTTGAGAACAAATAACCTTGTTCGTTGATGGTTTACATGTTTTTGCTATGCTAAAAGAAATTAGAACAACGGACAATGTATACACATTTTGTATCAAATGAGATTCGCGCACACAACTGTATACGAGTAGCTTAACTGTTCCCCACATACATCATACCATTGGTTAATCACTAATTACTTTTAGATTTACTCGTTTGCATGATGAGATAAACAAAAAAACAGAGTACTAAAAAACGTTCTACCATTATACGTTTCAATATTAACAACTACTCGTCTCAAGGAAAATAAAAACGCATTCTTAATCAAAGACGAATGTGCACCAAATCTTTCATAAACACATACAATAGAAAAACACAGAGAATCCAAAGTTCCATTATAACAAAGAAAAAGTTTTCTTGCACCTTAGAAATCTACTTAACTAAGATTAAAAACCTGCCACTAACTTAAATAAAATGCACATTTAAACCCTACAAAGCATCTCTAGGACCAGTTTCAACTTCCATTTTTTCCCACAACAACTAACGATTAGTTAAATCAAGCTCCATACAACAACAGCAACAACAGGATTCTTCATTTCCTTATCAGTGATACCAATCAAGGGCGTGATCTCTTGTTTGTGGTACAGGCTGGGCATTTGTACTGTTTGATATGCTCGGCTCTTGCTGGAGTTATCTTCACACATTGACCATGGAACCATTTCTCACAAATATCACAGCAGATCCAGAACTCATCAGATGCGTAATTCTCACCACACGAACCACATAATGTGTCCCCATGCTCCTCTTCATCTTCTTCATCCAAGCCCTCTTCATCATCATCTTTCGGTGTTGAAGCTTTTGGAAATTTAGTCTGTGGTTCAGGGCCTTTTGCCTTTTGAGAAAACCAATATAAAAAAGTTAGCAACTTGCAAATGCACATGAAAAGATGCAACTATGAACCTGGGGTTGAGCAAGAATATACAATGACTCATGGTTCTCTTTTTCATTTTTATCATATAGGTGGCACCTTCAACCCATTTACTTTAAGATAGTTTGATTAGTGTTGTATTTTTCTCAAATGGTCATAAAGAAAAATTATACAAAGGGACAATGGGTCTAACGAGTTGAAAGTCTCCAAGTCTATCTTTAATGCATATAAACCCTTAAATCATTCTATTTAAAGGTTCAGAAAAGCTTTTGTGGGTCAGCCCAACTGCGATGAGGTGATGAGGCGTGTCCACTCATAACAAAAAGGAGCCATCCATTACCCAAACGCACCCATCTACCCACCTCTATCTTTTCATTTGAATTTACCATGAAAAAATTCCCTGAGAACCCCATGTTGTCAGGTAAAAAACACGTATCAAATAAAAAACAAGATTAGTTCAAGTAAATGGATTTCACAATAATTAGAAAGGGAGGGAAATTGTATTAGAGACGAGAACCTTTGAGTTTGACTTTGATTTGCTGCTGCTGTGGTTTGACACGGATGACTTTTCCTTCATTTGCTTCTTAGCCGCCCCGGACACAACTTCAAAAATTGTTGGGAGATCATTTATCATGTTAAATAAGCGTTTCCTGCATCCCAAGTTGACAAATTCAACAATTGAAACTGGGACTTTGTAACTCAAATGATTATAACAAAGACAAAAGGATAACAAAAAAAAAGGTACCTATCAGCTTTGTCAAATCCAAATCTAGCCCCAAAATAGAAAGCAACAGCCAGAAGCCACGCATCACCATGAACAGCAACTAAAGCTAGCCAGTCCTTTTCTGGCATTCCATCTCTAGCAAAGTTAATACCCAATGCAGGTTCTGGAAGCTCTGGAGGAACCTCCTCAGCAGGCAAATTCACTTCCCACTGCTCATTTGGAAATCCGTAGAGACATAGGTTTTCCTTCTCTGTAATCCAACACGAAAAATTAACAACTTTTTCAGATCACACGTAATACTCAAGTGTTTAGATCCTAAAGTTCAAGATAGCTGAAACTTGAAAATAGACTATGATTACCATTTTTATGTTTTGAAAAGCAAGCCAAAAAAAAGTAAGCCAACGAACATGATAAAAGTAAATAGAATAGAAGTAGGTGGCAAAAGAACTATAAGATCACTTTGATCTGTTGCCAAAACTGGAATAGGACAGTAAAATCTTATCTGCAACCGGAACTCAACTAGTGATGATCAACAGGAAAAGAACTTGTAGAGAAGGCGGGAAGTATATTCAGGTTATTAAAAAAGAAAAGAAAAATGGAATACACAAGTGTCCATATAATGATATATTCATAACATAGATGCAAAGATGGAAACAAACTTTGGAACGCATGAACATGCCTATATTATGACAATTAGCAAAATTTGGTTACACCAAAATGTAAAATATATACAGAAACCATTGAATGAATAAACCTTGTAGAGTTCTTGTTATCATTCTTACAACTAAACTACCTGTGAAATTAAGAATACAAAGAATCAGAACTCCCCATTTGGTAACACCAAAATATTCTGGTTCCTATTCCCTTTTATAATGTAACTGGTTTTGTGATTCTAGTTGATAACAAAATGAGCATGTTCTACCAGATTGCTTTGTTTTCGAAGATGCTAAATGTAAACTGAAAATAAATAAAAAATTGTATATTATTGGAATGACCTCACACACATGCTTTTTGGCTTTTTGCATAGACCACATATACAAACCTTAAAATGTATAAATCAAGTTTACAATCTTTAACTAGTGATTAAACAAGGATTCAAACCGAAATGGTTATTGGGAAAGGTAAGCGGTCCAACACCATTGTTCTAAACAGTTTACACTTTTTCAAACAACAAAAACAAATCATTAGTAAATGTGCCCTTTACGTAACCTCGATAAAAAAGAAGCACTGTATGCAACTAACCACCTGCAACATCCTTGACTGAAGTAACCTAATTCTGAGAGAAAAATCTACAGTATGGATCATTATTGTTTTGAAACAAGAACGACGTTGAAGGATCAAGGACTTGAAGAATGAAAAAAAAAACATGATTTATGACACCAAAATAAAGAAAACCTGCCTAGCAGTTTTGAGCAAATAAATAAATAAAAAACCTACATTATGTAGTACAGTAGTATTTTTGTCCATAGATCATATACAATAACTAGAAACCTACAAATTAAATGCCTTGACAATTATCACAATAAAAAGAAACACCCACATAAGACAAGAGTAAACAAAAGGTTTGTTGATTAAGAAAGATGCAATCGCTAATACGACATGTACATCCTCACTGCCATCGTATGCATGCAGATCAACCTAGGATTTTAAAATCTTTGGCTGTAAGCCTGTATATTGCTACCTTTGTTCTAAATTTACGTACGCCTATATCACTTACAGAACCTATCTCCCCTTTCAACTTGATATCAAAGCTCCGTATTTTTACCTCACTTGACATTCCAAAATATAATTACAATATTTAATAACAAAAATGATAATAATATCAAACTGAATCAATAGCACACATAAAACACTTTTGGTCTGGTAGATGCATTAAAGAAAACCAAGACCAATACCTTTAGATGATATACCCCATGTGTCATGATATCCATCATTCATTTTTTCCCCATTTCATTTGGTGAGTGTCCATGGAAATTGCAACTACTCCTTTTTTGTATGTTTGAGTGACAAGTTGCAACAGTTACCATTCTCGAAGCATTTTCAGATAATATAACATTTACTCAGGTTAAACAAATTTGGCTTGAGAATTATTCTATTTTAGCCGTATTTTAAGGGAAAACATGGCATTTCCCTCATAGTTAAAAGTCAAAACTTTCTAAAATTTGCAATTTTCTACATGAAAATAGTTCCCATGAATACTTAGAGATGAAATGATAAAAATTACTGATGCTGACTTCTAAAAGTCTACAGTTTTTTTATAAAAATTACTATTATTTCTTTACTCCTTTGTCAAACCCTAATTGAACACAAATTACTTCAAGCCTGCAATATACATACTAAAAATATATGCATATACATACATATACCGGAAAAACAACACTAACCTGGGTCACACTGCTGATAAAACTCTTCAACGTCTGCAATATAAACAATATCAAATTAACAAACTTTATTAAAATTAACAGTTAATTAAGCTCAAAAAAGCCAACAGCTGAAAGTAATTATACTTCAAACGAAAAAAAAAAAAAAAAAATTTATCAAACCAGTAGTAAGTGCTTTGAGGATTCCAGCTCTTCGAGACTTGAAATCTCTAAACACTTCCTCAACGGTTCGAGGATTGTAGGGTTGACTTCCGTCCATTATTCGTATGTACGTATGCAAGTACGTATTAGTACGTACGTGAGACTACCTGAAGATCGAACAAAAACCGAAATTTGGGGGAAATGGAAAATTGGGGAAATTGGTTGACCTGGGCTGTAAGAAGATATGAAATTGGATTGAAATTGAAAGATTTTGATAAAAAAGAGGGAAGAATTTGAGTATCAGATATCCATGGATGGATGTTGGATTTGGCCCATTAAGAGGAAGAAAAAAAAAACCCTAGATTTGTGCCTTTTTAATAACTCAAACGAATAAGACAACGTGGTTTGGACGCCCAAGTTTTTGTGTGTGTTGCGTTTAAAAGTTTAAAAACTAGGTAGAATTAGAAATAGTGAAAATGTATAAAAAAAAAAAAAATTAACCTTAACACGAGAGTTACAAGTTTATAAAGTGAAGTTTTGAATCATAATATTTGCTGATATTTGGTTTATAGAGTAGGGTTCAAATGAGTACACTCATTTTAAGTGAGAATGGGGGAATCAATCTGAGCCATCATATTTATCAAATCAAGGGTTCATATTAATACATCAATTTTTAATTAAAAAAATCAAATTAATTTAGTTTTTGGGCGGAGGGGTATAATGGTAAATTTACCATTTAATTTAATTATTTATGTTTTTCCCCTTTTGTTCAAATACACATAGCGACCTATATTCTTCCTCTCGTTCTTTCGCTTTCTTCACTACGATTCATCATCACAAAACCCTAGAAATCCAAAATCGTTTCAAATAATCATTAAATCATCATTGTTTTTTGCTAAAATCATCGTTTTATTCATATAGCTCCTTCGATTAATTGATTTTACGGTGTTTTTTTTTTACCTAAATCACGTTTTTGAAAACCCTAGTTATCAAACTCGTTCGAAATCAAAGTAACACGGATTTGTGTATTCGGAATTACTACAAATGGACATTCGTGAGGAGATTGCTTCAGCAGTAACATCGTCAAGCCCTATTAATGCTCAACCTATCTGTTCCGTACCATTGCGTAAGTTTTTTTATGTTTATTTTTTCGTTAAATATGTTAATTTCTACGTTATAGGTTGCGTTTTGATGCTCTATTGCATGTTGTATGTGTAAAATGTGCTTGATTTTGAATCTAGGGTTTTCGTAACACAAGTGTTAGTTCTGTTTATAATTATTTTTAGTGTCTGCAAGTGGTTTTTAGGTATTATGTTGTTTGATTATTACACAAGTGATAACTCTTTTTGATGCTCTATTGCATGTTGTATGTGTAAAATGTACTTGGTTTTGAATTTAGGGTTCTCGTAACACAAGTGTTAGTTCTGTTTATACTTGTCTGCAAGTTGTTTAGGTATTATGTTGTTTGATTATTACACAAGTGATAACTCTTTTCGGTTTTGTATTTTTATTGTTTTTTTGTTTTGTTTGTATTGAATGTGTATAGCTGTTTGGTTTGTATTTAAGGTTTTCGTACCACAAGTGTTAGTTAATTGTAAGTTGAGTTTTATGGTCTGTAAGTATGTTTACACATTGGTTTGAATTATACAGGTGTTAGTTATTTGTAGGTTGAGTTTTTATGGTCTGTGAGTGTGTTTACACATTGGTTTGAATTATGCAAGTGTTTACACATTGGCCTGAATTATACAGGTGTATCAAGGTGACACCCGAAGCTGTACATGACGTTTTCGGAATACCCAATGGTTGAACCAATATAATGGAACTACCGAATGTCAACCGTAATGATTCGTGTATGGTACAATTTTTTAAGGAGTGTCCACAGTTTCTGAATGGGTACGTCAGTGCGAAGGACATGGTTAAGAAAATTATCACATATAAAGATGCCGGATTTTTATTTAAGTTAAAACTCCTCATGCTTTTTGCGAATACGATGGGTAGGTGTTTGAGCAATGGAAAATTTTTGCAGCACTTCGTCTTCAAGTTTACTGAAGATATGGATTTGAAGAAGCTTGATTGGTGCGGTTTTGTGATTGATTGTTTGAAGAAGCTTATGGACCCTGATCAAACTAGAAGCTTGTTACATAAGTTTGTTGCTGGTTAAAGTATTTTGAACGATTAGTGTGTGTTTGGTTTTGATAAGTTAGTATGTTAACAGTATTTTCAAATTACCGTACTTCTGAATAGTTTCCTTATTGTTAAGATCATGTTTTTTACTTTAAGTCAAAGCCTTACTATAATTTTATGTTGTTTTAAATTAATTAACACTTTGTGTTATAAACCATGTGCCATGTGTTACCGAGTGAGTAACACACGTGTTACCGAACCAGTAACACACGTGTTACCAAACCACTAACACATGTGTTATCAAAACAAGTAAGTAACCCATTTGATATTAAAAACCAATAACCCATTGTGTTTTCAACTATTAAACATGTGGTAATATACTGCTAAGATGAATGGTAATAAACCATAAGCATGTCTTAAAAATGAGTTTTGATCATTTTTGAGTTGATTAAAAACCGTTTTCATGAAGTTTTCAATACATGAAGAAATAACAAACAAAGCTAAATAACACATATCTTACGTAACACTCACATTAGTGTTACCTATCACTCACAATTGTTATTCTTACCACTAACACTTCTAACACTTGCTTCACATGATACTAACACATGTGTTACCAACCTCTAACACTTGTGTTACCTACCACTAACACTTGTGTTACCCGTCTCTAACACATGTGTTAGGTAATACTAACATTAGTGTTAGCTATCACTGACAATTGTTATTCTCACCTCTAACACTTGCTTTACCTGATACAAACACTTGTGTTACCAAACTCTAACATTTTGTGTTACCTACCACTAACACTTGTGTTAACAGCCCCTAACATATGTGTTAAATAACACTAACAGTTTGTGTAAGCTATCACTGACACTTGTTACTTGTTATTCTTACCATTAACACTTGTGTTACCTGCCCTAACACATGTGTTAGTTAACACTAACAGTTTTGTGCTAGCTATCACTGACACTTGTTATTCGTACCACCAACACTTACTTTCCCTGACACTAACACATGTGTTACCTACTGCTAACACTTGTGTTACCTAACACTAACATATGTGTTAGATAACCAACACTTACTTTACCTGCCACAAACACATGTGTTACCAATTATACACAATGCAATTTTAGCAATACATAGCAGAAACAAGTACTACTTCTAGCATATGAAACAAGTACACTGCAACTTTTACTAATACTCAAAATAATAAAAAAAAATAGTTATCCAGTAATCATGTTAAAATTTAATTGAACACTACACAATTGGTCAAAAGTTTCAATTTATTTAATCTAAAATCACTTTCCACTTTTCATCTGTTCTTCTGCTATCTTCCTATCTTCCCAGTGACTTTAATGTTTTGAGACTCCTCTTCGGTTTTCTTTGGATATCCAGCCTTGCTGCATATATAGTACTTCTCACACACCAGTTTTCTCTTCAGTCTCTTTTGAGTGGAACTCCTCACTCCGAATCTTCCCACAAATGCATATCTTAAATAGTAGACGTACGCCTCTTGAAGATCATCAAAAACTTGTCCAACATATGGTTTACATCTTCCGGTACTTCAGGTACCAAGAGTGTAGTCCCTCCTGGAGTTTCAATCTCATTTGAAATGCACTGCATTGTTGTCGGTGTAGCTGTAGGTCCTGTAAAATTTTGTGCGGAAGTTAAGTTTCTTGTAAGAAGTAACACATGTGGTAATCAATAGTAACACATGTGTTATTAACAAACTTTATGTCTCCTTATCAGTTTTTTGACAGATGATATGTTCTTTTTTTTTTTATCAAATCACAGGACAATTCAGGAAATAAATTTTTTATCATTAGATAGTATGTTTTATTAAATAATAACACATGTGATAATCAATTAGTAACACATGTGTTATTAACAGATGTTATGTCTCCCTATCAGTTTTTTTGACAGATGATATGTTTTAACAAATCACACGACACTTCAATAAACAAAATTTTGCCATCAGATAGCATGTTTTTATTAAGATAGTAACACGTGTGGTAATCAAGTATTAACATACACAAGCAATATCGAAGCTCTTATTACCTGTAGCATTTGCATTTGTATGTTGATTTATGTCATTATCTTTGAATTCTTGTATCGAAGCCATCACGTTCGTACTGCACCATAATACGTTTCAAATTTATCAACTACCACATGTGATACTACTTGCTACTATTATATCCTCAAAACATATACTTCAGAAACAAGTTAAACTTAAACATTTTTTAAATGTAACAACACATGTGTTATCATTTTTCAGTAACTCTTGTATTAGTATACAGTGACACAAGTATTTTTGACACAGTAACACATGTGTTAGCATAGGGTAACACATTGTTTATGAAACACGATTTATTCTTACACATGTGACAATTACATTCAGCAACACTTTGTGTAACATGCAGTAACTCATGTATTAGAATACACTAACACAAATGTTAGTAAAGCAGAATATCATAGTGACGTACAATTTTTGTGCGTATTTTGATTTTACGCTTTCGTTAAAAATTCGATCGGTGAATCATCGTAAATCATAATGCTATTGTATTTTCGTCAATCAATTCATAAATAACAGTAGATTAATGATGTTAAAATCACGAAAAATATGAACGCATTAACCTAATCGACGTTAACATAAAACGTAATTGAAGTTGGAATCACAGGTCATAAATCGACGTTCGTCGTATGAATTGAAGAATTTTGAGTCGATTTAAAGTATTGCGTACCTTCGATTTGATATCTCCGTCGATATATTGGAGAGAAAACCTGCGATTGGGGTTTTCAGTACGAGGTTTTTCTGTATCTATAGGTTCTGTATGTATACGTATCTATCTGTATGTTATAATTTTGTTTTTGAGTAATTGTTTAATTAGAATTAAATATAATGTAATAAGACCAAAATACCCTTCCATCCCTAAATGAAATGGTGCATTTTGATTGGTTCCCACAGTCTCATTTAAAATGGCAGTCTCATTTGAACCCCACCCTTGGTTTATAGTTTTTTAAAACATTTAAATAGTCTTTCTTATTTGTAGAGTTCTGGAAATCATTTAAAATCATTGTGATTAACGTGTTCCATATAGTTGACACGAATATTATATTTTATAGAAAGTTTAAGGATTTATATATTGTGATAAAAGGTAAAGGTTAAAATATTACATCACTAACCAAGTTAGTGAATGCTTATACATTAACTAGAAGAATACCCGCGCAATGCGGCGGATAATGTTTTGCGTTCGACGATGTACATGTTGAATCATCTTTGAATTAAGTTTATTTTTATGTACACTAAAAAATATATAGCAAAATAGTATTTGTAATTCAATGAATATTATGAATGGTAAGAATGACAAAAAAATCAGTAGTCTAAGTACCTTGTAAATCATTTGGCACTTTTCATTTTAGTACTTTAAGACTAAATATCGGAAATTACTAAATCGCCCCCATTGATTTCCCCTCATTTGGCTCATTTAATTCCCCTCATTTATTTATAATAAAAACCTACGTATACCATTGAATATAAGGAAACAATCTTGAATTCCCCTCATTTAATTCCCCTAATTTAGAATTCAATAAGCAATAAACAATAAAAATAATAAAAACCTACGTACCATTGAATAGAAGGAATCAATCCAAAAATAACTAATCAACACTACACAATCTCTCCACAATACAGATTGTTGACTTTCCAAACATATGTAAAAGCCAACCCTTACACCTACGTTACACAATCTCCAAACTTAGACCATACGTAACCGTAACACCAGAACGCCAATTTTTCAGCTGTCACATCAGCGCCACATCAACATCACGCCATAACACCAAAACACCCCTAATCATAACACCAGAACGCCACTTTTTTAACCCATTCTGGGACCCACCCACTAACTAAATTTAATTTCCTTTTATTTAACAAAACAAATACAATTTAATTAAAATACATTTCAATACAATAATTATATAAATTAAAATACCTGACAAAATAATCAAAATTAAAATTACTTTATTAAAAATAGTACAACACGTGATGCCACCTGACAAAAATAAGAGTACAATATTTAAACAATATTTAAAAATAGTACTTCTTCTTCATCACCTTTCGTCCTTCCCTCTAGTGCAACTCATCTCTTCTATTTTTTTTTCTCAGTTTCATTTATGAGATCCCATCCCAAAACAAAGGCAAGAACCAAAAGAAAATAAAAAAAGGAAAAGAAAAAGAATAAAAAAAACCGTGAACGCCATTTCTCTTCCCGTTGATCCATACACGACGCCACCACAACGCCGGCCGAGAACGCCCGATTAGTGGCGTTATGGCGTTCTGAAGCCTGAGAACGCGAGCCACATGGGAGCGTTACGTATGGTCTTATGGTAGAATGTTGACTTTCCAAACATGTGTCAATCCCAACCCTTACATCACCTACGTACCATTGAACACACAAAACAATCTTTATAATCAATACAAAATCCCTATGTAAAAAAGTAACTACTCAGCACTATATAAAATCGTATAGCACCCTATAGCATTAACAATACACTAAACAATCACTACACAATGAATTCTCACTTTAATCCTACAAATTATCTTTCGCTTAGTCTTGAAATTGATCCCGCTGTTGATCCAGTTTCTGCCGTTGTTGATCCAGTTTCTGCAACTGCTGTTGATCCAATTTCTGCAACCGTTATTGACCCACAGATTGCTCCTACGGTTGTTGCTTCTTCTGCGGTTTCTGCTATCCCTATAGATGAGGTAACATCCATGTTCTTATTCATCTTTTTTGTAGCAATCTTATATACTTGATTGTAATAGTTGTATTACTTGCCCGTACTTCTATTCCTGCTCATATTGTATTACTTGCCCGTACTTCTGTGGGTACTCATATAGTTAGTTGCAACTGATAAGAAAATCAAAAGTATGCATATTGATAAAAAGTGATGAAAAATATAACCATTTACATAACCACTCACTTTTATATATCTAGCTATATAATTTTTGTTCTTACATTAAGTAGAAAACGAGTGTACAAAGTTTCAATATATCCCTTTAATTTATTGTCTGTTGCTTTTTGTAAGTTTAATCGCCTCATAGTAATACCAAATTGAAATCAATAAACTACTTACTATTTAAGGTATTGTTGGTCGGTTGTTTGATTTACGAACCGAGTATTTGTCGTTTTGACTATTTGGCTTACAAATCAAATAGGATGTTTTCAGTAATCAATTACATTATGATAAGATTCATCGTTTTGTCGGCACTTTATAAGGTTTAATGTGATGTGATTCGTTTGTCATTTGCAACATTATCATATCATACTAACTAAGTGTTCGGAAATTATAATGGTGTTAAACAATGTTAAATAAAGTACTTATGATAACTTCAACATTACAAATCCTAAGGACCAAATGCATGAACTAAAATTAGTAATAATAATTCATTCAATGTTTTAAAACACAAATCAAATACGGTTATTAATTAAGAGAGTTCACATATCTACCACATTAAAAAAAATTTGCTCATCTTTTCCTACTCTCACACATCCGTCCGATACCGACAAAACACCCCATTAAGAAACACAAAATATTTGTCATGGGATACAACATATTATACTTAAACACGCTTTGAATTCGTATGTGTGACCAAATAAGTTAAACAATTAGCATTATAAGATATGTGTCACCTTATAAATTTATTTGAGTGTTGATATGTTTTTTTGCAGTTCGTAATGCAAATTCCACATAATACAAATGTAACTGGTGACGTTACTCCAAGTGAAATGGATGTCCGAAAAGGTATGAAATTATAATTTGTACAAATACGTTAACTGAGAATTAACATTGTCTATTGTTGTGAGTTGTGATGTAGCAAAACGTAAAGAATCTAACAGAAAATATTATGCACAACGAAAGGAGAATAAAAAGATCAAGAAATCCAACATTGGTGATGTCTCTCAAGTCAATGTAGATATACAAAAAGGTTGATAGATATATATATATATATATATATATATATATATATATATTAAATTACAATTCAGGCGATGTACTACAACTTAATGTGACTTTCATTAACAGTATCCTTGTAGAAATGGCAAGAGAATACAATAAAGAATATCATGCACGACAAAAGGAGAAGAAAAAATTTAGTCAAATAGCTTGTGGTGAAGGAAATAGTCAATCTGTTACACCCACACCAAGTACAATATCTGGAGTACCAAAACAAGGCTATAAAAACACATCAGAAAGGGTACCTTTAGGGATATTGTCAAATCGACGAAGTAATACATACTATTATGCCAATCATTGTGGTAGGAGTGAAATGACATCTATTGCAAACATTGCAACAACTTCACGTGTCGTTGATTCTGGAGATAAAGAAAATGTTACACCTCGTCAAACACATGTTACTTCAAATGATGCTACTCTAAAGAGAAAGCTTAGTAAAAAGGCTTATTATGAAAGGAGAAAGGAAAAAAACAAGTTGGCAAGTCTAAACCAACAAGCAAGCATCAATGGTAACTGGCTACATTTTATGTCACGATTATTTACTTCTTTAACTTTTATTGTTCGCATTTACATTATTTTATCTTGAACTAGGCATCGAAAGTCAACGTGGTGTATTGCTACCTTTGTTTGAACAAGAGGTCGGTCAAACATCAACAGGTTAGTAATAACACTCACACGACATATCTATTTATATATTTACGACATTACATTATTACTGTGTTACTTTTTTTACTTATTAGTTATATTAATTATCATTTAATTATATTCAAATTATATAGTGGATCCATATGACTACATTTATGATGGTCTACCTTCAAAACATCGTGTCTTGAAGAAGCAGAAACCATGTGTTCACTGTGGAGCAAAGAGGTTCCAGTTCGAATTCCCATCCTTTTGTTGCATGCTTGGTAAGACAAAGTTGGCAAACTCAATCATCCCAGATGAACTAAATCATCTGTTCACGTCGCAATGTGAAGTCGGCAAACATTTCAGGAATAATATACGTTCGTATAATACAAGTTTTTCCTTCGCATCAATGGGTGTAAAATTAGATACTGAGATGGCAAGTATGACATCTGGAGTATATACTTTTCATGTTTGCGAAGGGATATATCATAGTCTAGATCAGTTAGTTCCACGAGATGGCCAGCCCAGGTACTTACAGTTGTATTTCTATGACGAACAGTCTGAATTTTCACATAGATTGGCTTGGCCAAATTTTGATAGAAACGTCGTTCAAATAATAAGGCGTGTTCTTGCTACCAATCCATACGTAGCAACATTTCGAAGCCTTGCTGATTTAGGACCGCTTGACAATTACAGAGTTACTTTGAATGCATCGGTGGAACTTGACCAACGGGTGTACAATCGTCCGACCACATCTGAGGTTTTAATGGAATTACATATCGTTTCCTACTTTGTTTTTTTTTTTACCTTTTTCACTATTTGTAACACACGTATATTATATGCTCCCTACTAAAAACAGACCATTGTGTTGGTTGCAGGCATTTGGGTCGAAGGTAATGACAATATCACTTCTTATGAAAGAAGTATCGTTGTATATGGGAGGTCCCAATACAGTCAAAAAATTCAACCTCACTTTGGTTGTTATGATCCACTATGTTATCCTTTATTCTTTCCAAATGGTGAGCATGGATTGCATCCTAAAATACTAAGGCATGGGGTTTCTATCAATGACATTATTGAAGGCGATGACAACAATAATGATGATCTTGAAGGTATCTAACTATAAAGCATACTTTATATGTGTAGAGACTACTACTAGACGAGGAAGGACTACCGTAACTATGAGAGAATACTATTGTTATAAGTTACAGATCCGTTCGGAAAATAACGTGCTTTTGTTGGGGGGAAGACTGCTACAACAGTTTGTGGTAAATCAATACATAAAGATTGAGACTTCGCGTCTACTTTTTTGTGAAAGAAATCAGTCTCAAATAAGAGCATATTTGTACCAAGGGATCGTGGATTGTGTCAATGCAGGCGAGGTTCAATCGAATAGAGTCGGGCAACGAGTTGTTTTGCCTGCATCTTTCATCGGAGGCCCACGTGACATGAGACGGCGTTTTTTAGATGCCATGGCATTAGTTCAAAGTGCCGGTAAACCTGATATATTTCTAACTATGACATGCAATCCTAAATGGGATGAAATCATTGATGACCTGTTACCTGGTCAGACAACACAAGATCGACCATAATTGGTTGCAAGAGCATTTCGCGCCAAGTTAGAGGATCTCAAGGATCAACTTTTAAAGAAACATATCCTTGGTGAGGTAGAGTCGTATGTTTATGTGATTGAATTTCAAAAACGAGGTTTACCGCACGCACATTTTCTATTGATTATGAAATCACAACACAAGATGTCAAATCCCGACCATTATGATAAGATTGTCTGTGCTGAAATTCCAGATCCCACGAAACATCCTAAAATGCATGAGTACGTAGTTTCACATATGATACACGGTCCATGTGGTCATTTACGCACCTCGAGTCCGTGCATGCAAGGCGAACCAAAACGTTGTCGTTTCAATTATCCCAAGGAATTCAACGAGAAGACGACACAGGGAGAAGACTCATATCCTTTGTATCGTTGCAGAGACAACGGAATGAAGGTCGATGTACGAGGAAAGACCCTAGATAATAGATGGGTGGCTCCTTATAATCCCAAACTACTAATGATGTTCAATTGCCATATCAATGTGGAAGTTTGCTCAAGTATCAAATCTGTTAAATATGTCTTCAAGTATGTTTACAAGGGTCATGACAAACAGGTTGTCAATATCGATCCAGATGGAGAAGAGGTTATTATCAATGAAATAAAGAAATTTCAAGATGCACGTTATGTCTCGCCGCCGGAAGTAATGTGGAGGCTTTTTAATTTCCCGCTTGCTAAAATCCACCCATATGTGATGGCCTTGCATCTCCATCTTCCGAATAAGCAGATGGTTAGGTTCAGAGATGATGATGTAATGACTGATATTATTGCAAGAGAACGAGATAAGAGATCAATGTTAACTGCTTTCTTTGAGAGGAATAGAATTGATGTGACTGCTAGACAACATTTGTACAAAGATTTCCCAAGTAAGTTCACTTGGAATATAAAATCACGTACTTGGAATATTCGAAGAAGTGGATCCATGATAGGGCGTCTGGTATCTGCTAACCCCGCTGAAGGTGAACGCTACTACTTACGTCTCCTTTTGACACATATTAGTGGACCCACATGTTTCGAAGATCTCTACACCGTCAATGGCATATTATACCCGACATTTCGAAGAGCAGCTCTTGAAAGAGGGTTAATCGAGTCAGATGATAATTTAGATGAATGTCTTAGAGAGGCATCCTTATTTCAGTTTCCATGTGCTCTTAGAAGACTATTTGTGACTATATTGATATACTGCGACCCAGGAGATGTTCGCAAGTTATGGGACACACACTATGAATCACTTTCAGAAGATTATAAGCGCCAATGTCAAAGTGATGAGCGAGTACAAAATATGGTCCTCAATGAGATATCAATCTCTCTACAATCTCAAGGAAAACATCTTGATGATTTTGATCTTCCAAAGTTAGACACAAGTGTCAATTTAGAGTATGGAGGTTTTCGTGAAATACAAGAAGAGTACTCAATAATCGTGGAAGAGGAACACTTACGAGCCCGCAATTCTTTAAACGTTGACCAAAAAGCAGCGTTTGATGAGATCATAAGGCATGTTGATGAGGATCTCCCCGGCGTGTTCTTCATAGATGGTCCTGGTGGAACTTGAAAAACATATTTGTATAAGGCTTTGCTTGCCGAGATTCGTTCTCGCGGTCTCATTGCTTTGGCCACAGCTTCTTCAGGTGCTGCTGCCAATAATATGTCAGGCGGGAGAACAGCTCATTCACGATTCAAGATTCCACTTATTCTTAACAACAACTCGATGTGCAACATCAAGAAACAAAGTGGGTCTGCTCAACTGCTCCGAATTGCAAAAATTATTATATGGGATGAAGCATCTATGGCTAAGAGGCAAGCTGTGGAGGTTGTCGACAGAACTATGCAAGATATCACGGGTGTGAGACGACCATTCGGTGGTAATATAATCATTTTGGGAGGTTATTTTAGACAAGTTTTGCCTGTGGTAAGACGTGGTACACGAGCACAAAGTGTAGACTCTAGCTTACGAATGTCACCGCTTTGGCACTTGATTAAAAAGATGCGTTTAACCATCAATATGAGGGCTTTGACAGATCCATGGTTTTCAGATTATTTGTTACGAGTTGGTGACGGTGCTGAAGAAGTGTTAGACGAAAACTTTATTCGCATACCTGATGACATGGCTATTCCTTACAACGATAAATCTAAATCGATTGAGTCTTTGATTAATGCAGTTTTTCCATCTCTTCAAATGAATAAAAGTTCGGCAGATTACATAATTTCTAGAGCTATATTGTCAACTAAAAATGATAACGTTGACGAGATTAATGATAAGATGATCGGTAGATTTCAGGGTGAGGAAAAAATCTACTACAGTTTTGACGAGGCAGAAGATGATAAGAATAATTACTATCCAATGGAATTTCTAAACTCATTACATGTTAGTGGTCTACCCCCTCATTGCCTTCGGCTTAAACTTGGATGCCCGATGATATTATTACGCAATCTCGATCCATCAAATGGATTGTGTAATGGAACCAGATTGATATGTAGAAGTTTTCAGCCGAACGTTATCGATGCAGAAATATCGGTTGGTCAGCATTACGAAAAACGTGTATTCATACACAGAATTCCTCTGTGCCCGTCAGAAAATGACATGTTTCCATTTAAACTCAAGCGAAAACAATTTCCTATTCGGCTTAGCTTTCTATGTCGATAAATAAAGCTCAAGGACAAACAATTCCAAACGTTGGTGTTTATCTACCAGACTCTATATTTTCGCACGGACAACTTTATGTTGCTCTATCGAGAGGAATATCACGTGATAACACCAAGGTATTAGTGAAACCCGTCAAACAATTTGATCGTGAAGGTGTTTACACATCAAACGTGGTATATCGAGAAGTCTTGCATGATGAATAAGGTACACTTACATTTTTATCAATAAACTTATAACATAATTATGTAATTACGAATAAAAAAACATACCTTTCATTTGTAACTACATATGGAGTCATGGAGATATTTCATAAATTACTTAACAAATATGGATTTTCAAATTCTTCTACTTCTTGTACATGTATCTCTTTTTATATTATATTATTAATTATTATTTATAACTTTAATCATCTCTTATTATTGCAGGTGATTTCATGGCCCGCGTTGTGAAACCAATGTCTTCATGTGTGTTTGAATTTCGATATTTGAAGTTTACTTTACTTTTAACCACCATTTTAAGTACTTTTTATATATCGATGTTCAGCTTTCCTTTTTCATGTCACCATATGAACGCGATATGTATAATGTACCCATATACATATTGACATGATGCATTATTTTTGTCCAGGTGTTTTGTTTAAGACATGTATTTCGATTAAATTTTACAGCGGTTATTCACTACTTATTTTACTGATTTCAAATACGTTCCCGCTGCATTGCGCGGGTTATCAACTAGTTTTAGATTAAACGTTTGATGTTTCACATCAATTTTGTGAGTCAATTTGTTAGTGTTGTTTCTATTATGTGTAATACGTTACCAAGTTTTATTGTAAAAGTTATGTAATTTAATTTGTCTTGGTTATAAGATTTAATATATGTTAGTCTCTTACAATTTCCATGATAGATATTATATCTATATTCATTAACTGAAAGGTCATGACATATCATGGCTTGTACTGAAACGACAAACATTTTAAGATACTAAACATTAATATATTATTTTATAGAGATTCATATTTTATAGATATATAAAATATATAAATTATTTCTATAATTTCATGATTATTAGATGGTCAAACTTTTTATACAGTGGTCAAAATTTAATAAAGTTTCAAACTTTATTGATTTATAAATTCTTTTTTAATATGATGTTTCTAAATAAATTTTGATCATCAAAGGTCAAAGCTTTATTAAGAAACACTTAAAACTCAACAAATCTTTTTTAAGTAATATGTTTTTAAATAAAAAGTTTTCATTAAAGTTTATAACTTTGTTGTGAAATACTTAAAATTTAATAACTTATTAACAAGATTCTTCAAATGTTACTACACGGAAGACAAAATAACTACCTAGCAATAGTGGTCAAACTTTTTATTTAGTGTAATATACTAACTTCATTAACTACTTGAATCGATAAAAAATTTTAATTGTTGCATAACATATTTAAAAGGTTGACAAAAAAATTCAAGCATAATTTTCTTAAGACTTTAAAATATCGTGTTAAACTGTTTATTTATGAGTAGATGATAAATATATGTCGTAAATAATACTCTATTTCTTCACCTTATTTATATCAAAATGATCATAACTGGCTTTGAATACTCTACATCAGTTATAATACAACCAAATAATCATGAGATTTAATTTCTTGTAACCTAAATAATTTATGATGTGTTAACTTTTATTATTAATTAACTATTTATTGTTTAAAGACTAATTAAGATCTTAGAAGGGTAAATTAGTAATTTGTATTTTCCCCCTTTTTTAAGATTAAGACTTAGGGTCCAAACTCTTTATTAAGTAGAATAGATATGATTAAGATTTAAGGATTAAAAAAAGACAAAAAAAATAGAAATAAATAAAGATTAAAACGTAAACCGGTTAAAAGTTAAAATATTGTTAATAATAATTTATTTTTAGAAACAATTCAGATTGAAGTTAAACAATCATTCATATAGATTCAAAAATTAAAAAACAAAAGTTTCCATTCTTTTACCTTTAAGGGCATGAATGTAATTTCTCTTCTTTAAAAGCTTAAAGCAATAAAGAAAAAGACTAAATCCTTTATAATGTGTTATAGATATAGATTATAGATTATAGATAACCATGCATGTAAACTACAATTACAAATATTAGGTGGATATTTAAAGAAGAATATTTTGTTAACACAACCTTTGATGAATTTTAATATATGCTTAAATGGTTGTACTTTTAAAGTTTTTAAACAATATTTATGAGGGTCAACCACTATTTAGGATGATACATTATTATATATCTTAGAGCATCCACGATGGATCCTAGATGGCAATTGTAAATATGAGTATATGTGAGTAAATGATAATACATGCATTGTGAGGTTTTAAAAGTAAATAGACGTTATTATCTATTTAAACTCTTATTGACATTTGAAGGTGGGTCCATGTAATATGGTTGTCTATCATACATAAAATATTTAAATAAAATAAGATGTTGATGTACTAGTTTAGTTGTTTTTGTTTAAATTCAATGCATTGTGAAACTTGGTATAAAGAAGGTTGAATGCTTATGTGGCTGAAACACCTCAAAAATTTGAAGGTATTTTTTTATATATATATACACTTGACAACATCCCAAAACAATGTATATCAACTTATTTATATTATAATAATTGAACTCAAACAATTAAGTTAAACAAAGATAATAAATTACAGAGGGGTACCCGCCGAGTAACCCTGTCTACCCGCCGGGTAGACATCAAACTCTCCAACGTCAATTTGTTCTGTCCTATTTTGTACATAGGCTAACCGTTAGGGGTAGCTTATCCGCCGTATACCCTGCCGGGTAATCACCTTACCCGTCGGGTAGGTACTGTACCCGCCGGGTACGCAGCTAACACAGCAGACCCTGCATCAGACCAAAAACCTACACATAGCTAAATAAAATAAGAACTTCTGTCGCGCATATCTTTTGACTCGGTGACATTTAGACTCTCAAATTTGGCGAGCACCTCCATTATACCATAATAGAGGTTTCCCTTTTTACACTTTTTGAAAATTCACAATTACGAAAGATTTGGACGTTCGACCAAAATATGGTCGTTTTTAACCATTTTCTCAACAAGTGAACTTTCAAACCACTAACAATTTGACCTTCAAACTTTAGCAACATATTCAACAATGTACTTTGACTCTATTTCAACAATAATACTTAACATACCACAACTTTAACCCAATTTGACACTTTAATCATTTGGCAACCCATTTGGGCACCAAAATGACCCATTTGGGTATTAATCATATTAACTCTATTCCAATGCATTTTCCCACATATAATTGACCAATTTGGTCAATTGACCATGTACCATTAACAACTTCGACCAAAAACTCAAAACCTTAACAATTAACAATTTCTTCAACCAAATTATAATTCCACTTTTTCATTAACTATAAGTTATCAAAAGTCGACTTATCAAAACATCCAACTTGCATACATACATTCTTCAACCTACTTTGACTTTTGACTTCACAACTGTATATTATATTTACAACTATAAATTATTCCGTGCTTTAAAGTATCAAGTGACAAAAACATCATTTGACTTGACAAAAGGGGTGCATCGTTATCAAGAGCATGATTTCAATAGGGATTAAAACTTGTTACCGAGAAGCAACAAGTCACCATTAGCTTCCAACGGGATTTTTACCCAAATCGTCCATCTTCCCACTTTGCTCACCTACAACATGATAAACTTAACGGAATAAGCAAAATTGCTTAGTAAGTAATGGACTATATAACTTAACCACTTCCACAATTAAGGATCCTTAACACTTTCACATGTTAATTATTACTAATTAACATTTTTTATCAAGATAATGCTATGATCATTACTTGGCTAGCATCAAGCTAATGCCATGGTCATTACTTGCTTCCACATAATCCATATACTTACCTTTGCTTTGGTTATAACAAGTACTTGTAAACTTTCCACTTCTTTGATCACCTAGTCACAATTAAACACATACACACCAAGATTACGTAACAATACAACTTACTCTTAATCATCTTACTTTCAATTTCTTAATCTTAAGTGTTACATCAAATAACACCGATTAGTTAATTCACATAGTTCATAAATTTTATCTTTATCAAAACTCATATACCATTTGTGTTTACTTACCTACAATTTCATTACTTTCATTTATAAAATATTTATAACTTACAAAATTACCAACACCCATATGTACATGATCATTTATATAACAATTTAACAAAACATACTTAGAAAGTGATTCAATAACATGTACGTGTAACACTTACTTATATCTATTTAACAACTTTTGATCACCGTTAACAAAACTTAGGGTTTATGTAATTAAACCTTAACATCAAATTAAGCATCAAGGAGAGTTTGTTATACCTTAGGGAGTAAGAATTAAGGTTTAGAAACTCTAATTAGCTCAAACACTAGATAAATTTTGATTTCTTCTTCTTGCTTTCTTCCTGCTGTCACCAAACCTTGCTTACTCTGTGTTTTCTTTTTACTAATTTAATGAGAAGGAAATGGTAGTATCCAGGGATATAATTTGATATTTTTCATAATTCTCCCCTCAACTTTACTCACTTAACATATTATACCCTTCTAACAATTTATTTAATATTTCAAGTCCTACTAACAACTTAATGTATACAATTACATTAAAAAATTTTTTTTGCACATTTAATATATTATATACTTATAATTTAAACAATGAAACTATTATTATACACTTTAAACTTACGAATTTAGGGACGTTACAGTGGCATTGTATTGAACAAATAGATTGTGGATGCTCTTATGAGAATAATCATTTATGTATGTCTAAAAGTGTTAATGTCAATTTTAAATAATGTCATTATCAATTTTTCTTAAAAAAATAACTATGTTATTAGGTACAACACCTATATATATGAACTAAGGTTAAAAGGAATTTACAAATAGTGGTGTTGATGGTGGTGGTAATAATAATGGTAGTGCTGAATTTACAAACAAAGAGTGGTGGTGATGGTGATGGTAGTAAAAGTGGCAGTGGTGGTGAAGTTGAAGGCAATAATTCGAAGGTTCTAGAAGACGAATGAAAGATGTGATCATGAAAATTTTAGTAAGGATAGATTGAAAAAAAAAAGGGATGGTGTATAAGTGTATTGTCAAAATGAGAGTGTTTGGAGAAGGCTTTGTTTTAGCCATATACCAGAGATAGAGATTTGGAGATATAATAAGAAGCAACATTACTAAGCAAATGTAGACTTCAGCTCGAAAGCTTCTTAAGAAAATGTGTGTTATCACTTTTACTTCTTGTTAGCTACGTTTCAATAAGGTCGTCTAAGCTTTACTAATTAGTTAGAAAAGAAAAGGCTTAAGACATATGGTCAAAAGAAATAACTAAATCGTCCTTTTCATGTCCAAAAATAAGCAATGTAATGATAAATATTGTTTATTTACTAGATGAAAAATTTAATGAGAAAAACTTGTCAAAAGTAAGCAATGTAATGATAGATTTACTAAATGACCCGAGTTTTATCATGATTTACATGTATAAAAAAGTTATGTTTTTAAATTGATATGAAAAATATCATATTTTAAGATGTCAAAATCATGAATTGATGACATATTTTTTTTAGAAAGGCAACTCTACTACGGTACTACCTATATGCCATTTGGTAATTGATGATATATTTAAGCAATATAATCTTTAGAGCATTTCCCACGATAAAATTCATTAAAAGGGTTTGTATATGATATAAATATTACCTCTTCTTGCATCTTTAATTGTACGTTTTTTTAACACGAAAAACCTTTTATTAGTGTTAACCATATATTGGAGTGTATTTTTTGTTGACTATGAGTTTGGAAAAATTAAGTTCTTAATTAATAAGAATATTAAAGTTTGAGAGTGTATTGGAGTTTATAGTTTTTACTATTGTATACATTCAACTGCGAAATATCCTATTATATATATTAAAGTTTAAATTGTATATGCATTTAACATATTATTGTATGTATAAAACATGCAAAATGTCAATTTATGTAGCCAAAAATATACACTATACTAGTGTAAAACTTGAGATACAATAGTAGGTTTTGAAACTTGATATATATAATAGTAAAAGATGTAAATAAACCCTTTGGTCAATGACTTAACTAAATATTTGTGCGTGTAATTTGTTAGTAAAAATCTCTTGAAAAGTTGTTTGTATTAAAGCAAAATATAGTTTCTTATTATACATTCCCTATATCTAAGTACAACTTTTTATATTATTAATCTGGTCAACAAGCCAACTAAATAATACAAGTAATTAAGTGGTTACAATTACAACACTAACCAAACTACATGTATAAATCAAGTGATAGAGCATATGCAAATCAAGTTTGTTTCGATACAACTAAGGTTCATGTTCTTTCAAGGGACTATACATATAGGTGTTCTTCATTTACTAAATGTTTATACTCACGTTCTTGAACATGTGAATAAGCATTTTCACAAAATAAACACTTTAAAAGATCTCGACTATGTGTCATGTAAAAAGGTTGACAACATTAATTCTAAAGCAGTTCCATCAGATGATGTGGCACACATTTCCATGCCTTTTGATGGTTTAACTCACGTTAATACTATCCCGTTCCTTGATGACTTGGCCTTACCAATTATACTGTAACATCCCAAAAATATGATATATAAAACAAGTACTTTGAAAAGTTTAATGCTATAAAGAGATGAGCTAACATGTAAGAAATGTTATCCTTAGAGTTAAAAGTGTAAGTTTTAAAAAAGTTTTTTTTAGAAGTATCCACATAGTTGAGGGATCTGTTGTGAAGATTATGCTACAAACATGATACGTGTCTTGCTTACAAATACATGTCAAATTAGAGTGATTTAAGGGGTGTTTTGGATTGCTTAAATAAGCGCTTATCTGCTTATTTGCTTATTTTGACAGAATGATAGCATATAAGCACATCCAAACACCTCTATGAAAATTGCTTATCTGCTTATTTACTAAGGAATAAACACTTAAAAATAAGTAAGGGGTCACCTACTTATTTTTTTTAAGCATATAAGTGCTTAAAAATAAGCAAACCCAAATACCCCCTTAGCAGTATAATGTTAAAATTCATTTTCTACCTAGTTAGAGCCGAGTGTAAGAGACAGAACCACAAAACAATATCACTAAACTCCATTTTAGAGTGAGAGTATTTAGAAGAATAAAGTGTAGTCAATAACTTGTCTTCAAGATTCATATTGGGTAACCTTCTTAATCTTTGTTGGAATTAAATGCATGTAGAGCTTTATATTCATGTCCCAATTAACAATATCCATTGAATTTCAGTCCAATGTTGATTTTAAATGTCTGAATCTCAAAGTTTTATATTGCATTATGAATGAGTTTAAAAATGGCTTCAGAATTTTGAAGATGAAACTATTGGGTTTTCTATTCCCTAACTAGATTAATATACGCAGCGGAATCATAACAAAATAATTAATCTAGGGCAATTAGGAAACTAAACCCTAAGGGATCTTAACTTGAATAAATAAAAGCAATAAAACAAATAGATAAATAAGAAATTACTAACCTTTGAGAAAACCAATTTCTCACGCGTAGACCACCTTGCAGAACCTTTTTAAGTTGGAGGCGAGTGCCCAAACCAGAACACCTCTAATGCTTCACACCCACGAACAAAAAGAAATTCCAAATCCTAGGGTTCCGACTCTAAATCGTGTAAACTCTCACAAGGAATAGGAATGAAAGAGAGAAAAAGAACTGAAAACTATTCAATTATGGGATGCTTTGAAAGCTTGGATTAAGCCTCTATTTATAAGGGGAGAGGAACCCATGGGGTTTGTATTCAGGCCGATGTGGGACAAGCTGGTTTCGTCCTTCAACCGCCGGCTAAATCTTTCAGCCGGCGGCTAAGCTTGAATCCTTCCAAGACTAAAATACGTACCACCGCCTTAACCCAGTTTTGACTTCAGCCGCCGGCTAAACCTTCCAGCCGATGGTTGATTCCACTTTCCAGAATCTTCTATTAATGTTCAATTAATAAACCAATTATAATATTAACTCCCAATTAATATTATCTCTCTATTTATTTCTCTTACTGTTCATTGAGGGCGACCCAAAAAGGACTCCACTTTTAACGATAGTCTTACCAATTAATTATCATCTTGGACACTATTCCAACAGAAACAATATATTATGGTTTTAAAGCTTATGTTTGCAGAGAAACCTATAGTATGATATGCGCATCTAAGAGTTGAGTTTTAATTTCAGAAATAAAATGGTCTATCGATGACTAAATAATAAGGTTATGTTCATTTTTTATTTATTACTGAAAACAGCCACTAGAAGATTTGAATTGATGCATTCTATGAGGCTATAATCACTATTATATACACAAAATGTTCAGTTTGTGCATGTAAGTAAAACCCAGTTTTTATTTCATGAAAATCAGTCCAGAAATAAGCAAAATCGAGCTCTAATTTGTTGTTCTACAACTGCTGCGATCAGATGTTGAAGATGTTGATATGGGTTGTGATTTGGGTTGTATTATGGGCTGATTATATGGGTCTTTGGGTTGTAATTATTGGGCTAGATAATGCAGCCATGTTATAGCCCATAATTGAAAGTCTTTTTGGGGCAAAAAAGGTTGATAACCGGCTACCCCAACCGGCTCACAATCGGCTGCCAATTCCATAATGTGGAGGGCATACCTGACTCACTCAGCGGTTATGGTTATAAGGGTGCCAGGGTTTGAACCCATAACCTTGTGCTATTTGGGGCAAAGATGCCCCAATCCATTACCAACTAAGCTACACGCCATTGGCCATAATTGAAAGTCTTACTATTTTTGTTACATGCAAATGATGTTTACAAAGATTTAATATAAATAAATGAGCTCTTATTTTATAGCTAATGAATATCAGTGATTGTAAATTTTGAAAATAGAGTTTACAAGTTGAAATGTTTTATTTAGCTAATAAGTAGTTATGAAAATATTAGATTCAAATCAAAGTACATAATATGGTATACTTTGAGTAAAGAGTTAATAGAGATTTTGTGGCTACTTTTGTTATGCTATACAAATTGTGTAATCGGATGTTAATATGTATTTAGACTTCCGCTAGTATGTTGTAACACCCGTACTAGGGGTCTAGTGGTAACCGGTAAATACTTTAACTTTAACTTTTATATAATAAGTTAAAAATAATTTATATTATTATGTTTGATTGTGAAATTTAAGTAAATAAGTCAAAAGACTTATTGTGAGTAGTAAATTATTAATTGTTTTAAATAGTTATAGCTGAAGGTAAAATAAAATAGTTTGCTTCGCGAAATGGTTTTAGGTTCCAGACAATAGGTTTAGAACGGGAATAAAAATTAACTAAAGTGGAGATAGAGTCGGTTATGAGGTGCCGACCTCTTTTTGTCTAACTTTTCCCAAATCTTATACCTACTCCATTCTTGAGAACTCATCATACCATAACTTCCTAATCAAATTAAAAGGCAAATTAATTAGAGTGTTTTGGTTCAATACATCAGATTAGCATCATCCCTATCTTGCTTCTTCTCCATTGATTTGTAAGTGTTTAGTGTTCTTGATAATATATATTTGATGTATGAGTTATATTAGAAATTGTTAGGGTTATTGATGTATAGATGTAATTGAAGCTAGAATTGTGTTATAATATGCTTATATGATGATATCTGAGCTATAGAATACTGCAGAATTCGAGTTTATTGTTGTATTGGTAAAATTTTCGGAGTCTGAGTTTGTGCAGGAAAATGGTTTGCAGGAAACAGTAAGGTTGCGACGCGACCAGTATACAAACGCGACGCGATTAGTCGCATTTAGCGACGCGATCCTCCATATATTACGACGCGATTTCGGGTCTGCACAAGCCAGTTTTTGTTTCTGCATAACTAAGTATGATAGTTTTATATGTTAGTAAAAACAGAATATATATACACAGTAATAACAGGTTATATTGATGATTTAGGACACATATACTATTTAACTTGTATGATGATAGATTGAAATGAAGTAGTGGTCATAAACTAACTTAGTCCGAATGAGTACTTGTGGTTTAATATGATTAATGCTTAGAATCTTGGTTATTAATTGTATGGTGACTTGCTAAATGCTTAGCTTGTGATGTGGCGATTTTGATATAATTTCATTACTTGTGATAACAAGTTTGTATCAGTTAGATCATGAAATGATTGCTTGTTGATATTATGTACTAATGTTAAGTAAGTTATATAAGATTTGAAGTGAGTTACTAACTCAGTGTTTTGTTGTATTCTCAGATCCACCAAAGACTCAGTAACATTAGAACACTGAGTGGAGATTGAGAAAGACAGGTGAGTGGACTTGTATTCTCAGTCTAATTTGGTGGTAACATATTTGGTTACATCGAGTAAATGTAGGTTTGATATCGCTCATTTTGTACATATTTATCTTACGCGATATCATTGTTTTTATTCTTATTTTTAGTTATTATTAGAACTTTTGATACTTATTTCGATTGGAATTGATTTATAGGTTATAATGCTGTTAGAAATAAGTTGGTAGAGTTTTGGAGCTGGAATGTTGAAGATTGAAGAAAAAGTTCAGATTTTCAAGTAGATACGCGATCCCGAGAAGTGAAGTTGGATCGCGTAATCAAGGCTAAATCCATAAATCCAGATTTTCTACAGGCATACGCGATCCCAGAAGACAATCCAGATCGCGTGATGAAGGCAAAATCCGTTACAGAACGTTTTTCAAGTAAATACGCGATCCAGGTACCATTTTATGGGATCGCGTAAATTGGGAAGAAACTGGATCGCGTAGCCTATTCCCGGATCGCGTATGGGAGCGGTTCCAGCACTTTTTGAAATGATTAAATACGTTTTTTTTCTTTTGGAAAAATAATAACTTTGACTTCCAGAAACCCTAGTTACGAAATTTCTCTGCATTTTTGAAGGCTATTTACTTGTTTGAAGATCTTTCCATTGTTCGAATCATTTGGTTACGAAGATTAATCGTTCGAAAATTGTAATCATTTGCAAACTCTCTTTTATTGATATAATTATGTTTGCTTTGATTTCACTTGTTTCATTGGAATTTTCTTTCATAATCATGAGTAGCTAAATTTATTAAACACTTGTTTGGATGAAATAGCTAATGATTAGGGGGATTAACCTTTGAATTTCATGTTCAATCAAAGTACGTTTAATTGTGAACTTGCGGGTTAGGGTTTCATTTCTCATTCTGAATTATTTGATGAAGAAATGAATGGTTATAGCGGATGTTTATCATTTTTATGTTTGTTATTAATTATTTGTCTATGAATAATTGAGTTTTGATTGCGAACGCAGATAAATAATGATTTAGATAATTAAACCTAAATTTGTAAGTTGATGAATGTGGCGAACGTCTTTCATTAGATTAAATCGTACTTTGATAAATTGAGATTAGAGTTTAGGTGATGGCGATTGTCAAACCTAGTCTAATTTAGATGAACATGAGTTGGTATTGATTTGTTCTAATTGAATATCCCGAAGTCATTAGTAAATCAATTCAAACAAGTGTCGTTTCTAGTATTCGGAAAAAGTTAAACAAATCAATCTGACTCTTCCTGAGTCCATCTGCCTAGTTAAATTAATTTAGTTGTTAAGCAAAGTGACAATTCGATCACACAAAAACCTAAGTCTTTTCTGTACCAAGTTAATTACATTGAAATTATAATTCTCGCTTACATAGTCTCTGTGGAACGAACCAGTACTTACTGTAGCTATACTATACACGATAATGTATACTTACCTTAGTTGTGTAATAGTTCAGTGTCAGTATTTATTAGTTTATTTTATAACTTGTTTTTACACATCAAGTTTTTGGCGCCGCTGCCGGGGACTTGTGTGTTTGAGAATTTAAGTTTAACGTAGTTAATTGATCCTTTCTTTGAATTAAATTCTTAGAAAGTTACTTTTTAAGTTTAAATTGTATTGCGCCGGTGCGTTTGACGGTTTTATTTTCTTTGCTTTTGCAGGTTTGATTAGTTAGTGGATGAGCACTAGGAATTTGGGTAACGAAATTCTAAGTCCTTTGTCTGATCCGGAGAAAACCACAAAGAATAAAAGAAAGAAGAAATCAAAGAATAAACCGACGGAATCAACTTCAAGCCAAACTGAAAGTGGGTCAACTTCAGCAAATAAAATCTTTGAAGAAGAAGTTTTCGAAGAAGAACTTGAATCAAGATTCTAAGAGGAAGTAAGATCTGAAGCCCAAAAAGAACCAATGGCTGACGAAAATGATACTCCCATGTTCAATAGAACTAGGACTGTTGCTCCTACTCCGGGTTCAGCAATTCGGAGGCCACAAATTGATAATAATTTCTCACTAAAGGGAAATCATTTGCAAATGCTTCGGGATACTCAGTTTGATGGAAGAGTGCGATCCGATCCGCACAAGCATATTGCTGACTTTTTGGAGATTGGTGAGAATTTCAAGTATGGTCCGAACACAGAAGAGGCAATCAGGTTAAGGACTTTTCCAATGTCTCTATGTGGGGAAGCAAAGATTTGGTATCAAGAACTTGAGCCTAATTCTATTCAAACTTGGAACCAAATGAGGGAAGCTTTTGTTGGTCGTTATTTTTCACCAGCTTCGGCGGAAAGGTTATTGAATGAGATCCGAGGTTTCAGGCAAAATGAAAATGAAACTTTGGTGGAAACTTGGTTGAGGATAAAAGAGTTGCTTAGGAATTGTCATGGCCATGGTTTGTCAAAGGCCGAGATCATAGAGTTATTTTACAATGGTCTTGATATTCCATCATCTGCTGTTCTAGATTCTGCTGGAGGGGGACTATTTATGTACAAAACTCCTAATGAAGCTTGGAAGATAATGGAAGATAAAGTTTTGCAAAGTCTCAATTGGGCAAAGGATAGTAGGAAACCAGCTCGAAAGACAGTTGCTTTTGCTGAAGGAAGTGGTAGCAATTCTGATAATTTTGAGATGATGAAAGAACTCAAAGCTATGTCTACCAAATTCGATAATCAATTCAAGACTTTTAAAGGAGTGATCAAAGAGCTTCGTGAAGGATGTGAAAATTGTGGAGGAAATCAATCAACAAATGATTGTGATAGTGATGATCAACCTATGAGAATGGCGGATGAAGATGTAAATTATTTGCAACAAAATAATTATTAGAGGGGCGGATTCCAAAACCGGAATTCGGGAAACTTTCAGGGTAATTATCAAGGAAATAGATATTCTCGACAGGGTCAGAACTATTACAATCAATTCCAAAGAGATAATGTTCCACCATTAACACCACCACCTGTTCAACAACAAGCAACACCTGAATCTGCCTTAGAGAAGATGATGAAGGAGTTCATTTCTAAACAGGATGTTTCTACTGAGAGATTGAAAACCCAAATGACGAATTTGAGGCTAAGTGTGGATCAAAATCAGAAAAATCAGCAAGCTTCAATTCAGGATTTGGAGAGGAAAATGGATCGGTAATTTGAAATGCAAAGTAGTAGACCACCCGGTGGTTTACCGAGCAATACTTAACCGAACCCGAGGCAAGCATCTTCTAGCGGTGGCCCAAAGCCATATCAGCCACCTCCTGCCCGAAATGAGCATGCTAATGCGATTACTACTCTTAGCGGGAAAGAGCTACCACCACCTCCGACCAAAAAGGCCAAAGTTTCTAACTCTGTTTTGCAGGATAATGAGGAAATAGAAGTTAATGATGAAGAAGAGGAGATTGTGCAACCTACTTCTATTCCGGTTTCATCAACACCTCCGGTCACACAACCGGAAGTGAAGGCGTACAAACCGAAGATTCCATATCCTCAACGCTTGAGGAAGGAAAAGATTGCTGCTCAGTATGGAAAGTTTGTGGACATGATCAAGAGCATAAGGATCAATGTACCGTTGGTGGATATTTTAGCTGGAATGCCGAATTATGCCAAGTTTATCAAAGACTTGGTGAGCAACAAGGAAAAACTTTCGGAGGCATCGGCTACATTTCTGAATGATGAGTGTTCTGCTATCGTTCAAAATCAAATTCCACCCAAATTGGGGGACCCGGGGAGTTTTATTGTTTCATGTACATTAGGAAAGTTTATGACTTGTGATGCCCTAGCTGACTTAGGTGCTAGTATAAACTTGATGCCTTACTCTCTTTATGCAAAATTGTCTCTAGGATCCCTTAAACCCACACGTAGGGCTGCAAACGAGTCGAGCTTTTATCGAGCAACTCGAGCTCGGCTCAAGCTTGAGCTCGTTCGAGTCGAGCTTTTATCGAGTTCGAGCCCGATCTCGAGCTTAAAAGTAGAGCTCGAAATATATATCGAGCCGAGCTCGAGCCTTAAAGGGCTCGGCTCGAGCTGTTATCGAGCTTTTATTGATATGGATATTTTTATATTGTATATATGTAATTTTGAATCTAAAATGATTTTATTGTTATATTTTAAATATCATTATACTACTTTACATATGCTATAAGTAATTTTCACACTTTATACTTAATTTTTGTACATTTCTAAAATTATTTTTGGTATTCATTTAGATATTTAAGATAATATAAAATAAGTTTGGGTGTTCAAAATAATTTTTTATAAGAATTTTCGAGCTTTTCGAGCCGAGCTCGAGCCATCCTAAAACATTTTCGAGTCGAGCTCGAGCTTGCGTCGTGAAAGCTCGTCGAGCTATCGAGCCGAGCTCGAGCCTATTGTAAGTTAATCGAGCCGAGCTCGAGCCCTGTCGAGCTCGAGCTCGGCTCGACTCGATTACAGCCCTACCCACACGTATGAGTATCCGACTGGCCGATAGATCATTCCAATATCTCGTTGGGATTGCGGAAAATATGTTGATAGATGTTGGTCTTTTTACATTTCCTGTTGACTTTGTGATCCTCGAAATGGAGGAAGATAGTAAAGTCCCACTCATTCTAGGACGTCCCTTCTTACATACTGTTGATGCGATTATTCATGTTAAAAATAAGCAGTTGACCTTAGGAGTGGGCCAGGAAAGGATTGTTTTCACGGTCGATAAGGCCATGAAGCATCCTTATTCTACTGACGATACTTGTTTCAGTATTGATGTCATAGATGAGGCTTTGGATGAGGAGTTACAGGGATTGCTTGGATTGGATACTTAATTTGCTGAGCTTTTGGAATCTGTTGATGAGAAAATGACTGAGGAAGAGTTGCTTGAAGCTGTGGAAATTAAAGAGGATGATGAAGAGCAACTAGCTGAAGAGAACTTTGAGGAGCTAAAGAGTGAGGATCGGTTAATGATCAAGACTTCACTTGAGGATCCACCGAGAGACTTGGAGTTGAAACCACTCCCAAGTCATTTGGCATTTCTGGAAGAGGAAAATCTATTACCGGTTGTAATTTCCTCTAATCTTGTTAATTCTGAAAAATGCATGTTACTTGATGTGTTGAAAGCTCACAAGGGCGCCTTTGCTTGGCGTACCTCCGACATACCTGGGATAAGCCCATCTTTTGTAAACACAAAATAAATCTTTTAGATGAGGCAAAACCCATTGTTCAAAGACAACGGAGGCTTAACCCAAATATGAAGGATGTTGTCAAAAAGGAGTTTGTAAAATTGCTTGATGCGGGTATCATTTACCCCATTTCTGACAGCCCTTGGGTGAGTCCTGTTCATTGTGTGCCTAAAAAGGGTGGTATGACTGTTGTGACAAATGACCAAAACGAATTAGTTCCAACTAGGACAGTCACGGGTTGGCGTGTTTGTATTGACTATAAGAGATTGAATGATGCTACCCGGAAAGACCATTTCCCTTTACCCTTCATTGACCAAATGCTAGAGAGACTAGCCGGAAACGAATTCTTTTGTTTTCTTGACGGGTTTTCGGGATATTTTCAAATCCCTATAGACCCTAAAGATCAAGAGAAAACGACTTTTACTTGTCCCTTTGGTACATATGCTTATAGGAGGATGCCTTTTGGGCTTTGTAACGCCCCAGCCACCTTTCAGAGGTGTATGATCGCCATCTTTCAGGACATGATTGAGACTTCCATGGAAGTTTTCATGGATGATTTTTCTGTCTTTGGGAATTCATTTGAATCATGTTTGTCTAACTTAGACAAAATGCTTGAAAGATGTGAGAAGGCACACTTAGTTCTAAATTGGGAAAAGTGCCATTTCATGGTTAAAGAGGGAATTATTTTGGGGCACAAGGTGTCAAGTGTGGGGATTGAGGTTGACAAGGCAAAGATTGATGTCATTGCCAAGTTACCTCCACCCGCAAATGTTAAAGGGGTTAGAAGTTTCTTGGGTCATGCGGGTTTTTATCGTAGGTTTATTAAAGATTTTTCTAAGATCACTAGACACATGACCAAATTACTTGAGAAAGATGTTACTTTTGTGTTTGATGCTGAATGTGTGAAAGCTTTTGAAACCTTAAAGATAGGTTGACCAATGCACCCATTATGGTTTCGCCCGATTGGTCACGACCATTTGAATTGATGTGTGATGCGAGTGACTATGCCTTAGGTGCAGTTTTAGGACAACGTGAGGGTAATCATTTTAGGCCAATTTACTTTGCTAGTAAAACACTTAATGGGGCTCAACAGAATTATACAACTACTGAAAAAGAGTTACTTGCTGTTGTGTTTGCTTTCGACAAGTTTAGACCCTATCTTGTATTGTCCAAAACTGTTGTGTTTACCGACCATTCAGCCCTAAAATACTTGTTTTCAAAACAAGATGCTAAACCTAGACTCATTCGTTGGATTCTTCTTTTGCAAGAGTTTGACATTGAGATCAAGGACAAAAAGGGGGCTGAAAACCTTGCCGCCGATCACTTGTCGAGGTTGGAAAATCCAAACTTAGACAAGTTAGGCGATACTGACATTGATGATTCCTTTCCCGAGGAATTCCTTTTGCAGGTAGGTGATGAAGCTGAAAATGATGAGGAAACACCGTGGTACGCTGATTTTGCGAATTATTTGGTTGGAGGTGTTTTGAGAAAAGGCATGACACATCAACAGAAAGGAAAGTTCTTTTCAGATTTGAAGTACTATTTTTGGGAAGACCCACATTTGTTTCGGGCATGTGCCGACGGAATGATAAGGAGATGTGTTTCCGGGGGTGAAACGAGAAGAATTCTGGATGATTGCCACCACGGACCAACCGGTGGGCACTATGGACCATCTGTTACAGCCAAGAAAGTTTATGATGCTGGATTCTATTGGCCCTCGATCTTCAAAGAGGCACAAACTCTTTGCCAAACTTGCGACGCGTGTCAAAGGGTAGGCAACATCTCAAAAAGGGATGAAATGCCTCAAACTAGTATTTAGGTTTGCGAAGTGTTTGATATTTGGGGCATAGATTTCATGGGTACATTTCCACCATCAAATAAGTGTGAATACATCTTGGTAGCTGTGGATTATGTGTCAAAATGGGCTGAAGCAAAGGCCGTGTCAAAGAATGATGCCCGAGTAGTGATTGACTTTTTGAAAAATTTGTTTTGCCGATTCGGTGTTCCTAAAGCTTTAATAAGTGATCGGGGAAGTCACTTCGCGAATCAGCAACTCGAGAAAGTTTTGAAAAAGTATGGAGTTCAACATCGGTTTTATACCTCTTACCACCCACAAACTAGTGGTCAAGTGGAGAATACAAATAGAGCTTTGAAGAGAATTCTTGAGAAAACGGTTAAAGATAACCGGGCTATTTGGTCGAAGAAATTGGATGATGCTTTGTGGGCATTTAGAACCGCCTACAAGACACCGATTGGAACTACACCTTACAGGTTGCTTTATGGCAAGACATGCCATTTGCCGGTTGAATTGGAACATAAAGCTTATTGGGCACTCAAAAATTGTAATACAGATTTGGTTGAAGCCGGTGAGAAGAGAATGCTTCAATTGTATGAGTTGGATGAGTTGAGATTACAAGCATATGAAAGCTCCAAGTTGTACAAGAAAAGGACCAAGGTGTTACATGATAGAAAGCTGATAATGAGGAAAGAGTTTAAGGCCGGAGACAAAGTGTTGTTGTTCCAATCTAGGTTTAAGTTGAAACAACCAAAGCTAAAACCGAGGTGGACCGGTCCGTACACGGTGAAACATGGATATCCTTTCGGTTATGTGGAATTGCTTAAGTCAGATGGAGGATCGTTCATTGTAAATGGTCACAGGTTGAAGTTGTATCACGAGGAGGATACCGGTTGCGAGTGGGAGGAACTTGCCATTTACCCCAAGGATAAGTGAATTCGGGGTCGAGTCTAGCTTTGGACTCGTAAATAAACTAAGCATGGTATGGTACATCATTTATTTAATATATATATATATCTATATTTATTATTACTATTATTATTATTACTTTTATGTTTGATTTATAAAAAAAAAAAAAAAAAAAAATCAGATTTCAACTATCACACGCGATCCAGGTTTGGTTTTGGGATCGCGTATACATGTGTAATTCGCTCACAGAATTTTTTCAACTTACTTACGCGATCCGGCCTGAGGTTTATGGATCGCGTATGCAGGCGGGACACGCATTCCATGGTTAAAATTGGTCGATTTTCACAAACCATAACCCCACTTTTACTCTCTCTTTCTGTCGGCCAAGAACCACACACACACACCCCTAAAAATCAAAATTTCATTTCAAATCTCAAGTTAATTAATCAAGAAATCAACTACAATCATGTCTAAGGTACAAATTAACATCCTTTACTCACTTGTTTGAAAGATTTGGTGATATGAACACTTGAATTCGGGTTTAGCCCAATTCAAGTGTGGGGATGTTAATCTTGTTATTTTTCGTGCTATATGTGTTTGCTAGTTGATAATGTACATGTTTCTACAACCATATCTTGATTCCATTGCTTGATTTGGTGATTTGTGAAATTAGGGTTTGTGATTTGATCCGAATAGGGTGTATGTTTGTCATGATTTGTGTAAGTTGGCATGTAATTCATGATTTCCGTGCTTAATAAACCCTAATTGTTGATTAATTTCAGTTTTTAGGTAGTTTTTGAAATTATGGTTCATATGATTTGGGGAAGAATATGAAGTTGACTTTTCTGGTCAAACATTGACTTTGTTTCATGACTTATGATTGTAATGCATTACTTGACTCTAATTGTGTGATTACTTTGCATAAGTCGAGTACATGTTTGATATTACAGTTATGGAACTTGTTTAAAATGGTTAGTTTGGCACTAGATGATGGAACATTGTATGATTGTCATGTAATTTTGATTGTAAGACATGTTTGAGACTATATTATGTTATGCATTATTGTGTTCAAGCATATGTTTGATATTAGATTACGTGTTGCTTTTGGAGAGTTGAGTTTTCAATTTGTGATGATTAGTGATAAATAACTCAGCGGCCTCGTCATTTGAATTGGGATGATGAATATTTGATTTAATTGCTACAATGTGATCATTTGTAAGAGGATTATGTGTTTAAGGTTTTTTGGATAGGTGTTTTAGACAATTGATCGCTCATTTGTGAATGATGGCTATTTGCTTATTGCTAACGCTAACACATTCGCCACCTGTATATGTTGTTTTGTATTTGGAATTGTAGAGAGCACGAGAGGCCCAAAGAAAGGGTAAGAGCAAGGAGTCTTCTTTTCAGGCTAGTGGATCCACCCGGGCACCTCCCATGTCTCTCATTTCCCATCTTGTTCCGACAAGCATTCATCCACATCTTCAGTTCACATCAAGAATGTCTGATAAGTATAACGTGTGGAATGAAACTTTGATGAAGATTAATGACAAAACGATTGTGTATCCACGTCAGATTGATTGGTATCCATTAGAAGAGGCAGGTCTTGCGGATGATATCAGGGGCATGCTGTTACAAACTGTTAAATCAAGATCCGATGGAAACACTTATGATTTGAATGATTTGGAGCGGTTCTTTGCCATTAAGGAGCCCATTTATAAAGAGCTATGTTTGGAATTTTTCTCTACTGTGGAAATGTACAAGATTAAAAGAATCATTGATCCTTTGCTGGGATTTCGGTTAGGGGGTGAAGCGAGGGTAATGTCTTTACTGGATTTGGCTAGATGTTTACAGATTTATACTCTCGAAGAATGGCAGTCGGGTCATTTTCAGCAATTTATTTTTGAAGGAGCTTGGTTGGATGAAAAATCTGTGCAGATGGATGAGGTTTGGGGCTGTTTGAGTAACACCCCATATTCTTCAGGGGATAATTTCTCGAGTAATCTGAATACAGTGGAATTACGGTTGCTTCAGAAGTTCATTGCACATTCTATTGCTTGTAGGGGTAAGAACACAGAGAAGGTTAATGTCGTAGATATGTGGTTTCTGCAACATATTATTAATCGAAGACGGGTGAGCATTCCTTACTGTGTTGCTGAGATGCTGAATTTCTACAATCTTGGTAAGAAGCAACCTTCCAAGCTTGCTGGGGGCCATTATGTCACACTTATTGCAAAACATTTTGGTGTGAATTTGAAGACGCGACAAAATCCCTATACTGTGGTTCCGGATACATCAACTCCGCTATCATTTGAGATGTATGCCGCGGCTAGAGCGCTATCAAAGGTCAACAAAAAGTTCGTTCCTTAGAGGCCTACTAAGCATTACACTCAAGCTCAGTCATCACAGTATTCCCAACCGGAGCAAATGGATGAGGATGATCAGCCCGAGGGTGCAGGTTCACAACACTCGGATGCACCCGTTTGGTTTCAAGGTTTTGTTAATCGATTTGATAATATGCAGCTGCAGCAGGAGAATTTCAGGGAGGAATCAAGATATGAGTGGGGAGTTCAGCGTTACTTTAATGATTGGCAGAGGCACAATACTCAGCGTATATTTTCTAGTGATGATGACGTTAACCCCACCCCCTATCAGCAATTCCCAAGGTGGGGTGAGCCTGGAGCTGTCAATCCTGTCCCTGACTACGATCGTCAAGCTGCGCTTGAGGCACTTGAAAGGCACCAAAGTGGAGAGGTGCAAGAGTATTCTCAGCATGGTTCATCTGGGCATTGGCTATTTGGGGATTGATTCCTGTTGATCTTGTGTTTATGGGGATGTTTGAACAATTTATTTCTGTCTTGAACTACTTTTAATTTTTATGTGTGTTTTAGACTTTGTATTTGGATATCTAGGATTATGGCATAAACTTCTTATTGAGTGGCATTTGGGTACGGTTTGTACAATGCCATCTCATCCTATCCAGTTGAATTATAAGTTATGCCAATTTTATGGTTGTTTTGATAGAATGCCTTGTTGGAATGGAATCAATTGCATATGCTGGCCAATAAGTTCAGCGACATCACGCATGGCATTTTCATCATTTTTCTGCAACATCCCCGGGGAAGTATTCGTTCCCTTTTACTTCCCGCATTTGTATTTAATGATCATATTTAATTTTGTTGCATTGAGGGCAATGCACAATTTAAGTGTGGGGAGGTTATTTACTTGAATTTCATTCCTAGTAAATTTTTATTTCTTGCCTTTTATTGGGTTTGTTAAAGTTTGTTGGGGTTCCCAATTGAACTTTACGAATTCTATTAACGGGCTATTTGTCACTTAATGGGTCTGTTATTGATCTTGGATCTAATAGATTTTGGCAAATTCTGATAAAAGGTTAAGAAATGATAGTTTGCTAGGAATGTGCTTGTCCTCATAAGATTAATTGCTTTGAAACTCGTTTCTGAAAATCTGGTGAAAGTAATTTAATTTCCCCTCTTGCATGTAAATTCTTTGTTAGAGATGTGTCATATGAGCAACCTCATTGGGTGAATTGCATGACTAGCACACTTGTAGCCCTACTAAAAGTTGTGAGATATTTAGAGTCTTATTGAGAAAAAACACTTATTTTTAGTGTTTATATTGTTAGTTGCTATGAGTGTGCCGGTGATTGTAGTTTGTTCTAGAACTTGCCCTAGTGATGCATTTCGAGGCCGCTGTGAGATCACAAAGATGTGATATAGGTGAGATCGTATGATGAGGAGGTATTCTTAGGATCTTATTTTCTGTTTCACCCATTTATATCCAGTCCAACCAGGTCGTTAGCACTCACTGTTAGTGCTAAGAAACCCGTAGACACTTCCACATACATTCATGATCACTACATCATATAGCCTATTTTTGTATAGCCAATTCCCAAATCATTTATTTTCCAAAATGTTGTCTAATTTGAATTTTGAATGGATTTTTGTTGAAATGTGACTTCAATCGTTTTAAGAAGGATTCTAATGTTAAATTCTATAATTGAAGTTGTGATCAATTGAAAATTGCTAAGTTGTAACGATAAGTAATTGAAGGTTGAAAACAATGAAATTTATGGAAGTTAATTATTTAAGCTTGAATGTTAATGATTGGTAAATTGTAGTCAACTAAATGGCCTTTGAATTCCTGAACAAGTAGTTCCTGAGGGGTGTTTTACACCTAGCCACCGAAGGTCTTTATCCGGTCTAGGATGGCTGGTCCGAAAGTTCGCTACACAGGGTTCATAGAAAGTCATAGAATGCAATAAACCCAATCAAAGGTGTAAATCAATGTGAATTATGAGCTGTTAACTATTGAGTATAGAATTGTTAAGTATAAGTAAGGAATAATTCTAATTGATTTGGCATGAGAATCCTGAATTTTATTACTGTCACATGAAGAAACGATTAGGCAACATTTCCTTACTTTTTCATGGGGTTTTGACTACCACTTTACACCAATTGCTTGAGTCTAACCTACCCATTCCATTTTCACCCATACTTTATACACCACATGATTAGAATACCTTTTCTGAGATTTCACTTGGTGCTCACGTCAAGACAGTGGAGATTTGATCCTTTTGCAAGCCTATGGTAACAGTGCATCACGACTTGGCTTAATTGAGTGTTATATTATTCATTCCCTTACCTTGTAGTTTATAGGTTGAGAGTGAGTGATTAAACACTTATCCTTTTGTGAGGTGCTAGGTCGTGCATTTCGGGCTTGACAAATTATCATCTCAAGTTTTGGTAATTATATATACACGTCGCTAGCATAATTGCTTAGGTGATTATTGTTAGTTTATTTTGAAAAGCTTGATCTCCATTTCTGAAAGTGCAAGAGGGATGTAATGGTTTAAATCTGGTCGAAAATGAATTGCTTGAAGACAAGCAAAGCTCAAGTATGGGGATGTTTGATATCGCTCATTTTGTACATATATATCTTACGCGATATCATTGTTTTTATTCTTATTTTTAGTTATTATTAGAACTTTTGATACTTATTTCGATTGGAATTGATTTATAGGTTATAATGCTGTTAGAAATAAGTTGGTAGAGTTTTGGAGCTGGAATGTTGAAGATTGAAGAAAAAGTTCAGATTTTCATGTAGATACGCGATCCCGAGAAGTGAAGCTGGATCGCGTAATCAAGGCTAAATCCATAAATCCATATTTTCTACAGGCATACGCGATCCCAGAAGACAATCCGGATCGCGTGATGAAGGCAAAAAATCCGTTACAGAACGTTTTTCAAGTAAATACGCGATCCAGGTACCATTTTATGGGATCGCGTAAATTGGAAGAAACTGGATCGCGTAGCCTATTCCCGGATCGCGTATGGGAGCGGTTCCAGCACTTTTTGAAATGATTAAATACGTTTTTTTTCTTTTGGAAAAATAATAACTTTGACTTCCAGAAACCCTAGTTACGAAATTTCTCTGCATTTTTGAAGGCTATTTACTTGTTTGAAGATCTTTCCATTGTTCGAATCATTTGGTTACGAAGATTAATCGTTCGAAAATTGTAATCATTTGCAAACTCTCTTTTATTGATATAATTATGTTTGCTTTGATTTCACTTGTTTCATTGGAATTTTCTTTCATAATCATGAGTAGCTAAATTTATTAAACACTTGTTTGGATGAAATAGCTAATGATTAGGGGGATTAACCTTTGAATTTCATGTTCAATCAAAGTACGTTTAATTGTGAACTTGCGGGTTAGGGTTTCATTTCTCATTCTGAATTATTTGATGAAGAAATGAATGGTTATAGCGGATGTTTATCATTTTTATGTTTGTTATTAATTATTTGTCTATGAATAATTGAGTTTTGATTGCGAACGCAGATAAATAATGATTTAGATAATTAAACCTAAATTTGTAAGTTGATGAATGTGGCGAACGTCTTTCATTAGATTAAATCGTACTTTGATAAATTGAGATTAGAGTTTAGGTGATGGCGATTGTCAAACCTAGTCTAATTTAGATGAACATGAGTTGGTATTGATTTGTTCTAATTGAATATCCCGAAGTCATTAGTAAATCAATTCAAACAAGTGTCGTTTCTAGTATTCGGAAAAAGTTAAACAAATCAATCTGACTCTTCCTGAGTCCATCTGCCTAGTTAAATTAATTTAGTTGTTAAGCAAAGTGACAATTCGATCACACAAAAACCTAAGTCTTTTCTGTACCAAGTTAATTACATTGAAATTATAATTCTCGCTTACATAGTCTCTGTGGAACGAACCAGTACTTACTGTAGCTATACTATACACGATAATGTATACTTACCTTAGTTGTGTAATAGTTCAGTGTCAGTATTTATTAGTTTATTTTATAACTTGTTTTTACACATCAAGTTTTTGGCGCCGCTGCCGGGGACTTGTGTGTTTGAGAATTTAAGTTTAACGTAGTTAATTGATCCTTTCTTTGAATTAAATTCTTAGAAAGTTACTTTTTAAGTTTAAATTGTATTGCGCCGGTGCGTTTGACGGTTTTATTTTCTTTGCTTTTGCAGGTTTGATTAGTTAGTGGATGAGCACTAGGAATTTGGGTAACGAAATTCTAAGTCCTTTGTCTGATCCGGAGAAAACCACAAAGAATAAAAGAAAGAAGAAATCAAAGAATAAACCGACGGAATCAACTTCAAGCCAAACTGAAAGTGGGTCAACTTCAGCAAATAAAATCTTTGAAGAAGAAGTTTTCGAAGAAGAACTTGAATCAAGATTCTAAGAGGAAGTAAGATCTGAAGCCCAAAAAGAACCAATGGCTGACGAAAATGATACTCCCATGTTCAATAGAACTAGGACTGTTGCTCCTACTCCGGGTTCAGCAATTCGGAGGCCACAAATTGATAATAATTTCTCACTAAAGGGAAATCATTTGCAAATGCTTCGGGATACTCAGTTTGATGGAAGAGTGCGATCCGATCCGCACAAGCATATTGCTGACTTTTTGGAGATTGGTGAGAATTTCAAGTATGGTCCGAACACAGAAGAGGCAATCAGGTTAAGGACTTTTCCAATGTCTCTATGTGGGGAAGCAAAGATTTGGTATCAAGAACTTGAGCCTAATTCTATTCAAACTTGGAACCAAATGAGGGAAGCTTTTGTTGGTCGTTATTTTTCACCAGCTTCGGCGGAAAGGTTATTGAATGAGATCCGAGGTTTCAGGCAAAATGAAAATGAAACTTTGGTGGAAACTTGGTTGAGGATAAAAGAGTTGCTTAGGAATTGTCATGGCCATGGTTTGTCAAAGGCCGAGATCATAGAGTTATTTTACAATGGTCTTGATATTCCATCATCTGCTGTTCTAGATTCTGCTGGAGGGGGACTATTTATGTACAAAACTCCTAATGAAGCTTGGAAGATAATGGAAGATAAAGTTTTGCAAAGTCTCAATTGGGCAAAGGATAGTAGGAAACCAGCTCGAAAGACAGTTGCTTTTGCTGAAGGAAGTGGTAGCAATTCTGATAATTTTGAGATGATGAAAGAACTCAAAGCTATGTCTACCAAATTCGATAATCAATTCAAGACTTTTAAAGGAGTGATCAAAGAGCTTCGTGAAGGATGTGAAAATTGTGGAGGAAATCAATCAACAAATGATTGTGATAGTGATGATCAACCTATGAGAATGGCGGATGAAGATGTAAATTATTTGCAACAAAATAATTATTAGAGGGGCGGATTCCAAAACCGGAATTCGGGAAACTTTCAGGGTAATTATCAAGGAAATAGATATTCTCGACAGGGTCAGAACTATTACAATCAATTCCAAAGAGATAATGTTCCACCATTAACACCACCACCTGTTCAACAACAAGCAACACCTGAATCTGCCTTAGAGAAGATGATGAAGGAGTTCATTTCTAAACAGGATGTTTCTACTGAGAGATTGAAAACCCAAATGACGAATTTGAGGCTAAGTGTGGATCAAAATCAGAAAAATCAGCAAGCTTCAATTCAGGATTTGGAGAGGAAAATGGATCGGTAATTTGAAATGCAAAGTAGTAGACCACCCGGTGGTTTACCGAGCAATACTTAACCGAACCCGAGGCAAGCATCTTCTAGCGGTGGCCCAAAGCCATATCAGCCACCTCCTGCCCGAAATGAGCATGCTAATGCGATTACTACTCTTAGCGGGAAAGAGCTACCACCACCTCCGACCAAAAAGGCCAAAGTTTCTAACTCTGTTTTGCAGGATAATGAGGAAATAGAAGTTAATGATGAAGAAGAGGAGATTGTGCAACCTACTTCTATTCCGGTTTCATCAACACCTCCGGTCACACAACCGGAAGTGAAGGCGTACAAACCGAAGATTCCATATCCTCAACGCTTGAGGAAGGAAAAGATTGCTGCTCAGTATGGAAAGTTTGTGGACATGATCAAGAGCATAAGGATCAATGTACCGTTGGTGGATATTTTAGCTGGAATGCCGAATTATGCCAAGTTTATCAAAGACTTGGTGAGCAACAAGGAAAAACTTTCGGAGGCATCGGCTACATTTCTGAATGATGAGTGTTCTGCTATCGTTCAAAATCAAATTCCACCCAAATTGGGGGACCCGGGGAGTTTTATTGTTTCATGTACATTAGGAAAGTTTATGACTTGTGATGCCCTAGCTGACTTAGGTGCTAGTATAAACTTGATGCCTTACTCTCTTTATGCAAAATTGTCTCTAGGATCCCTTAAACCCACACGTAGGGCTGCAAACGAGTCGAGCTTTTATCGAGCAACTCGAGCTCGGCTCAAGCTTGAGCTCGTTCGAGTCGAGCTTTTATCGAGTTCGAGCCCGATCTCGAGCTTAAAAGTAGAGCTCGAAATATATATCGAGCCGAGCTCGAGCCTTAAAGGGCTCGGCTCGAGCTGTTATCGAGCTTTTATTGATATGGATATTTTTATATTGTATATATGTAATTTTGAATCTAAAATGATTTTATTGTTATATTTTAAATATCATTATACTACTTTACATATGCTATAAGTAATTTTCACACTTTATACTTAATTTTTGTACATTTCTAAAATTATTTTTGGTATTCATTTAGATATTTAAGATAATATAAAATAAGTTTGGGTGTTCAAAATAATTTTTTATAAGAATTTTCGAGCTTTTCGAGCCGAGCTCGAGCCATCCTAAAACATTTTCGAGTCGAGCTCGAGCTTGCGTCGTGAAAGCTCGTCGAGCTATCGAGCCGAGCTCGAGCCTATTGTAAGTTAATCGAGCCGAGCTCGAGCCCTGTCGAGCTCGAGCTCGGCTCGACTCGATTACAGCCCTACCCACACGTATGAGTATCCGACTGGCCGATAGATCATTCCAATATCTCGTTGGGATTGCGGAAAATATGTTGATAGATGTTGGTCTTTTTACATTTCCTGTTGACTTTGTGATCCTCGAAATGGAGGAAGATAGTAAAGTCCCACTCATTCTAGGACGTCCCTTCTTACATACTGTTGATGCGATTATTCATGTTAAAAATAAGCAGTTGACCTTAGGAGTGGGCCAGGAAAGGATTGTTTTCACGGTCGATAAGGCCATGAAGCATCCTTATTCTACTGACGATACTTGTTTCAGTATTGATGTCATAGATGAGGCTTTGGATGAGGAGTTACAGGGATTGCTTGGATTGGATACTTAATTTGCTGAGCTTTTGGAATCTGTTGATGAGAAAATGACTGAGGAAGAGTTGCTTGAAGCTGTGGAAATTAAAGAGGATGATGAAGAGCAACTAGCTGAAGAGAACTTTGAGGAGCTAAAGAGTGAGGATCGGTTAATGATCAAGACTTCACTTGAGGATCCACCGAGAGACTTGGAGTTGAAACCACTCCCAAGTCATTTGGCATTTCTGGAAGAGGAAAATCTATTACCGGTTGTAATTTCCTCTAATCTTGTTAATTCTGAAAAATGCATGTTACTTGATGTGTTGAAAGCTCACAAGGGCGCCTTTGCTTGGCGTACCTCCGACATACCTGGGATAAGCCCATCTTTTGTAAACACAAAATAAATCTTTTAGATGAGGCAAAACCCATTGTTCAAAGACAACGGAGGCTTAACCCAAATATGAAGGATGTTGTCAAAAAGGAGTTTGTAAAATTGCTTGATGCGGGTATCATTTACCCCATTTCTGACAGCCCTTGGGTGAGTCCTGTTCATTGTGTGCCTAAAAAGGGTGGTATGACTGTTGTGACAAATGACCAAAACGAATTAGTTCCAACTAGGACAGTCACGGGTTGGCGTGTTTGTATTGACTATAAGAGATTGAATGATGCTACCCGGAAAGACCATTTCCCTTTACCCTTCATTGACCAAATGCTAGAGAGACTAGCCGGAAACGAATTCTTTTGTTTTCTTGACGGGTTTTCGGGATATTTTCAAATCCCTATAGACCCTAAAGATCAAGAGAAAACGACTTTTACTTGTCCCTTTGGTACATATGCTTATAGGAGGATGCCTTTTGGGCTTTGTAACGCCCCAGCCACCTTTCAGAGGTGTATGATCGCCATCTTTCAGGACATGATTGAGACTTCCATGGAAGTTTTCATGGATGATTTTTCTGTCTTTGGGAATTCATTTGAATCATGTTTGTCTAACTTAGACAAAATGCTTGAAAGATGTGAGAAGGCACACTTAGTTCTAAATTGGGAAAAGTGCCATTTCATGGTTAAAGAGGGAATTATTTTGGGGCACAAGGTGTCAAGTGTGGGGATTGAGGTTGACAAGGCAAAGATTGATGTCATTGCCAAGTTACCTCCACCCGCAAATGTTAAAGGGGTTAGAAGTTTCTTGGGTCATGCGGGTTTTTATCGTAGGTTTATTAAAGATTTTTCTAAGATCACTAGACACATGACCAAATTACTTGAGAAAGATGTTACTTTTGTGTTTGATGCTGAATGTGTGAAAGCTTTTGAAACCTTAAAGATAGGTTGACCAATGCACCCATTATGGTTTCGCCCGATTGGTCACGACCATTTGAATTGATGTGTGATGCGAGTGACTATGCCTTAGGTGCAGTTTTAGGACAACGTGAGGGTAATCATTTTAGGCCAATTTACTTTGCTAGTAAAACACTTAATGGGGCTCAACAGAATTATACAACTACTGAAAAAGAGTTACTTGCTGTTGTGTTTGCTTTCGACAAGTTTAGACCCTATCTTGTATTGTCCAAAACTGTTGTGTTTACCGACCATTCAGCCCTAAAATACTTGTTTTCAAAACAAGATGCTAAACCTAGACTCATTCGTTGGATTCTTCTTTTGCAAGAGTTTGACATTGAGATCAAGGACAAAAAGGGGGCTGAAAACCTTGCCGCCGATCACTTGTCGAGGTTGGAAAATCCAAACTTAGACAAGTTAGGCGATACTGACATTGATGATTCCTTTCCCGAGGAATTCCTTTTGCAGGTAGGTGATGAAGCTGAAAATGATGAGGAAACACCGTGGTACGCTGATTTTGCGAATTATTTGGTTGGAGGTGTTTTGAGAAAAGGCATGACACATCAACAGAAAGGAAAGTTCTTTTCAGATTTGAAGTACTATTTTTGGGAAGACCCACATTTGTTTCGGGCATGTGCCGACGGAATGATAAGGAGATGTGTTTCCGGGGGTGAAACGAGAAGAATTCTGGATGATTGCCACCACGGACCAACCGGTGGGCACTATGGACCATCTGTTACAGCCAAGAAAGTTTATGATGCTGGATTCTATTGGCCCTCGATCTTCAAAGAGGCACAAACTCTTTGCCAAACTTGCGACGCGTGTCAAAGGGTAGGCAACATCTCAAAAAGGGATGAAATGCCTCAAACTAGTATTTAGGTTTGCGAAGTGTTTGATATTTGGGGCATAGATTTCATGGGTACATTTCCACCATCAAATAAGTGTGAATACATCTTGGTAGCTGTGGATTATGTGTCAAAATGGGCTGAAGCAAAGGCCGTGTCAAAGAATGATGCCCGAGTAGTGATTGACTTTTTGAAAAATTTGTTTTGCCGATTCGGTGTTCCTAAAGCTTTAATAAGTGATCGGGGAAGTCACTTCGCGAATCAGCAACTCGAGAAAGTTTTGAAAAAGTATGGAGTTCAACATCGGTTTTATACCTCTTACCACCCACAAACTAGTGGTCAAGTGGAGAATACAAATAGAGCTTTGAAGAGAATTCTTGAGAAAACGGTTAAAGATAACCGGGCTATTTGGTCGAAGAAATTGGATGATGCTTTGTGGGCATTTAGAACCGCCTACAAGACACCGATTGGAACTACACCTTACAGGTTGCTTTATGGCAAGACATGCCATTTGCCGGTTGAATTGGAACATAAAGCTTATTGGGCACTCAAAAATTGTAATACAGATTTGGTTGAAGCCGGTGAGAAGAGAATGCTTCAATTGTATGAGTTGGATGAGTTGAGATTACAAGCATATGAAAGCTCCAAGTTGTACAAGAAAAGGACCAAGGTGTTACATGATAGAAAGCTGATAATGAGGAAAGAGTTTAAGGCCGGAGACAAAGTGTTGTTGTTCCAATCTAGGTTTAAGTTGAAACAACCAAAGCTAAAACCGAGGTGGACCGGTCCGTACACGGTGAAACATGGATATCCTTTCGGTTATGTGGAATTGCTTAAGTCAGATGGAGGATCGTTCATTGTAAATGGTCACAGGTTGAAGTTGTATCACGAGGAGGATACCGGTTGCGAGTGGGAGGAACTTGCCATTTACCCCAAGGATAAGTGAATTCGGGGTCGAGTCTAGCTTTGGACTCGTAAATAAACTAAGCATGGTATGGTACATCATTTATTTAATATATATATATATCTATATTTATTATTACTATTATTATTATTACTTTTATGTTTGATTTATAAAAAAAAAAAAAAAAAAAAATCAGATTTCAACTATCACACGCGATCCAGGTTTGGTTTTGGGATCGCGTATACATGTGTAATTCGCTCACAGAATTTTTTCAACTTACTTACGCGATCCGGCCTGAGGTTTATGGATCGCGTATGCAGGCGGGACACGCATTCCATGGTTAAAATTGGTCGATTTTCACAAACCATAACCCCACTTTTACTCTCTCTTTCTGTCGGCCAAGAACCACACACACACACCCCTAAAAATCAAAATTTCATTTCAAATCTCAAGTTAATTAATCAAGAAATCAACTACAATCATGTCTAAGGTACAAATTAACATCCTTTACTCACTTGTTTGAAAGATTTGGTGATATGAACACTTGAATTCGGGTTTAGCCCAATTCAAGTGTGGGGATGTTAATCTTGTTATTTTTCGTGCTATATGTGTTTGCTAGTTGATAATGTACATGTTTCTACAACCATATCTTGATTCCATTGCTTGATTTGGTGATTTGTGAAATTAGGGTTTGTGATTTGATCCGAATAGGGTGTATGTTTGTCATGATTTGTGTAAGTTGGCATGTAATTCATGATTTCCGTGCTTAATAAACCCTAATTGTTGATTAATTTCAGTTTTTAGGTAGTTTTTGAAATTATGGTTCATATGATTTGGGGAAGAATATGAAGTTGACTTTTCTGGTCAAACATTGACTTTGTTTCATGACTTATGATTGTAATGCATTACTTGACTCTAATTGTGTGATTACTTTGCATAAGTCGAGTACATGTTTGATATTACAGTTATGGAACTTGTTTAAAATGGTTAGTTTGGCACTAGATGATGGAACATTGTATGATTGTCATGTAATTTTGATTGTAAGACATGTTTGAGACTATATTATGTTATGCATTATTGTGTTCAAGCATATGTTTGATATTAGATTACGTGTTGCTTTTGGAGAGTTGAGTTTTCAATTTGTGATGATTAGTGATAAATAACTCAGCGGCCTCGTCATTTGAATTGGGATGATGAATATTTGATTTAATTGCTACAATGTGATCATTTGTAAGAGGATTATGTGTTTAAGGTTTTTTGGATAGGTGTTTTAGACAATTGATCGCTCATTTGTGAATGATGGCTATTTGCTTATTGCTAACGCTAACACATTCGCCACCTGTATATGTTGTTTTGTATTTGGAATTGTAGAGAGCACGAGAGGCCCAAAGAAAGGGTAAGAGCAAGGAGTCTTCTTTTCAGGCTAGTGGATCCACCCGGGCACCTCCCATGTCTCTCATTTCCCATCTTGTTCCGACAAGCATTCATCCACATCTTCAGTTCACATCAAGAATGTCTGATAAGTATAACGTGTGGAATGAAACTTTGATGAAGATTAATGACAAAACGATTGTGTATCCACGTCAGATTGATTGGTATCCATTAGAAGAGGCAGGTCTTGCGGATGATATCAGGGGCATGCTGTTACAAACTGTTAAATCAAGATCCGATGGAAACACTTATGATTTGAATGATTTGGAGCGGTTCTTTGCCATTAAGGAGCCCATTTATAAAGAGCTATGTTTGGAATTTTTCTCTACTGTGGAAATGTACAAGATTAAAAGAATCATTGATCCTTTGCTGGGATTTCGGTTAGGGGGTGAAGCGAGGGTAATGTCTTTACTGGATTTGGCTAGATGTTTACAGATTTATACTCTCGAAGAATGGCAGTCGGGTCATTTTCAGCAATTTATTTTTGAAGGAGCTTGGTTGGATGAAAAATCTGTGCAGATGGATGAGGTTTGGGGCTGTTTGAGTAACACCCCATATTCTTCAGGGGATAATTTCTCGAGTAATCTGAATACAGTGGAATTACGGTTGCTTCAGAAGTTCATTGCACATTCTATTGCTTGTAGGGGTAAGAACACAGAGAAGGTTAATGTCGTAGATATGTGGTTTCTGCAACATATTATTAATCGAAGACGGGTGAGCATTCCTTACTGTGTTGCTGAGATGCTGAATTTCTACAATCTTGGTAAGAAGCAACCTTCCAAGCTTGCTGGGGGCCATTATGTCACACTTATTGCAAAACATTTTGGTGTGAATTTGAAGACGCGACAAAATCCCTATACTGTGGTTCCGGATACATCAACTCCGCTATCATTTGAGATGTATGCCGCGGCTAGAGCGCTATCAAAGGTCAACAAAAAGTTCGTTCCTTAGAGGCCTACTAAGCATTACACTCAAGCTCAGTCATCACAGTATTCCCAACCGGAGCAAATGGATGAGGATGATCAGCCCGAGGGTGCAGGTTCACAACACTCGGATGCACCCGTTTGGTTTCAAGGTTTTGTTAATCGATTTGATAATATGCAGCTGCAGCAGGAGAATTTCAGGGAGGAATCAAGATATGAGTGGGGAGTTCAGCGTTACTTTAATGATTGGCAGAGGCACAATACTCAGCGTATATTTTCTAGTGATGATGACGTTAACCCCACCCCCTATCAGCAATTCCCAAGGTGGGGTGAGCCTGGAGCTGTCAATCCTGTCCCTGACTACGATCGTCAAGCTGCGCTTGAGGCACTTGAAAGGCACCAAAGTGGAGAGGTGCAAGAGTATTCTCAGCATGGTTCATCTGGGCATTGGCTATTTGGGGATTGATTCCTGTTGATCTTGTGTTTATGGGGATGTTTGAACAATTTATTTCTGTCTTGAACTACTTTTAATTTTTATGTGTGTTTTAGACTTTGTATTTGGATATCTAGGATTATGGCATAAACTTCTTATTGAGTGGCATTTGGGTACGGTTTGTACAATGCCATCTCATCCTATCCAGTTGAATTATAAGTTATGCCAATTTTATGGTTGTTTTGATAGAATGCCTTGTTGGAATGGAATCAATTGCATATGCTGGCCAATAAGTTCAGCGACATCACGCATGGCATTTTCATCATTTTTCTGCAACATCCCCGGGGAAGTATTCGTTCCCTTTTACTTCCCGCATTTGTATTTAATGATCATATTTAATTTTGTTGCATTGAGGGCAATGCACAATTTAAGTGTGGGGAGGTTATTTACTTGAATTTCATTCCTAGTAAATTTTTATTTCTTGCCTTTTATTGGGTTTGTTAAAGTTTGTTGGGGTTCCCAATTGAACTTTACGAATTCTATTAACGGGCTATTTGTCACTTAATGGGTCTGTTATTGATCTTGGATCTAATAGATTTTGGCAAATTCTGATAAAAGGTTAAGAAATGATAGTTTGCTAGGAATGTGCTTGTCCTCATAAGATTAATTGCTTTGAAACTCGTTTCTGAAAATCTGGTGAAAGTAATTTAATTTCCCCTCTTGCATGTAAATTCTTTGTTAGAGATGTGTCATATGAGCAACCTCATTGGGTGAATTGCATGACTAGCACACTTGTAGCCCTACTAAAAGTTGTGAGATATTTAGAGTCTTATTGAGAAAAAACACTTATTTTTAGTGTTTATATTGTTAGTTGCTATGAGTGTGCCGGTGATTGTAGTTTGTTCTAGAACTTGCCCTAGTGATGCATTTCGAGGCCGCTGTGAGATCACAAAGATGTGATATAGGTGAGATCGTATGATGAGGAGGTATTCTTAGGATCTTATTTTCTGTTTCACCCATTTATATCCAGTCCAACCAGGTCGTTAGCACTCACTGTTAGTGCTAAGAAACCCGTAGACACTTCCACATACATTCATGATCACTACATCATATAGCCTATTTTTGTATAGCCAATTCCCAAATCATTTATTTTCCAAAATGTTGTCTAATTTGAATTTTGAATGGATTTTTGTTGAAATGTGACTTCAATCGTTTTAAGAAGGATTCTAATGTTAAATTCTATAATTGAAGTTGTGATCAATTGAAAATTGCTAAGTTGTAACGATAAGTAATTGAAGGTTGAAAACAATGAAATTTATGGAAGTTAATTATTTAAGCTTGAATGTTAATGATTGGTAAATTGTAGTCAACTAAATGGCCTTTGAATTCCTGAACAAGTAGTTCCTGAGGGGTGTTTTACACCTAGCCACCGAAGGTCTTTATCCGGTCTAGGATGGCTGGTCCGAAAGTTCGCTACACAGGGTTCATAGAAAGTCATAGAATGCAATAAACCCAATCAAAGGTGTAAATCAATGTGAATTATGAGCTGTTAACTATTGAGTATAGAATTGTTAAGTATAAGTAAGGAATAATTCTAATTGATTTGGCATGAGAATCCTGAATTTTATTACTGTCACATGAAGAAACGATTAGGCAACATTTCCTTACTTTTTCATGGGGTTTTGACTACCACTTTACACCAATTGCTTGAGTCTAACCTACCCATTCCATTTTCACCCATACTTTATACACCACATGATTAGAATACCTTTTCTGAGATTTCACTTGGTGCTCACGTCAAGACAGTGGAGATTTGATCCTTTTGCAAGCCTATGGTAACAGTGCATCACGACTTGGCTTAATTGAGTGTTATATTATTCATTCCCTTACCTTGTAGTTTATAGGTTGAGAGTGAGTGATTAAACACTTATCCTTTTGTGAGGTGCTAGGTCGTGCATTTCGGGCTTGACAAATTATCATCTCAAGTTTTGGTAATTATATATACACGTCGCTAGCATAATTGCTTAGGTGATTATTGTTAGTTTATTTTGAAAAGCTTGATCTCCATTTCTGAAAGTGCAAGAGGGATGTAATGGTTTAAATCTGGTCGAAAATGAATTGCTTGAAGACAAGCAAAGCTCAAGTATGGGGATGTTTGATATCGCTCATTTTGTACATATATATCTTACGCGATATCATTGTTTTTATTCTTATTTTTAGTTATTATTAGAACTTTTGATACTTATTTCAATTGGAATTGATTTATAGGTTATAATGCTGTTAGAAATAAGTTGGTAGAGTTTTGGAGCTGGAATGTTGAAGATTGAAGAAAAAGTTCAGATTTTCATGTAGATACGCGATCCCGAGAAGTGAAGCTGGATCGCGTAATCAAGGCTAAATCCATAAATCCATATTTTCTACAGGCATACGCGATCCCAGAAGACAATCCGGATCGCGTGATGAAGGCAAAAAATCCGTTACAGAACGTTTTTCAAGTAAATACGCGATCCAGGTACCATTTTATGGGATCGCGTAAATTGGAAGAAACTGGATCGCGTAGCCTATTCCCGGATCGCGTATGGGAGCGGTTCCAGCACTTTTTGAAATGATTAAATACGTTTTTTTTCTTTTGGAAAAATAATAACTTTGACTTCCAGAAACCCTAGTTACGAAATTTCTCTGCATTTTTGAAGGCTATTTACTTGTTTGAAGATCTTTCCATTGTTCGAATCATTTGGTTACGAAGATTAATCGTTCGAAAATTGTAATCATTTGCAAACTCTCTTTTATTGATATAATTATGTTTGCTTTGATTTCACTTGTTTCATTGGAATTTTCTTTCATAATCATGAGTAGCTAAATTTATTAAACACTTGTTTGGATGAAATAGCTAATGATTAGGGGGATTAACCTTTGAATTTCATGTTCAATCAAAGTACGTTTAATTGTGAACTTGCGGGTTAGGGTTTCATTTCTCATTCTGAATTATTTGATGAAGAAATGAATGGTTATAGCGGATGTTTATCATTTTTATGTTTGTTATTAATTATTTGTCTATGAATAATTGAGTTTTGATTGCGAACGCAGATAAATAATGATTTAGATAATTAAACCTAAATTTGTAAGTTGATGAATGTGGCGAACGTCTTTCATTAGATTAAATCGTACTTTGATAAATTGAGATTAGAGTTTAGGTGATGGCGATTGTCAAACCTAGTCTAATTTAGATGAACATGAGTTGGTATTGATTTGTTCTAATTGAATATCCCGAAGTCATTAGTAAATCAATTCAAACAAGTGTCGTTTCTAGTATTCGGAAAAAGTTAAACAAATCAATCTGACTCTTCCTGAGTCCATCTGCCTAGTTAAATTAATTTAGTTGTTAAGCAAAGTGACAATTCGATCACACAAAAACCTAAGTCTTTTCTGTACCAAGTTAATTACATTGAAATTATAATTCTCGCTTACATAGTCTCTGTGGAACGAACCAGTACTTACTGTAGCTATACTATACACGATAATGTATACTTACCTTAGTTGTGTAATAGTTCAGTGTCAGTATTTATTAGTTTATTTTATAACTTGTTTTTACACATCAAGGTTTTACTTTTGATAGACTTTTAGTCTGATATAATTCCATGATAATTATGGAGTAGGTGATTATGTGGTATAGGGGTCAACTTCGGTTGGGCTTAGTTGCTATAGGTTAGTCAACCTTGGGTTTGTGAACATTTGTTGTAAATTAGACCCTATGTTGATTAAAGATAGCAATGAGTTATCGGTAATACCACTGTGACGGCCTGCAGTTGGTTATAAGTGTTGCTTGGTGGGCCACCGCGGCTGAGGGCGCCACAAGGACCACCGATCCATAGTGATGATTATGTGTTTAATTGTTATTTGCTGTAAACATATATTTTTATGCTAAGTTAGATTGTTAATACATATCTATTCACTTAGCTTTGTGCTAATTCCCCACATTTCACTCCTTGCAGGTTATGAGATTATGTTATGGGCGGGACAAGGAGATCATAGAAGGAATGTTTGACAAAGATATACTCTGATGCCGTTTTGATACTTATGATGTGTTTTGGTTTATATAACGCCCAAATAGTTATATTATGTTTTGCAAAATGACACTTGTAATATGTAATATTTGGAGATCTTACGATTATATATATATATATATATATATATATATATATAAGTTGTAAATTAGTAAATTATTGGGATTAACGCTTCCGATTTACTTGTAAAAAAAAAAAATGTTTCTAAATACAGGGGTGTTATATATGTAATGTAAGAAGCTTCACTATCTTATCTCATTTTGTAATGATTAGAGTAATAGTCATGGTCTAGAAAAGTGGGTATGACAGATACCCCTTGAGCTATTGTATCATTTGTTTTTTCATCATGTTCTCAACCTATGCCACTTTACTTCCCAACTTTGTATACTTCATCCATCACCCAAAGCATATTCTTCTAACAACTCTCCTCCAATAGAATTACTACAAAGAGAAATTGACAATGACCAAACAACTATAGGGGTCAATGACGAAGAATGTCATGTTAAAGACTGTCACACGTTAAGTGTTCGTTATGAGAGAATGTTTAAAATCACAAAATCAAAAACGGGAAACTGAAAAGAAAGGTAAAAGTGTCAAAGGATGGTAGCTTATTGTAAACAGTATGTGTGAAGAATGGAAAATCAAAATTTTATAGTGGTGTATTGATATTGATGTTAATTTATCTCAACCTAATTTGTTAAATGATTTATATGAAATGAAATACCAATGACTCATGTCCATCTCAAGTTATCCAAATGAGTTGACAAATTGACCAATATGTACTGGAAGTACATAAATGAGATGGCTGATTTCGAAAAAAATATTAAAGGTACGATATTAAGTGATGGATTTACCACTTTACATAAGGTTTAAAGTGATTATGGCATGCCAAGATATTGAAGTGTTGTGCATTCTCCTTATATGTTCCAGAATCCAGATCCATTCATGTGTAATGGATCTAATTACACATTGTCGGCTATAATGAGGTATGATTTGATTCAAAGGGTATTGAGGGTAATGCTCTTTTCTGGCATTCGAAGATGAAACATAATTTTTTTATGTAATTTATCATATTTGAGAGTTATCATGTTTTGTAGTTTTTGTTTATCGAAGATTCAAGATTGATATAATTATATCATATCGTTATTGAGTCTTTAGATCCTCCTTCAACTTTTGTTGGAGTGGTTAGCCAATTCAATACATTTTGTTTTTCGTCTGAAAGATGAAAAATGTTTATTATAAAGATATTTTGAGAATTTGTTTACTTAGATCCAATTTTACAACTATAGATTATATCTTCTCCCTAATATATTGTTCTAAAAGCATCCACACCAACTAGTTTTTGTAAAGCTTTTTTATCAAAACGGTATAAGAGTTTTTTTAAGAAAAGTTTTTACTTCAATGACAAAAAGCTTTGTATCTATATAAAACCATTAAAAAGTACAAATTTAATAAAGAAGGAGATTGTAAAGCTTTATATGTGGAGTAGTTTTTTTACTAATCAAGTTAAAAAGTGATTTATATGTGGAGTAGTTTTTTTACTGTAAAAGTTTATACCTTAATTAAAAAATTAGAATTTCATTTTAATGCAGTTTACCTTGAATATTACCCTTTTTTATAATTTGTTTTGATTAGAGCCAAGTTCCTTAAAAACCTCTGCCTTTTTTAAAATATCATGATGTACGAGTTATTATATATATCATTAGCGATATGGAAATAGATCGAGTAATCTGTTCCTTTATCCAAGGAGTATTAAATAACTTGTATCCATAGAACATCTGGCGTAACATAGATAATAAATAAATAGGAGTAGTTTACACACATTCTCACTGTTAGTTTCCGTACTTTGTTCGTTGCATGAACAATTCAAAAACTCAAAAGTTGTTGCATGCTTGACCCCTCATCTATCTAAAATGACTAAAATACCCTCTTCTGGCCGAGCAAAATAGATAGTATCACTAAGGGTAATTTAGTTATTTTAGGTAAAGTAGGGACTAAACATGCAATGACTTTTGAGTTTTTGAACTGATACAAAAGCACGAGACTAAACTATGCAATTTACTCCTTTTTATAAGAACCTTACCCAAATTCAATAAAACATCATATCTCACACACCGAGAGAAAAAAAACCCTAATCCGCCGACTCCAACATCCGTTACCGTAAGTTCTATAATCGCCGATTTGCAATACAGGTATTCAGTGAATCTATCGTATTATCGTTGCATCAAATTGTTCTAGATCAAATCGATTTTAATTTTTAATTCATGTTATTCGTTTACCAATGACCCAATTGAGTACACATTCATCGTTACTTCTGCTTTCCAGTAGATTTACATCATGCGAACCCTAAATTGTTGGAAAACTTTGTTGCGATTTGAAAGTTTATATCTTTATGTATGTATGCAGCTGTAGGTTTACGGAAATTTGCGATTCAAGAAGATGACGTCGAAATTTTGGAATAATGAGGTTTGTTTTACCTTCATTGATATATACACATATGTTATGTATATGTATCTATATGATTAAATTGTGCACCCATCACCCATCACCCATCACTAGAATTAAAAAAAAGATTGATTTTTTTTAATATGTTAATAGGCGAACAGTGAGACTGAGTCTGAAGTGAGTGATTATGAGCAAGATGATGTTAACGAAGGACAAGATGCTGCTGCACCTGATAGAAACAAATACCTTGATTCTGGCGATAGCGACAGTGACGATGATGATAAAAATAAGCGTGTTATCAAGTCTGCTAAGGATAAGAGGTTTGAGGAGTTGTCTATGACTATTGATCAGATGAAGAATGCGATGAAGATCAATGATTGGGTTAGTTTGCAGGAGAGTTTTGATAAGATTAATAGGCAGCTTGAGAAGGTGATGAGGGTGACCGAATCTGATCAGGCTCCGAATAATTATATCAAGGCACTGGTGATGTTGGAGGATTTTTTGAATCAAGCTATGGCGAATAAGGAGGCGAAGAAGAAGATGAGTAGCAGTAATGCCAAGGCGTTGAATGCGATGAGACAGAAGTTGAAGAAGAACAATAAGCTGTATGAGGAATTGATTAATAAGTGTAGGGAGAATCCAGAAAGTTTTGAAGATCAAGAAGAGGAGGAAGAGCCATCAGATGATGATGACGATGATGATGATGGTTCGGAGATTGATGACCTGACAAAACCGGCTTCGGAGTCAGATGAGGACGACGATGATGATAATGATGAGGCAGAAGATGAGAACCAACCTGGTTGGGAGAAAATGATGAACAAGAAAGATAAGTTAATGGAAAAGCAATTTAAGGATCCTAACCAGGTGACTTGGGATACTGTTAACAAGAAGTTTAAGGAAGTTGTTGCTGCTCGCGGGAGGAAAGGGACTGGAAGGCTCGAGCTTGTTGAGCAGCTTACGTTTTTAACTAGGGTGGCTAAAACTCCTGCTCAGAAGCTAGAGATTTTGTTTAGTGTTGTATCTGCACAGTTTGATGTCAACCCAGGTCTCAGTGGTCATATGCCTATTAACGTGTGGAAGAAGTGTGTGCAGAATATGCTTGTCATACTTGATATCCTTGAGCAGTATCCTAATATCCTGGTTGATGATACTGTGGAGCCAGATGAGAATGAGACCCAAAAAGGAACGGATTATAAGGATACCATACGTATATGGGGCAATTTGGCAGCTTTTCTTGAGAAGATAGATGTTGAATTCTTCAAGAGCTTGCAGTGTATTGATCCTCATACTCGGGAGTATGTTGAGAGGCTTCAAGACGAGCCTTTGTTTTTTGTTCTTGCTCAAAACGTCCAGGCATATCTTGAGCGTGTTGGGGATTACAAGGCTGCTGCGAAGGTTGCGTTAAAGCTAGTTGAACTCGTGTACTACAAACCACAAGAAGTCTATGGTGCTATGAGGAACTTGTCTGAGCAATCTGGAGTTGGAGATAATGGAGAAGAATCTGGTACCGAATCAAAAGTGGCAGAGGAAAGTCGTGGCCCACCTGCTTTTGTCAACACTCCTGAGATTGTGCCTCGAAAACCTAGTTTTCCCACAAGTAGCAGGGCCCTGATGGACATACTGGTCTCTCTTATATACAAGCATGGCGATGAAAGGACCAAGGCTCGTGCAATGCTTTGCGACATTTATCACCATGCAATCTTAGATGAGTTTTCTACATCCCGAGACTTGTTGCTTATGAGTCACTTGCAGGACAGTGTTCAGCATATGGATATTTCGACACAGATACTCTTTAACAGGTCAATGGCTCAGCTTGGATTGTGTGCATTTAGGGCAGGACTTATATTTGAAGGACATGGCTGCCTTTCCGAATTATATTCAGGTGGCAGGGTGAAAGAGCTTCTTGCACAAGGTGTCTCTCAAAGTCGCTATCATGAGAAGACTCCAGAACAGGTATTTTTATTTGAAATAAACTGTGTATATCTTGTTGATGATAATCACCTTTGTCACTGCTCACAATAATTAATTGACCAAGTGCATCATTGTAACTTTTGTGCTAAATTGGTTAAAGTCTGTCCTAGAGGTGGCAGTTTTGACCCAATTATATGTAAAAGGGTTGATTGGGGTTAAGTTTTTATCTCTAATTGGTCAAATGGTTAAAAGTGGCTTAAAGGAAACACAGGATGCAGTTAAGTTAAAGGCATACATCTTCTACATCTTTATTACCTTCAGAGAAAAAGTGTTTAGGTGAATTGAACCCGACAGGTACCAAAACAACACAACATGTTTTGACTTGTTACCTAGCCCGACTCAGCCAATTTGCTATTTCTACTGTATTCCTTTTACATCTTTCCTTTTTAATTTTCTCAGAATTGAGAGATTTATCATTTGCGTGTATTTGTTCACTCGGGTAGAACAATTGTTGTATGTTTACACTATAGAATTTTTTCTTTATGCAATGTATACTGATTAGATTGAATATTGAAGTATCAATTTGGTTAAAGAACTTGTATAAATGCAATAGTCAAGAGTTCTTTTTTCTTGAGCTTGTGATCAAACATTTGTGCAGACAAACTTGTAACGTCGGTTTTTTGAAGACCATTTTATCAGCAATTCCTAACCTTCGTTGAATGATTGGTAACTAAAACATGCTAATGTGCGCATTTTAGTTGACCTATTGTATCAAGTCAGAAGCAGACATATAGTGTAGTTATTTATGTTGCACATTGCATGTTGGTACTTATCTAACGTATTTCTGCTAGTTTTTTATCGCCTTAGGTTATGTTTTTTGATGTTGCTGCCATTTACTAGTAAGATGCCGTTTAAGACTTTAAGTCCATACTTATTTGGTTTTTCACAATTTTGTTTTTTTTATAGCAGTGATACAACAATAGCTGAAGTTTATCTTCTTGTTTGTGGCTGTGATTGTTGAAGATTATCTTTTATTATTTATTGTTTTTCTTACAATTTAGATATTTATATTTATGCTTTGTGCAAATTTAAGATAATAGGTATCAAGCTTTTCCTGCGTGTGACACTAACGTATATATAAAAATATAAAATAGAACAAGTTCACCCACTGTAACAAGTCTTGAGCCCGTATCCAACCTGATCTGCTCGCTCATTTTACCAGCTCTAGTTTTCTGAAATGATTGTGTTTTTAGTTTGAAATCATATAGATTTATATGTTATTCAACACCTATCTTACCTTTTCTTTTGCTTAAATCTATACTGTCACTGTTTTGATACTACATGTCACTGGTTTCTGGGCCCGTTTTGGGTCAGCCCAACCTGACTCGACCAGTTATCTAACCTGCCTAGTTTGCATATTCTGATTTTAAGCTATTGATTTCTGTAGGAACGTCTGGAAAGGAGAAGGCAGATGCCATACCATATGCACATTAACCTTGAACTTCTGGAGTCTGTACACTTGATATGTGCCATGCTGCTAGAGGTTCCCAATATGGCAGCAAACAGTCATGATGCTAGACGTAAAGTCATAAGCAAGACACTGAGACGATTACTTGAAATAAGTGACAGGCAGACTTTCACTGGCCCCCCTGAGAACGTGAGAGACCACGTTATGGCAGCAACTCGAGCCCTTAGTAAGGGAGACTTCCAAAAGTCCTATGATGTTATCAACTCACTAGATGTCTGGAGGCTTCTTAAAAACCGTGAAACGGTTCTAGAAATGCTGAAAAACAAGATCAAGGAAGAGGCTTTAAGAACCTACCTTTTCACGTATTCGTCGTCATATGAGACAGTTAAATTGGAACAGCTTTCAAAGATGTTTGACCTATCTGATAGTCAAACCCATTCTATTGTTAGCAAGATGATGATTAATGAGGAGCTTCACGCGAGCTGGGACCAACCTACACAATGCATCGTTTTCCATGAAGTTGAATATAGCCGTTTACAGGGTCTTGCTTTCCAGTTAACCGAAAAACTCGCAGTTCTAGCAGAAAGCAACGAGCGTGCTGTAGAGGCAAGACTTGGTGGTGGTGGGTTGGAGTCTCTACCCACGAGGCGTCGGGAGGGTCAAGACTATGCAGCAGTTGCTGGTGGCAATAAATGGCAAGACAATCAGTCCTACTCACAAGGAAGGCAGCAGTCGGGTTATGGAGGTGGTCGACCTTATGGTCCTGGTCAGGGTTATCAAAATCGAACAGGTCAATCTAGAGGTGGCTATCAAAGCACAAGGTATCAAGATAATGCAGGGGCGGGGACTGGACGGAACTACGGTGGTTCTGCTGCTAGAGGAGGACAGATGGATGGTTCTAACCGCATGGTGAGTCTAAACAGGGGGGCTCGTGCTTAAAGAAATGATGGTCGGGTCAAAATCAGTTATTATAAACTGCACATGCTATTGAATGAAAAATGCCATTGAAGTAAGCGAGCACTTTTGGGACACCTTTCTACTTTTGTATCCTGTTTGAATGAATCGGATCTGTTAGATTATTAGACGACTCTGAAGTGATCTTAGTATCACATTTGCTTTTTATTGTTGCTGTGTTGTTTGACAATTTTGATCGTGCTGGTACACGAGGTTCGATTTCATTGCTTCTTACTGCAGTTGGGTCGAATTTTTGTGTTTACCTTTTTCTTAACATATGGAACACCTGTTTTAGATATCTACATAAATGCAATCAGCTTTACATAATAGATATACCATTGATTGAAAAGATATCTTATTTTCATTAAGATATAGATAGATGTAAATGTGAATGTGCTTTTATCATTTCTTAAGCAGTATGTATAACTGATTCAACCATATCTTTTGTTAGTCGTTTTTTAGGAGTTAAACTGAATATCAGCTTAATTAATTGAATAATCATATGTAAAATTTTGTTATCTACGGAGTAGATGCCAATACCTGATAATTGTGGCTTGAAGTGGTTTGAGAAGTACATCAAAGTCTAAATGGTTCCTAAATCATTAATCATTAAACTTATTATACTAATAAGTTTGGGTTACTAACATGGTAGTTTATCAATGTCCACACTCGTATGAACTTGATCAATTAGTGTTATCATATTTGTAAATGATAAAACCTTATAATGAGATATACTAAAGAAGATGATATACAGCACGTACAAGTATTTATCAGAAATGAAAGATCTAAAACTTCAAAACAAACGAAAAAACATTGCCTGTAAAAGGGGCGCTTGGTTTGAACAGAGGAATGAGAAAGGGAAAGGGAAAAGGAATGACGAGGAATACAATGGGGTATTATCATTCTATTATAGGTGCTTGGTTGATACTCAGAAATGGTTATCTATACCACAATACATAAAATACTTCACAATATATAAAATTAAATTATTTTAATCACTTCAACCCTTTGTAAATTAAACTGCAAGACACGTTTTGTAATTATCATGGTTGATGACTTTTACAAAATTGAAACCAAAATATTATATTAAAATGTACAAGGATGTAATTAAGGAATTGGTTCTGAAAATACAAGAACAGAGTCCTATGCGATACCATTTTCCCTATTATGCTCGAATGCATCCAAATTATTGTTTTGTTTATATATTAGAAAAAAGTGACGTCTTAATTGGCCTATTGTTAAGGGTTAAAAAGAAACCCTAAAACATCAAGAAATTTGATGATAGGCTTAGAAAGAGGAATATTTGACATCAATGAGATGTTTTCTCAACCGAGTTATTTTATCTGTAATCACGTTTTCCCATCACAGTTTGATCAGAGATGACACAAGCTAGCATTTTATTGATGAGTAGATACTAAATAGTGCTCCAGTGGGAAAGAGAGCTACCGATTACGAGGGAACGTGGTGACATTCACGATATATATTAGAGTTAGAGGGTAATGATTATAGTACCTCCCAATTTAATGGGTAATGGCCCATTACTCACTTTTAAGGAATGATTGATTCCATTATATCTGACCAAGCTCATTTATTCATTGCTTTACCCATTCCTTAGTGCTTAAAACCCCTAACCAAGCACACCCTAAGATCTAAACCAATTAAAATTGAAGTCATCACTTGAAACATTCTTACAGTTTAACAGGAGTATATTCAATTGAACCGTAAAAATTGTTTGGTTAATGTAGTATTCTACATAGTGCATTAAACTGAAGCAGTGAGAGTCCAGTCATTCTTACGGGCCAATAGGATGAGTGTGCCCATTTTGATCTGTTATCCAACCTGTTTCGTTCGCCCAATTTCCCCGCTTAGTTTGCTGAAATGAGTGTACCTTACCTATTAAAGGAGGCCAGATGGATGGTTTTAACCACATGGTGAGTCTGAACAGGCGGGGCTCGTGCTTAGTAAAATACGTTCCGGTCAATACCAGTTATCATAAACTACACATCCTGTTAAATTTTTTCCTACACTCATAGGAACTCATTCAGTAGCATTATGACATAGGTAAATGCTTAAAGCTAAAACCATATAATGAGTTACTATAAAGACAGATAGGCAGATAGCACATTAGGAGTTTTATTGAATATATGAAAGAACTATAAAACTATAAAACAAACGAAAAGACATATCATTTTTAATAATTGATATGGTAGTTAAACACCAATTTCATAAGCCATTTAAGGAAAGTTTGAAATGTTTAGAATGTCAGCCAATTAAGTTGAAGACTTGAAGTCATCGATTAATTTTTTTTTTTTAATTTATTATTATTATTCATTAATTACTTGTTTGAATCTTTTTTTATAAGTTAATAATAATAATAATTAGGTTAAATGGGTATGGACCACAAAAGTTGTTTGGTTATTTCCACGAAAATTCCTAATATAAAAATGTACGAGTCTAGAACGACCTAAACTCAGGTCTAAAGGTCTATCATGGTCCCGGATGTGATTTTTATGCTATTCATTCATTCATTTTTTTTTTTTATATTTGATTGATTTGATTTGATTGGATGCACACATTAAAATTTCATCATAAATTCGTATTCCTAGTGATAACATATGATGATATTTGTAAAAAGTAAAAACCATTTGTCTTCTGCTAAGCCTTGCATCAAGGTTATATCATTTAAACACTTCTTATCATAAGTAAATTTACATTTACATAATCTTAATTACGTAATTAGTTGTAACACAATCAAAAGAGTACTACTTGGAGATATACTCAATAATATATTATTAATAAACAATTAATTCACTAGGAATTCTAAACTCTTCTATGTAAAATGACGTATTCTACGCTTACAAAAATTTATTTACAAAGTTTGCTGAACCAATCAAAATATGGGAGAGAAACAAGTAAGAGAATGTAAGATTACATGTGATATGGTCCTTACATCTTGCCGCCTCATTTTGTACGATTCTTTTTATAAGTTTAGTATTTTTCATGTAAATTAACATGAGATATGAATTTTTTAATTGGATGAAGTTCGAGAGATTCAATTTTTTTGCCATTTGTCATCTAAGCACAGTATAAAAACTGTACTATCTCATTCATCACGTCATAAATCAACGTAACTTACAAGGATGTTTGAGACTGCATTTTCAAAATATGTTTTCCATTAACAAAGCATTTTTTTTTTTTTTTGGTCAGAAGTCACATTTTAAAAACTGTTTTTTCTCTCAATGAAAATTAAAAACGCAGATAATTATTTATTTGACAAATATTTTCTATAATAATTTACGCTATACGAATACAACGATCAAATAATCTTTTCAAAATGTAATTCCAAACACCCGTATTCACAAAATATCAGAACTCAAATCCACGGTATAGGGCTACTACTAATAGAAAAATCAATCAATATATCCTATATTAAAAAATGGCTTAATAATAAATGCTTTATAAAAAAATCGAACGCGTACAACGTACTTAAAATAATTTGAATATTTTAGATACCTAACTATTTATTAAACCAAAATTTGTTTTAACTTTTAGTAATATGTAACGCTATGCACCATTTTTAATCCCAATCCTAAAGTAATGAGTCTAGGGGTGACAATTCGGGTTGGGTCGGGTTGATCCGCTCGGGTTATTGAGTTGACGAGTCAGAAGTAGTCGACCCAAACCCGACCTGATTTTTTAATCGGGTTGAGTTTTTCAACCCAACCCAACCTTGACTCGACCCAGTTTACCCATTTTTTAATCAGATAAAAATATTTTCGGGTCATTTTCAGTTAACGGGTCAATTTCGGGTCAAATAGGTCACGTGAGTCAATCTCTAAATTTAAAATTTGTCATCAATAAGCATAAAAGTATTTATAAAGTACCAAAAAATATCATATTAACTAATATGTTCATTAAAATCTAATACTATAACATCATTAAACACTTTGGTCTATTAAATTAAAATAAACCTTATAATATTTAACTACATTTATAATTTATTCGGGTTGTCGAGTCAACCCCAAAACCCATTGGGTGACCCGAACCCGACCCAAAAAATAACAGGTTGGTGGGTTTCGGGTTGACAGGTCCGTGGATCAAAAAATTTCGACCCAACTTGCTTATTTTCGAGTCGATTCCGTGTCGAGTTTCAGGTCATATCGGAAATTGCAAGCCTTAGTAATGACTAGTAATAATAATATAACATATACTTAAAGAATAATAGCTTGGGGTAATCCCGGCCCTTAATTGGTGTTCCCCATGTTGATCCAACGATTAAGATTAATTTGATGATACTTACACTTAACCCCCTTAATATTTTAATTAATAAATATAATAAATAATGATAATAATAATATATTTAAATTTTAATTTACTAAAACCGTTAATTATTAAATAAATTAAGAAGGTATAAATTAAGTTAATATATATGAATTAATTAAGTAAAGAATACATATTTTGGTCAAAAAAATCGGCCTAACTCAAAAAATTCGGCTTACCTTTTCGAATCCCACGTCCGAAGTTACCTCCAAATCACCCATGTAACACAAATGTCATTCAAAAATATTATCTTCTAATTTATTTTAATATATAATTTCATATTTGTTTATATCTTCCTCCACTATATATACTCATCTCCTCCCAAATTTCACATCATCTTTGCATTCCTTCTACACCCATTCAATGAATCCCTACGATGGAAAAAATACACCACTTGATAAACCCACTCCTACTCATGTGGACAATGGTAACAATGAAAGTAAAGGTTTGTTCACCATCAATCCTAATAGTTCCTCACGATCCTTTTGCTTCTTTATTTGTTATATAGTTTTTTAAACACTTTTTGTTTGTAGATCAATATTGTTACATATATTGATTGACATGTCTTTTATCCCTTTGATATTTATATGTTTTCTATGTTTTCCTTGAATACTGCTTTGTTGATCGATTTATTTTTCTTATATTCGTTATTTTTTATTGTACAACTTTGTAGCTCCTCAAATTTGTTGTTCCTTTTTTGTAGGCATTCTAATTGCTTCGTTTTATCAAAAACAGCCTCCTAATATTCCAAAAGGTATATTAAATTTTTAATTATCATAAAAATTAATATGGATATAAGTTTACATTCATTCCTTATGTCCCCCTGTTTAGTCTAAAACTGAATCTGATTCTGTACTGAACTGTGACCTATCTTAGATAAAACTGGACTGAAAAAGGATTGGATCGGGACTGGACTGGGCCCGGGGGTTTCCCTGTAATTTGGGGGGTGACTTTATAATTTTCCCATCTTAAATAAATTATATATAAGAAGCGGATGATGACATCATCAAAATTCCAATCAACCAATTAAATTCTTTAATTTTATCCAATTAGCTAAAATTTAAGATGAGATGATGTCATAAATACATATTTTGTATTGAAATATATTTATGTATTAATTTATCAATACAATTATTATTTTAGGTTTCTAAATTCATTAGGTGACTTGCATTAGGCGTGTTCAAAGTCGGATATCCGAAAATTCGGATACTAGATTTCGCTATCCGATATCCGAATCCGAAATTTTGAATATCCGGAATTCGGATATCCGAATATCCGAAATCATTCGCTTAATCAACCTTCAAAGTTCAATCGGGAAGAAATAGTCCACATACATAGATACATACCTACTTAGAGCATCTCCAATGTATACACTAAACGTACCTTTTTGCACTAAAATAGTGCAAAAGTGTAAAAAAGTCACTCCAGTGTTAGCACTAAACACTGCACTATTATAGTGCAATGGCAAATAGTGTTTAGTGCAGCACTAAATATAGTGTTGCACTAAACTCTGCACTAAACACTATTCACATTAAATAATAATATTTATAATGATTCAAATGTGTTAATATGATGTATTAATTGTATATTTGAGATTAATATTTTCAAAATTAGTAAATATAATGTTTGCTATCATATTTATTAAAGAAACTTCAAGAATTTTATAAAATTTTCATTTATATTTTTGAAATTTTTCAATATAATGATTGTTATTATATCTCTTATGATTATTTTATACTTATATAAAAAAAATTAGTATTATATTGTTGAATTGTGTATTCTAAATCGATTAAAAAAGATTTAGTGTAAAGATTTAGTGCAACATATTGGAGCAACTTTTTTTAGTGCAAGCATATTCCCAAAAGATTCTCTTTTTACACTAAAATAGTACAATTTGCTACACTAAAATAGTGTATACATTGGAGATGCTCTTACATACTAATATATACATACATGAATGTATTATTCAAAACTAGAAAACCAAGATCTTTAATTATGTAGGTGGTGATGCAGATCGACAGAGTCATGAACAACCACCCATCATTAAATAAGAAAAGTAGAAAACCCGTCAAAGATAATCAATCTTAAATAAAAACATCAGAACCAGCTTTAAACCTTTATCGATGAAGATTATTTGACGAGATTTCAGTAACGAGAAGTCGAACTTGGGAGCGATTGGGATTCAAACGGCCAGAGGAAAATACTTGAAAGAAGAGAAAGTAAATTAACTTTGAAAAAGTGAAAATAGTTATTTAATCTTATATTTGTACCTATAATTTTAGTAGTATTAAAGAATGAAAATAAAAAAGTTTAAATTTTTGGGTTTCGGATATCCGAACTATCCGAACTTTATGAAATATGCTACCCGAATCCGAAAAGTCGGATATCCGAAATTCGGGTATCCGAATTTTCGGATAAATTCGGATCGGATTTTCGGATTTTCGGATACCGGATTCGGATACGTATATTTTTGAACAGTCCTAACTTGCACAAGGAGAAAGTTTAACTTTAAATAAGTAAGGTAATAAATAAATACTCCGTATAATCTTAATGATAATCTTAATTCTTTGTATTTTATTACAGTTTTTAATTATTATACGCAATCAATCTATTATACTACTTTCGTTTAAGAACTTTTGAACTTCATTGCATATCTTTTTTAACTTTTACAAAATGATAGAATTTTATCGTATACATAATTCGCGTAATTATAAAAATCAAATTCACATTCAATGGCCCGCGTGTATACACGAGTTTGATGTTTAAGTAAATAAATAAAGGAAATTGCGAATATAAAATCCATATCCAGTCACACTTTTTTTTTTGAACGACTAAGTATATTATATAATACAATGTCTAATAGCAAGACGCTAATTAGACCCAAAAGTACAACACCAAATAATACTCCTTGGACTTTAAACACGAACCGAAAGGATACCAAAAGGTAGAGATGAGCAAAACAGTCTAAGACTGAAACTGGTCCTGAACCGGACTGGGACCGGTCCTAGAAAAACTGGACTGGGAAAAAGACTGGACTGGTCCTAGGACTACCTGACAGTCCTAATTCAGTCCTACTTTTCAGTCAGAAGACTGGTTAAAAACTGGACTGAAATCAGTTTAAACTGGTTAAAGACTGAAACTGGTTTAAAACTGGCAAAAAGACTGAAATGTATTATAAGCTATTTATGTTTATTTATTGTTTATTAACTTTTTTCTTTCCTTATAAAATTTAAATTTATGTCAAATTGTATTTGATACATTTTTATTTCTTTATTTATAAACTTTTATTTATTTTCACATCAACAATTTCAATTATATACATTTTAATTTAATCATACTTCACATTTATTGATTTTTTTTATTGGTTTTAAAATTTTATTGTAACTATTGACAAAATTATCGACAATGAAAAAAAAGATTGGAAATGACTGAAACTGGACTGGGACTGGACTGAAATTCTAAGAAAAACTAGCAAAACTGGCAAAAAACTGGACTGAAACTGGACCAGTCCTAGAAAAGACTGGTTTTTAATTTTCTGTTAAAAAACTGGACTTTTTTGAACCGGACTGAAAACCAGTTTTATCCGGTCTTTGCTCATAAAAAAACCTGAAAATGATTCAGGAAAAAAACCCGTTATAGGGGCAAGCCCACCGGTTTTCACCCTGTCCACCTTACATATTAAGGTCAGAAAGTGACAATCAATATTACCCCCATTTAACGCCTTCTTTTTCTCTCCGGTACCATCACCATCTTCACCTGCTTCCAATTTCCGATTTCCACGGTACGAACCTTATGATTCATTTAATTTAATCTAATCTAATTATGTTTAATCTCTACTTGTGCACTGAAAATGAACTTATTAGATTGTAGTGATTCTGCTTCTTTATTTTTTATCCAACAGTTTCTGGTTTTTTTCCATTTTGAGTAATGCTTGCGTACAAAACCCTAATTAGGGTTTTGTGAACTTTAATTGCGTATAAATTGTAAATCAATAAAATCGATTAACACTTTGTTACTTGGATCCTTAAGTATGATGATGATCTGATAGAGTAATCTGTTAGTATAGTGAACGGGTATACTCATATATGTATATTATGTTCGGAACTGTCATTTTAGGTTATACGTACATTTTTTTTGTGTGTATCTGTTTGCAGATGAGTTCTAAAAGAGGAGGTGGTCAGTCTAACAAAGGTAAAACTGTAGCTAGCGGTTCCAACTTTGATGTTGATCAGTTGAACCAGGCGGTTCATGATGTGAACCTTGATTCCAACCAGGATGGCGGTTGGGAGGTTATTTCTAAGAAAAATAAAAATAAATCCGGAAATAATGTTGCTCCTAAACAGTATCAGGCTCCTAAAGCAAATGTGTGGGGTCAACCTGATGGTCAGAGAGCCGGTGGACGGGGAAACGGACAAGTTAGGGCTCAAAACAATGTGTGGGGACAGCAAACTGGTGGGAGAGGAAGTGCTAGTAATTACAATGCTTCTTCGAATGCGATTCCTCCACCACTGCAGACTGGATGGAATTGGAATTCGAGGCCAGCTAATGCGTGGCAGTTGGGGAATGACACAGGGCGGAGGGCTAACGTGCCGGTTCCTCAACCGGTAGAAGATTTTGAAGATGATAATGAGGAACTTGATGAATCTGATGATGAGCTACATAGTGACGAGTATGAGTATGAGTATGAGTATGATTCAGATGAAGGTCCAAAAAGCCATGAGGAGAGAAAGAAGAACAGGTGGTATTCTGACTTTTTTGGGACTTTGGATACGCTGACATTGGAGCAGATCAATGAACCAACGAGGCAGTGGCATTGCCCTGCTTGTCAAAATGGTCCCGGTGCTATTGACTGGTATAAGAGCCTACAATCGCTTGCGACACATGCGAAAACTAAAGGTTCCAAAAGGGTAAAGATTCATCGAGATCTTGCTGAAATTTTGGAAGAGGAGTTACGAAGAAGGGGAGGTTCGGTTATACCAGCTGGTGAATCATTTGGTCAGTGGAAGGGATTAAATGAAGGTGTAAAAGATAAGGAAATAGTGTGGCCACCAATGGTTGTCATAATGAATACACAACTTGAACAGGATGACAATGATAAGGTGTGTATATATATATATATATATATATATATATATATATAATCAATTGTATTGCTAATATATGTTTTGTTTCATTATCATAACACCATTGGTTTAAATTACCGAAATGTATGTCTACTTTCAGTGGCTTGGAATGGGAAACCAGGAGCTTCTAGATTACTTTGGGTCATATGAAGCAGCGAGAGCCCGTCATTCTTATGGACCAAGAGGCCACAGGGGTATGAGTGTGCTGATATTCGAGTCTTCGGCTATAGGCTACACTGAAGCTGAGCGTCTAAGCAAGCATTTTGAACATCAAGGTACGGATCGAGATGCGTGGGATCATCGCCCTATTCTGTTCTATCCTGGAGGCAAACGACAACTGTACGGTTACATGGCCACCAAAAAAGATATGGATATCTTTAATCAGCATTCTCAAGGTCTGCAACATTATTTTGGTTTTCATCATTTTGTTCATGAGCTTTGGAAATGTGTGTTGACTTGTTTTATTTAACTTTTAGGAAAATCAAAGTTGAAGTTTGAGCTAGTTTCTTACCAAGAAAAGGTCGTTGATCAGCTAAAACAAATGAACGAGGACAACCAACAGTTACACTGGTTTAAAAACAGAGTCGGTAAAGAAAAAATGCACTCAAAAGCACTCGAGGAGTCATTAGGACTAGTCTCTCAAAAACTAAGGAAAAGTGAAGAACAGACGCGTATTGTAAGAGAGAGAACCCAACGGTATCATGAGCAAAATAAGGAAGAGGTATTTTTACTAAATAATCACTATGGTGTTGGCATGAATCTAGCAATTTTATAAAGTAAATGCGTTTGTATTAATTTCATTTTTCATGGTGTGTTTTTTGTATTATAGATGGATTACCAAGAACAGTTCTTCAAAGACCAGCTGAAGGTAATCCAAGATGCCCGGAATGCAAAAGAAGGCCAATTTGATAAGCTGCAGAAAGCTGGGGATCCTCATAAGAGGTATTGTCCCACTACCTGACTTCTCGTAAATAATGACATGTTTTTGTTATTGTCAAAAAAGTGTTATATGTGTGGAAATGTATTAAGCTTGATCCAATATTTCTTGTACTTAAGTTTAAAGTTACTACCACACATATCAAACTTCAATTATTGCTATTTTATGTATCCGATGACTTCTTCATCATGTAACCGGTATTTCCTGTTGATGTGAAATCCATATAATATGCACGGTATCAAAGCCTAGTTTACGAGTTAAAAGTTGTCCGATCAATACAGTAGCAGATAATTAGAAATTTGATACATACAATAGATACTTATAAGTTATAAAGCTGGTACATACAATCCTCAGACACACAGATTTTTTAAAAATGTTTCTTATGATGATTCATGAAGATGGAATAACTGCATTAACCAGTTTCTTGTGAAGGTAATAATATGTTCACTACCTATTATTAGGATACTATTTTGAGGTCTGAGGATTGTTGATTTGTATATGCAGGGAGGAGAAAGTTGAAGAAATGAAAGAATTTGAGGAAGAACGGGAGAAGCTGGTAAAAATGCATGAAGAAAAGGTGGCTGAAATGAAGAACAGGCATTGGAAGGAAGAGATAGCGTTGGAGGAGGGTTTTAACGCCGAGTTGACTCAGTTGATGGATAAGTACACCCCCAAATCATGAATGTAAGGCTGATGAAATAGAGAGAGAAGAGAGTTAACCATAGGCATCATCTTATTACTGAAAGACGTCTATTTTCTTTTTTTCTAGATTTACCTAAAAAAACCTTTTCATACCCTAAGGTTCCATATGCAATTGCAGTTTAGACATGAAATCACTTAAATTGCTGCCGGTATCTAGGACACGGCATGATGTTTTGTTGATAAATTATGCAATCTGAAATTTGAATCATCATGCCATGCTTAATACATGGTGTTTAGTCTTTGGGTTTGCATCTTCTATTCTTCTTTATGGTGTCAATGTGTCATAGTGGCACTGAGCTGAGTACAGGTAACTTCAGTAAATCCATCCTTGCTGATTGCTGAGGAATTTGTAATGCTTATTTTTCTTGCCTTTGCCTATGGATTCTTTTATGTTTATTTAATTTTAAAAGTGGGATGTTCATATTTTTGGTAATTATGTTACCTTTCAAGATATTGTTATACGATTAGGCGGGTTGAGTAACATGTCGTAGTTTTTGGAAGGCTCAAATTGGGTTTGGTTGACCTATTCTGAGTGGATGTACTCTTGATCATGTAGATAAACAAAGAAAGCAAACTTATTTTAGCAAATGTGAATCTCTATTATCACAGAATGAAGAATATCAAGATTGATTGATTATTAACAAACATAATATCTTTCGGGAGGGCTTAAATATGTATATTATCTATTATTCTATTAAACCCATTTTTCATAGATAGAAAATGGGAGCAGCCTATCCTAATTGTATATGTTCCTCAACAACAGTCCATTCAGTCATCACAACCGAAATTTAACATGATATGTTGTACGATGTTCCGTACAACATCAATCCTTAACTATAAGGTGATATCCATAGTTACCTGCTACTGAAATTCATATCATTCCATCATAGCCAAATAAACCAAAAGCACCAAGCAACAAAACAAAATGCACCCTCAACAACACCAGTAGCAAATATAGGCAATTTGATGTCTAAAAGTCTACATAAACGCCAAATGCTAAATATCCATGAGATAACAACCACATCCCATATGAAACCAAATTGTTTTCAAAAGTAAAAGCAAAAACAAAATCCGATAAGTCTTTCAGTAACTCTCACCTCAATCTATTTCACCACCAGCCATACACTTCAACCTTGAGGAGTGTATTCATTCATAAGCCGAATTAACTCGACGTTAAGTCCCTCCTCCAACTCGATCTCCTCGTTCCAATGCCTTGCCTTCATCTCCACTTTCCTCTGTTCGTGCCACTTCATCAGCTTCTCTCTCCTGTCCTCAAATTCTTTCATTTCTTCAAATTTCACATCCCTTTATATACAATCACATTAGCACAATACTGCAACTTTATCAATAATAACAATAATATTGACCCGTTTTATAAAGAAATAAGTACTGTGCGAATACCTCTTCCAAGTGTCCACTGCAGAATAAGATTGATCAACCCTCCTACTCTCTTCCTGCTGCAGCTTATCAAATACACCTTCTTTTGCCATCCTGGCATCGTGGATCATCTTCAGCTGATTCTTGAAAAACTCTTCTTGCGCATCCATCTAATACAAACACATAATGAGGAAACAAATTACTCAAAACCACTGAAAGTAGTATAATTTATTTCATTTATATTATATACTTACCTCATGCTTATTTTCTTCATGGTATTGTCGTGTTCTCTCCCTCACAATGCGGTTTTCTGCTTCAGTTTTCCTCAGCTTCTGGGATAGCAATTCATACGATTCTTCCACTGCTTTTGTATGCATTTCATCTTTAATAGCTTTGTTCTTATACCAATGCAACTCCTGGTTCTCCTCACTCATTTGTTTAAATTGATTAACAACCTTTTCTATGTAAGAGACCGTCTCAAACTTCAACTTTGATTTCCCTATACAAAAATAAAACAAGTCAAAGCACATTTCAAAATCTTAAGAACAAAGAAGAAAGATAGATGCTACCTGTACAATGCCGATTAAAGACATCCAGATCACTTTTGGTTGCCATGTAGCCATACAATTGCCGTCGACCACCAGGTAAGAACAGAACTGGACGATGATCCCACGCATCTCGGTCAGTGCCTTGTTGCTCAAAATGCTCGCTTAAACGCATAGCCTCATTAAAACCTACTGCAGAGGGCTCAAAAATGAGCACACTCATGCCCCTGTGTCCTATCGGGCCATACGCATGACGAGCTTTCGCTGCGGCATAAGACCCAAAGTAGGCAAGCAGCTCCTGGGTTCCCATTCCAATCCACTGAAAGTATACTTACATTTAGTACAAATATGTACAAAAAAAAGGATTACATTAACAAAATTAGTAACTATATACCTTATCGTTTTCATCTTGTTCAAGCTGAGTATTCATGATAATGACCATCGGTGGCCACACAATCTGCCTGTCGGTAACAACTTTGTCTAGCCCCTTCCACTTACCATAAGATTCGCTGGCTGGTATAATGGTAGTTCCCCTTCTCCTCAATTCTTCCTCCAAAACTTGAGCAAACTTTCTATGAATTTTTACTCTTTTGGATCCTATGGTTTTTGCATGGGCCACAAGAGCTTGCAGACTCTTATACCAGTCAATAGCACCCGGACCATTCTTACAGGCAGGACAATGCCACTGCCTTGTAGGTTCGTTGATCTGTTCTACCTTTAGTTTTTCTAAAGTAACAAAAAAGTCAGCATACCATTCGTTCTTCTTCTTCTCCTCGTGGACATTTGGCGCTTCATCTGAATCGTACTCGTCACTCAAAATCTCATCGTCAGTATCATCAAATTCTTCGGTTTCATTCAGATCTTCTACCCTTTTCTCCACAACAGAAGGCGGTTCAGGAACCGTCACATTAACCCTCCTCCCTGCAGGCCTCAAGTTCCAGTTCCATCCACCTTGTAGTGGTGGAGGAATTACACTTGAGACGGGGTTATAGTTACTACAATCACCTCTGCCACCTGTTTGTGGTCCCCACGCATTGGTTGGAGCCCTTACAGGTACATTGCCCCGCCCACCGATTCTCAAGGCATCAGGTTGACCCCACACGTTCGGTTTAGGAGTTAGCGAACCCCATTGATTAGAAGGACCACCAGTTCCAGTTCCAGTTCCAGTTCCAGCTCTACTTTTGTTCTTTTTGGAGATAACCTCCCAACCATCATCGTGGCTAGCATCCAGATTCACATCATGAACCGCCTGGTTCAATTGATCAACATCAAAGTTCGAACTGCCAGTTACGGCCTTACCTTTGTTAGAGTGTCCTCTGTTAGAACTCATCTTCAAATCGATTCAAGAACTAGAGATATTGAAAAAAATTCATCATCAGAATTCATTATGGGAAAGATGCTGTCAAAGAAAAACAACCATGCACAAGAAAAAAGGAAGTTCAATGCATACTTATCAGTTTACTGTACTAAAAAGTAGCTATTTTAAATTCAATCAGCTTTAGCATTTTACATTAAACTTATAATAGTAAGTATAGGGCTTTTAACTAGTCGAAAATTTAATGAGCTACTCGAGTTCATGTTCGTTTAACTAGAGTTCAAGCTCGTTAATAAAGGCATCGAGCTAGCCTAAATGGCCTGATACTCTACTGAATGCGACATTTGATCTATCCATTTTTTAACATGCATGATGAAGTTTCAATCTAGTAATTAAATTGATAAACGAATTCTATTTAAATACTAGTAGCGGATGAATCGATGAGTTCCCCGAGATTTTTAAACTGAACTCGGTTCGTTAACAGATATACCAGTAAGACATAAAGAACTAAAAATTGATATTCAACAAATAAAAATTGCTAATAAGATCACAGTTAATGGACAAAAAGTTTGTTACAAAATGAAAATGATTGCGTCGTGGTTCCGGCATCGTTGTGGGCGTAACGCTGAGCACGAGCCGTTGATTCATTTTCTTTCTTAGTATACAAGATTATTATTATTATTATTATTATTATTATTATTATTATTATATTACTGTTTGTTACAGTCTTACAGAGGCTTCTAGAAGCTGAAAAAGTGAAGAAAATGACAGATGGTCCAACCGGATAAAAGATGTTAGGCGAATAGGCGATACTATATTTTATAATATATTTGGGTTTTTGGGCCAATTTTTTAATGGGCTGACTCTTTTAATTAATGACATCTTCTTACAAAAAAATATAAAATAATTTTTGGGTTTGTAAATTTTTTTTTATCTTACATTTAATATTTTATCTTACAATTGTGTGTTATAGATTTTGGTTGTGTAGTCCTATTGTTAAAAAAAGGAAAGAAAAGGAGGAAATATATATGGAGAAGTATATATAGAGTATTTATCTTACTTGGAAAGAAAAAAAATCGAACGATATCGTCTTAAATTTAAATATACTTTGTTATTTATAATTACTAAATCAAGAAGTTGTGATAGGCGATTGAAAAATTATGACCTAAAAATTGCATCAAAATTATCAAAAAATCAAGCAGGAAAATAGATAAACATATCAATTGATAACTTACTTGGCAAATTCGGTTTGATGAGAAATTAATATAGTAAGGAGTAGATCGTAGAGAGACTAATAACAAAGTAGAAAGTTGTGTACCCAATGAAAATCAGACGATGAAGGTCAGTTTGAAAAGGTACGGCGGACAAGATCAACCAAAAGCAAAATCGTAAGTTTATAATGTATGAATTAAGAGAAGCGGCCGCTAAAGAATGCGATTGTTAGGGTTTTTATTTATAATGGTTTGAAAAGGGTATTTTCGTCACATATAATTTTATTTTTTAGATATTTCATAAATTAACATATATTATTATTATAGATTTAATTACACTCATGGTCCCTAGAGTTATATCGATATTACACAATTACATCAATAGTTTCATATTTCAAAAGTTGCTATAAGAGTGATCCTTAAAGCATCTCAAGGCTTTTTCTAAAGCTTGTTTGTGCAATAAAACTTCTGAAAAGCTATTCTTCATTGTAGGAGAAACTTTTTTAACAAAAATGTTGAGATTGATCAAGCTTTTGGTATAAAGCTTTTTAGCTAATATATTTTCATTTTACTCCATTTTGCTTGTACTAAAAAGCTATTGAATTGTCTTTTTACATTGGAGTAAAAGCTTTTCTTAAAAGCTTTTTAGATAATTTATGACGTGAATGATAAAAAAGTTTTTTATTATTGGAGATGCTCTTAAGACCAACGACTGTTAAATCAGTTCACATGATCTGCACAAGAGGATAATTATGTCAATTATTTTTCATTTAAAATAATTAGAAAATTACATACTCTCTCGTCTCTTTTCCATTTCCACTACACATTTTTCATTATCATTCTTAACTGCTATCACTTATAGATACATAAGGTGCATTTAGTTATGGAAAAATTTCTTCATTTTTCATTTTTTTAAGGAGTGATGAGTGTTTTACTTCTCTGAAAAAACAATAAAAATCTAGAAAACGCGTTCAAATGTGAAGGATAGAGTTTCCTTTTCTAAGTGAAAATAGAGATGGAAACTTGGAGAACCATGAAAATTAGTTTTCAACTTTTTAGTTATATATAAGAAAATGTAAAATTTCATTTTCTTAGAAAAGTTTTTTAGAAAACTTGAATTTGAACACGTTTTCTAATTTTTTTAGTTTTCTCAGAAATATTTTCTAAAAAAGTGGTGAAGTTTTCTATAACATCCCTTCATTTACAAACCATTATTATAATGATTTCAGTTCGGAAGTGTAGATTTCAATCATACATCATAATTATACATTACTTAAAATGTACATAAACTTTTTCAAGCTAAATACATAACTATTTACTTTCTTTAAATCTCATTTTGTCTAACTAGGTGTTATATAATTCAAAACATGTATTCAGTTATTAAACCAACATCAGAGTAATCCGCCTGTCAAACATTCCATCATTTCCAAGAACTTCCTGCCCAGCCCAATATGTTCCATCAATTATAACCTGCAGGAAGGACTGTGGTGGGCTTAGCATAACGCTAAGTGAGTGAAACTATATTCAACAGCCCAACTTAGCATAACAACTTTGTTTACAATAAATAATCGTAAACAAAACACATCACAGTAGATCGATGGTTCTTGGGGAAACCTTCAGCCAAGGATACCAACAGTAAACACGTAATATCAATAAGGATCGGTGGCTCTTGAGATATCATAATACCCGGGGATTCACCAAGAGCACTTACCACAATCTGTAAGGCCAATATAGAATAGACCGATAGTTTGGTACTAATCTCATACGACCTAATTTTCCTATTAACGATACGTACAAGGAAATTCCTGTCGTTTTACAATAGTAACCAAACCCAACTAACATGTTGACCTCAATACACTGATGCCCGAAGGCCAAATATCAAGTGATCACATATTCACATATTCATCAGGTCAACATAACAGACTAAACAGTCTTTCAACAGTATTATTACTATTAAACCAAATTCATCATGGCAAACCAAAAGCAGTAATAATACGTTTACTAGTTGTAACCAAACCTGTTACAACTAAATTACACTGAGGATTAAAGATCCACTCACCGAACACCTCAGTTGTCCACTCAGTAGTCTAATGTCACTGAGTCTTCTGTTTATCTGGAATTACATCAGAATAACACAAGTTAATCACTTGTCTAAATATGAATATAACATCATACTAATTCACAATCACTTATCAAGTTATGATCATTTGAATCACAACACTACTTTAATCAATTATATTCATGGTTAACTAATATAAGTAAACCATCACAATATCATCTTTAATTATCACCCATTAACATAATTAAATCATTAATAAGGTCATTAACCTCAATTATCAAGAATTCATCAAGAACACCTCTTGAACACTTAATTAACTTCACAATCCTTAACTTAATTAATGTAAATCATCATCATTAATTAATCATAATAGGATTATTATCAACAATTATCAATTATATATCATTACTCTTGTAACACCCCGCAATTTTGAATACAATTAAGTACACTAAACATTTGCATTTTAGGCTAATTCCCTACTTAAGTGAATTCACAACAAATTTTAGAGGTAAGTCTAGCAAAGCCCAACTACTTAATACGCGTAGTATTACATATTTCGTAATTAGTATAATTACGTACAAAATATTCGGAACGAACCCGACAAAAATACGGACGTTGGTAAAAACATTTCTATAAATAACTTGAATCTATTTTTAGAAGTTATTTATCCTATATTGTTATTTTTATATAACAGAACACCAAAAACTTAGACGTTTTGATTAAAACGTAATAAACGCAGTAAAAACGCGCAAATTGAATTAGGCAACCAAATGAAACTCGATAAGTATTTCGGTAACTCAAAATAAAGCATTTTAAGAATACTTTAATGAAAAATTATCCCAAATTTAACATTAATTTAAAACGACTCAAAATAACGTTACGCGATTTAACGTTTAAACACGAATAACGGGTAAACGACCTAAATACGTAACACAGTCTAAAAATTGAAATTTAAACACTCAACCCACTCAAATGGGACCCATGAGGCCAGCCACCACCCTCTTGAACCAATGAAAATCCATGCAAATTCTCCTTTTACTCTTCCACACAAAAGGCATGCAAGCCTTACACCTCTCATTTCTCCTCACTCTTTCACACTCATTTCTCTCTAACCTCTATCTGGCTTCCATTTTCTCTCTCTAAAATCTGGAGAACAACCACCATAACACCATCACACCACCACCCTTTGACCACCATAAACCGCCATCGACCGCTCGTCGGAAAATCGAGAAAATACACTATTGAAGCTCTTTTCTTCCTCTCTTCATCATTTCTTTGTAAGAACACATACTATTTCTTTAGATCTAATTGCATGTTAGTTAATTACATATTTTATGTCTCATCTAACTAGATTATGTCCAAATTATGGTTTAAAACTCGTTTTTGAAGTGTATATATAAAGATGATGAATCTGTCCCAGAAAACACAGCTCACTAAAACGATCATATCTTGAGTTCTAATAAGAGTTAGATAACGAATTTTTTTTAAAAGTTGCGTATTGAAAAGATCTACAAAAAGTTATTCTTTGTCTCTTTCCAGAAACATACAGATTTTTAACTACGAACTGATCTTTGAGTCTGGTCTGATGGTAGTCGAAAAACGAGTTCGGTTATTACGCGGAATTATTTACCTAACTAAATGAACCCTATGATTGCTGGAAAAATTATGTATTAAACTAGTCACATAAATGAACAGCTGGTAAAAATGGTGGAAACTAATTCGTACTAGAAAGTGTCGAAATGAGTGGCGAAACAAACCGACAAAATCGAAATCATGAAAATAGGGACTGTTTTGGAAATGAAATAAAAACCGACACTTCGGGCCGACTATAAAACGTACCGAAAATTTTATAAGGCTTAGTTAACTATTTTAAGACTTGTATAAAAGTTTCGGGTCAATCCAAACACGTTTGACCAAGCCAACCGAAACGAGCCTCGGTACGAAAAACGTGAAACGAAATGTAAAACTTTAGATTTTTGGCTTGAAACAATGTTTTAGGTGTGTTACTATGAAACTTGAACAAAAATGATGTTACGATATTTACGGATAACGATTCACGTGTTGAAACACTTAAACAAAAACGTATACTTTTACAAGTAAATAAACGAAACAAACATAATAATAATACGTTGAGAATTATTAATACAAAACCGTCACCAACGGGCCGTACATGATTTCAAAACTACTAACCTAAATGACAAATGAATACTTTGGACATATCTAGTTTAATGACGCTAGCATGGATGATCAACTACGACATCCACATACTTATACTTATAATCTCATACGTTTAGGGCGTTAGGAGATCATCGACTAGAAGTACTTTTGGGCTTAGGCTTTGCTAGCACTCACACTTTACTTAGCTCACAGGTGAGTTTACATCCCCTACTTTACTGCTTTACTACTTTTGAACAGGGGTGGAAAACATAGTACAACTTTGATTGCTGCCATAACTTACTTTGTTTTAGCAAATTGCTAACATATTGATTTCTTCCAATTATCAATTACTAATGATGATTTCATGTTCTAATTGATAACTAAAGTGCTTTGAACTATACGTATACATTTTTATGAATGATTTCATACAACAACTACTTACAAACGTTTCAAGCATTCGAACAAACAATCTTTTATGAAACGACATTTTCATAAACATTTAAACAAAAAGTCCCTACGTCTTGGGCACAAGTATAAAAAGTCCCTACGTCTTGGGCATACAGAAAGTCCCTACTTCTTGGGCATACAGAAAGTCCCTACTTCTTGGGCAAAGTTCCATCCTACGTCTTGGGTGAAGTGAAACGCCCCAAAAACAGAACCATTTTTTTTATACATACTCTAAAAGCACTCTCTATTGGTCCCACATCTCGTATATTTGATACCGTATTCTCATCTTTACATTTTGACCCAAAACAAGACAACGATGTATGCAAATTACCAACCATGTAGTACAGGTAGGTAAAACAACCTTGTTTTAGCTAGAACAAGCTTGTTTTAGACTAGAACAAGCCTGTTCTAGTGGTAACAGACTCAAATTTTTGACCAAATTCAAACACGCATAACTCCTAAACCGTAAGGAGTTAGACCCTGAAAATTTGCATGCACCTCCAAAATGACAATACGAAACTTTCCCTTTTTACAATTTTCAAAAATACACGTTTTACGAGGAAACGGACGTATAACCTCTTTTCGACCATTTTAACCACTTTTTGACTACAACCCAATTCACAAACCATAAACATTTTGACTCTAACTTTTTGCACACATTTTCAACATACCAAAATAAGTCTAACACCATTAACCAAACCCACATAAGTACATTCTAACCTGATTTAACTCTTTTGACCCGTTTTGACATTTTTAACCCGTTTAACCAAACAACCATGTACAACCACAACTCTACCCAATACCACATATGTTTGACCATTATAACTTTGTTGACTATATGTCAACTTCACATTTGACCAACCAATCACATTCGACACTAAATCACTTTTCACCACTTTGACCCAAACCAAACCAATCATATGACTTTATACACTTGATAACCACATACACTAGACACCATATTTCAGTTTGACTTTCAGATTCAACTACTATATATTGACCAACATATTTAATTCGAAAACTCTTTGTTTGGGCGATTTACACAATTGGGCATCAAAACAACAATTCAAAAGAAAGAAGCATATTCTAACCGTAAGCATGCTCCATATCCATGTCACTAGCTTCTCATAACCCTTCTATCCACATGTCGCTAGCCAAACATCAACCTACAACATAAACACTGAAACGGGTAAGCACAACTGCTTAGTGAGTACACAGGCAATTAAACAAGCAATCCACATAACACATACAACACATAACTATTTAAACACATAATCACTGGGCTCTGTATCTCTGTACACTATGCTAACCGCAATTAACTCTCTGATCACCACTGTATCTTTACACATAATCATTTCCATAATTTCATTTACCAAAATCACAACACTAATCAACAACGACTTTCAACATAACATATTAACATTAAGTAAACACATAAGAAACCATACATATAACAAGCAACTTCCACCCGATTGTGTAGCCTCTTGCTCGGAAGCAATCCGGATCCAACACAATCGAATCATACACTATTCACCACATAATCACTATTTAATCAACATATATCAACAAATCATCTTTCACTCGATTGTGTAGCCTCTTACTCGAAAGCAATCCGGATCCAACACAATCGAATCATATACTATTCAAAATTAACTTATTCCTTTACCTTCAAGCTAGTGACATACTCATTACTCGCTAATGAGATAATCACTACTGACTTTTCCAAATAACATGTATTCACATAACAATTAAACATAACAAGTAATTTAACACAATTAACTATTATAAGCAATAAACATAAATAAACGAAAATAACAATCAACTTTCCTTGATTGTGCAAACCTCTAGCCCGCAAGCTATACGGTACTACACAATCACATCACCTGTTTAACCCCCGTATCACTCACCATACTCTCTTAGTCGATTTCACCATTGAAAGCACTCCACGTCTTTATCACCTACATAATTCATATATGATACATACGACACTTTTAGGCACCAATCATCATAATCAAATTAACTAGTAGTCATATCCTTACTCTATTAACACCTTTAATTATACTATTAAGCTTAATACATGAATCCTCTAATTTCATCAAAACCCTTATGAACATATTACTAACTTATAAATCTTTAACTCATTTACATGTTAATTCTTTTACTTTTTAGCTTTACTAACATCCATTTAACATATTAAACTCAATTTCATATCATAAATCACTAGTTCATAAATTCCCATCAAAACTCCTCTTTGATTTCTAGCTTCTTACTTTAAATTAATCACTTCTGAATTGAAATATAGTTCATAATCATAATCAAAACACTAAACAACACTAACCTAATCAATTTCAAACCCTAATTTCGTAGTTACTTTCACTAATTTCACAAAACCCATTAAAACTAAAAACCTAGGTTAAATACATGGAAGGAATCACTTACATAGTGTTCTTGATGATTTAGAAGAAATAATCAAGCTAGAAGAATCATAAATCAAAGATTGAAAGACTTGAAATTGATACATGGATCGTGTCTGTGTTTTCTCCTTCTCACGAGCCCTCTTTCATATACTCTGGAATTATGTACGTATGTGTATGTAATATTAGATATAAGTAATTTAATTTTATTCCCCCTTTTTAAACCCTACAGTCTGGAACTGATAAAACCGTTTACGTTTTTCACTATATCTCGTTATTTACATAATAATATTCCATAATAAAAATATATCCGCGTACGATTTTAAAACCTGAAACTTGGGGTGTTACATGAAGGCTCTACTTCTTGAGCAGATGGGTCCTACGTCTTGGATGCCAGTCCTACTTCTTGGACACAACCTAAAAAGTCCCTACTTCTTGGGCAGATACTGCTAGATCCTACTTCTTGGACAAAACCTTAAGTTCCTACTTCTTGGACAACTAATAGGATACTATTTTCCTACTACAACTTAAACTGTACTTTTGGATAACATTCCAACCAAACTATGCTTGTTGATTAACATTACTTGAATTGTTATTGCAAAACGTTACAAACACATTTGGTTACCAAACTTTACACGCAAACATAAAACCTGTGAATTCACTCAGCCTCGTTGTTGACTTTTACTATGTTTTTCAGGGAATTAGCTGCACAAATAAGACTGCATATGGAACTAGGCGACCCACAACGAAATAGGATGGCATATTAACTACTGTTCAGCAATAATCATACGCTCTGATGCATGAATGTCCAATGTTGACGTCGGCACCCCCGCTTACCTAAATGCTTCCGCTGACCAACGTTGACCGAATTTGGGGGTGTGACAACTCTAAGTATAACACCCCTCGTTAATTATAAACATTTAATATAATATTTGCGACTCGGAAGCGTATATTTAAAACATACTATTAATGTACTCGAAATGTCAATAAACTTTTTTCAACTTATTACATGACATTTCAACAAACTCGGTGTTATATAATTCAAAACACTTTTACAATTATAAAAATAACATCAGAGTAACAGCCTGTCAAACATTCCATCCAGTCAAAACACTTCCTGCTCTGCCCAATATGTCCCATCTATTTCAACCTGCAGGAAGAACTGTGGTGGGGTTAGCACAACGCTAAGTGAGTGAACCAATAACAACAGTCCAACTCAGCATAACAATCTGTTTACATCAAATAACAATAAACAGACAATAAACAATGAGTTAATCATTCAATCACTAGCCGACATTCACAATGTCATTCAAGCTACGTCAAGAGGACCGGTGGTCCCTGAGAAACCATAGACCGGTTTGGCACCCAGGGACACTTATCGTTCAACTGTATTGGCCTATACAGCACGACCGATAACTTGTAGTCAATCACACACGACCTAGATCTCTTAACCAACAAGTCAAGTTTCAGAGATCTCCTGTCGTTCACAACAACAACAAGCCCAACTATCAAATCAAGTTGACCTCTGAATCTTACACACTGGCACAATCTCAGCCAAGTAAGCAACTATTTAACTATCATAGCAAGATATCTCAACAGATGCATCATATCAAGTAATACTATAATTACTTGTTGTAAATCAAATCATTACAACTAAATCACACTGAGGTTACAGATCCACTCACCGACTACCTCAGGCCTCCACTCAGTAGTCTAATATCACTGAGCCTTCTCCACATCTGAGAATCAATAATCAAATATAAGTTAGTAATCAATATCAATATACTGAACTTATATTAACACAATAATTCAAATCAATTATTTGAATAATAGTTAATAACTATGCCACCATATTATCTTAGGCATAAATATTACTAATCTCAAGAATATAACCTACATTAACATTTTATGTTCAAGTTATATTAACAACTCATAAGTGTCTAGACTTAACACCAAGTTGGCTGGAAATCAGCCTTACCCGCCGGGTAAGACCAGTACCCGCCGGGTACCCATAATATTGCACAAGCCGCCGGCTTGGCTCAGAAGCCGCCGGCTTCCCTACTTTCTGACTTACCCGCTGGGTAAGGAAGGTACCCGCCGGGTACCCCCTTCGTCCCAGCCCTCTGCGCCCTGATCAAAACCTAACCCACGGATATAATCACCAAATCATCAAAAAACTCGATTCTAACCATTTAAAATCACCAATAACATTACACAATCATCATGTAATGATTATAACTAGTTTCTAACATCAATTTTCACCTCAAATCAATAATCTCTAAGATTTCAAACAAAATCAAAATCAATCAAACTTTACTTACATATTTGAAGGAAGAACTAGATGATGATGCCAAATCAATCAGAATTACAGCTCCAATTTCGTTTTCTACATTTAATTTGAAGTTTTCTTGATTTATGTTTAAGGTTTTCAAAGGAAAATGGAGGAAGGAAATAAACTTTCCTTTTTGGGAAAGTTGATATATATCGACTCTTTCCCAACCGACTTCAATTATACGGGTATAATTTAATACCCCATCTCAATCTATTGTCTGGAACCCGAAAACCATTTGCGAGTCCAAATCTTTTATTTTACCGTCAACTATATTAATTTACAACAATTAATAGTTCACTTATCACATTGGAATATTCGACTCCTATTCCAATTATTTTAACTAATTCAAGCAATATTATTTCCAAACACATTTAAATACTAATTTAAATCAAGAAATAATATAAAACAACTGGGTCCATTTCGAGGATGTTACACTAAGCTTTAAAGCTATGATTTTTACATAATCAACTAAACCAATGAACCATTTATATGATCATATATGAAATTAATCAACTTTATGCTAGGGTTTAATCTAAAATCATATATTAAGCATCAACTAACTATTACTTCATCATTACAAGCTTCAATTTCATATTAATCACACTAATTTCATCAAATACTCAAAACCCAATTTCTAGGGTTTATGAAATTCAAGAAATTGAAACTTACCACATGATTAGATGAACTAGAGGATGATAATCCATGCTTTTGAAGCTTAAATTCGAATTTGGCATCATCAATTTGATGAAAGGAAATGAATTTAAGGAGTAATCTAGGGTTTAAATGATTTATGCATATATGTAGGGTACGTACGTATGTATATAGATAAGGAATCAACAACCGACTCCAAATATGAGTTTATTACATAATTGGTTAAATCTCATTCCCCGTATTTATCATTGACTGGAACTTAAAAACTAATTGCGGGGAAACATTATTTTATTTTACCGTCAACTAAATTAAATTAAAACAGTTAACAATTTACTAGTCACAATAAATTATGTGACTCTTTAACCAATTATTTTCAAATAAACTTCAACTAAATATTTCCTAACACATTAAATAATAATTTAAAGTCAGGAAAATATTATAAAACTACTAGACCCGAGAACTGGGTGTTACATTTTCCGTGATTAAACACGCATGTAAATTCTCTCCCTCTCTCCAAAATTTACACACAAAGCCTTTAACAAAATCAAAAGTTACACTTTCATTTTCAGTAATGAAAAGCTATGAGCGCGTTTAATTAAGGAAAAATTTCCTCATTTTTTCTTTTCTGTTTTTCTAGGAAATGAGAAGTATTTCATTTATCTAAAAAAACATTGAAAACTTAGAAAATGCGTTCAAATGCGAGGGATGGAGTTTTCCTTTTCTAAGAGAGAGAGTAAAAATGAAAACTTGAAAAACCATCAAAAGTAGTTTTCAAATGTTTAGTTATAAAAAAGAAAACATGGATTTTCCCTTTCTTAGAAAAGTACTTTGAAAAAACTCAGATTTAAATACGTTTTCTATTTTTCTAGCCCTGTAGTTTTGACACGCAGCCCATTTTCAATCTTCATTTCTCTCAGTATGTTGATGTATTTCAAGAGTAGAGTTCAAATGAGTATATCAATTTTGAGTGAGAATAGGGGAATCAATTTCAACCACTCATTTTCATCAAATACTCATTTTCCCACATTTTTGAAACTCAAATATCTCACAAAAGGTAAGTCGAAAAATCATGAAAATTGTGCCATAAAATTCAGCGTTTTCTCCTCTTCGATTTGCCGTCCCTCAAGGCATACTTTCGACAACTTTTTTTTTTTTTCATTTTTTGGTGGGTTTACAAATTAGTAACACACGTGTTAGTGATTGGTTATACATTTGATTTGTGGTTAGGGTTAGGGTTTAGAATTTAGGGTTAGGGTTTAGTAGGGTTTAGTAAGGTTTAGGGTTTAGTATGATTTAGGGTTTAGAGTTTTGTAAAGCGTTTAAGGTTTAGGGTTTGGAGTTTAGGGTTTAGGGGTTTGGGTTTAGGGTTTCGGGTCCCGAAACCTTAACCCCTAAACCCTAACCCCTAAACCTCAAACCCTAAACGCAACATTAACACATGTGTTAATAATTTGTAAACCCACCAAAAAATGAAAAAAAAAATTATCAAAAGTATGCCTTGAGGGACGACAAATTGAAGAGGATAAAATGCTGAATTTTATGGTGCAATTTTTATAATTTTTCAACTTGTTATTTATGAGATATTTAATTTCAACAAAGATGGTGAAAATGAGTATTTGATGAAAATGAGTGGCTGAGATTGATTCTCTCATTTGAACCTCACCCTGTATTTCAATCAAACAAATTAACAGGCTGTATAGTACAACCTGTTAATACATACTTTTGATGAATTTATCAAATCCAATATTGAAAATATCATTTGCCTTTTTGCATATATACATACGATCAGAAATTTAGAAGCTCAAAACCTAAAGTTAATAGTCCATAAACCTATGAACACGTGTATGTTGCCAATTTCACCATATAAGCTAGCAATGGAATTGTTTGAGGCGATGTGATGATGTGGCTTCACATTTTTTCATATTACAAAAGGTTTTACCATTTTTTTCAATTGAAGATGGGAGCTGATAAATACAACATCTAAATTGTTTCATACACCAAATATATGTTTTTGCATATTTGTCCATTAAGCTAAAACTGTTGTACTGTGTGGTGCATGAAACAATTTTCACGTTGTATTTATCAACTCCCATGAGGGATTATTAAGGGTGCGTTTGGTTACAGAAAACTTCCTACTTTTCTAGAAAAATTATCTAAGAAAACAAGAAAATTAGAAAACGTGTTCAAATTCGAGTTTTCTAAAAAACTTTTCTAAGAAAAGGAAAATCATCGTTTTATTTTTTATAACTACAAAGTTGAAAAATACTTTTAATGGTAATCTAAGTTTTCCATCTACCTTGGAAAAGGAAAACTCCACCCCTTGCAACTAAATATGTTTTTTAGATTTTCCATGTTTTTCAGAGAAGTAAAATACTTCTCATTCTCTAGATAAATGGAAAAAGAAAAATGAAGAAACTTTTCTGTAACCAAACGCGTAAAGTTTTATTTTCATTCAAATTATTTTCGGTTTTAGGTAAATAAGTCGATTGTGGGCTTCAATTTAGATCTTGAACAACGATGGTGTTTTAAGAACAAGAAAAGATAAGGGATTCAAAGAATAAAGACGGGGAGATGGGTGAGAAAAAATTATGGCTGATGATATTTCTATCATGGAAATTGATATATCCATCACAACAGTGCATCAACTGTGTGTACAGTACAACCACTTAATGCATTGTTGTGGTGGATTTATCAATTTCCATGGTGAAAATATCAACACCCAAAAATTATGATGAATTTGTTCAAGGAGTATTGTTTTAATAGAATTATAAGAAATAAAAAAAAAAAATACTTATTTGCCCTCGTGTGCATTGCGCATGATTTAATCTAACACATGACATTAACTCTCATTGGTTTAAAGGATTGTCCGTTCAATAACTTTTGAGATTAATTACAACGTAATTGGAATTTAGGATCTCGTATCATGACTTGTTTGGTTGCATAATGTTGTGATCCCACATTGGCCATGTATGGGAATGGTTGATAGCTTATAAGTCTAAGTGTCCCCTCCTCCTTCAAGCTAGCTTTTGGGAGTGACTTCTACACTTGGGCTTATGACTTTGATATGGGCCTAGTATGGGCTAGGTTCGTATCAATTGGTATCAGAGCCAGCCTCATCTTTCGAGGTCCCAACACCTCGGAGTGGTGGCCTATGGAGTGGTGGCTTGGACCCGAAAGAGGGTGCCAACCGTGACCAACATAGCCGTGACCAACGAGGCCTCGGAGTGGTGGCCTATGGAGTGGTGGCTTGGACCTGAAAAGAGGGTGCCAACCGTGACCAACATAGCCGTGACCAACGAGGACGTTGGCTCTTCAAGGGTGGGGTATTGTTGTGATCCCATGTATGGGAATGATTGATAGCTTATAAGTCTAAGTGTCCCCTCCTCCTTCAAGCTAGCTTTTGGGAGTGAGTTCTACACTTGGGCTTATGGCTTTGATATGGGCCTAGTATGGGCTAGGTTCGTATCAATTAGCCCATACTAGGCCCATATCAAAGCTATAAGCCCAAGTGTAGCCCATACTAGGCCCATATCAAAGCCATAAGCCCAAGTGTAGAACTCACTCCCAAAAGCTAGCTTGAAGGAGGAGGGGACACTTAGACTTATAAGCTATCAACCATTCCCATACATGGCCAATGTGGGATCACAACAATACCCCACCCTTGAAGAGCCAACGTCCTCGTTGGTCACGGCTATGTTGGTCACGGTTGGCACCCTCTTTTCAGGTCCAAGCCACCACTCCATAGGTCACCACTCCGAGGCCTCGTTGGTCACGGCTATGTTGGTCACGGTTGGCACCCTCTTTCGGGTCCAAGCCTCGTTGGTCACGGCTATGTTGGTCACGGTTGGCACCCTCTTTCGGGTCCAAGCCACCACTCCATAAGCCACCACTCCGAGGTGTTGGGACCTCGAAAGATGAGGCTGTCTCTGATACCAATTGATACGAACCTAGCCCATACTAGGCCCATATGAAAGCCATAAGCCCAAGTGTAGAACTCACTCCCAAAAGCTAGCTTGAAGGAGGAGGGGACACTTAGACTTATAAGCTATCAACCATTCCCATACATGGCCAATGTGGGATCACAACACATAATTAGAGTGAATTAGATACATAATCTAATAATTTTCAACAAATAATATATATTTACAATTTTCTAAAATGGCGTGAATGCTTGTTCATGTAGAATTTAAATGTGTAACAAGATTATCATTGAGAAGCTATTTACTATTACATTATTACTCCGTAATATATCTAATACATATAATTGATCCTTATTATCAATTGACATAGTGAATCACCATTTTCTCACCAATTTCAAGGTTATTTATCATGATATATCTTATGAAAAGAGAAATTGATATTTTCAATATATCATTGTCTTTTGCTTCAACTTTTTATACCCACTATAAACATAATTATATAAACATTTATTACTTTCTTAAATCATACTAGCTTAGTAACAACAAACTCTAAACTTTTGGGAGTTAATAAGCTTCATGTTAACTATTTGTTCACAGCTCGAAACAATTTTTTACTATATAAATATGCATTCAAACTTAATTAAGAGAGTACCAAATTAATTAATGCAATATGTTGCTAAGATTTTTTTAGTAATTGTAATTAAATTGATGTAGATGGTTAAAGACCAAAAAATATGACTAGAAGTATAACGTATTAGAGCGCAGAGAGGGTTGCTCTATGCTCGGTGTTTAATTGAATACTAGAGTTTAGCACGGGTACAATTTTGAAACGAGTGGTTGACTGTTCAACTTGGATTTCAAATGGGCTAAGAATAAATTATTTTGAACCAATCAAATAAAAGGAATAAAAATAAAAATAAATTATTTTGAACCAATCAAATAAAAGGAATAAAAATAAAAATACCTTTGAACGCGACATTCAATTGACCATGTCGGTATTGAAGCCAAACTTGAATGTCGTTCCGGTACGGTGAACGCCGAATACTAGAGTTCAAGTTGCGCTGCTTGTTGACTCCCGATGCTCTTATTTTGTGACTTTCACGTTGTCATGTGGTCGCTTGACTCAATTGTAAAAAAGTTGATTAATAAAAGTTATGTAGATTTGATGATAAAGTTTAGTTCGGGTTAATTTTCAAGCAATATATATAATGATGTCATGTTTCACCATATATTTTAAGCTGATTTAAAGTTTTGATGTGAGAAGTCTCAAACTTCAAACTATTTTCACTTTTCTAACTACACCTAATTCGTATCATCAATAAAACTATGTTTTTTCAGCTGGTCAATGTGTTCAGATTTGTAGTGTATAGTTAGATTATAGTCCCCTCCCAGCGAGGGGCAAATAAAATCTAGTTATAATTAATTATTTGAGTTGAAATTATAACTACTATAAATATTTATAGCTATGGATTTGAGCATAGCGATCCTGGAAATCTTTCATATATTTCATAAAACAAAAGGACAATCACTACTCTCCAATCTTCTAATTTTCATAACATATAGCTATGATTCGCATAATGGTCTTGATAAAACCACAATTTACAAGGGAATTGAAATTTCAAGGAACGTGAATTCCTTTAACTAAAAGAATTTGATAAATGCCAATTTAATTTATATTTAAACTAAACACTCTTAACGTAAGAAATTGAGTATCTAATTTCATCATACATTCATACTTAAAACTCTTACTCTTGCTTACATGGAGAGCCATCTGGCCATACCAATTACAAATGTAAGCCAATACATCATCAAACATATCGAGTTTGAATCTGGAAAGAGAAGTTCTACACTGCTATGGATCCAAATTATTTATGGTTCAACCACTTATTCGTTCAGCTATTTTTCTCGAGAAATGCTCATCTATATATCATAATGAGTCTCGGTGTTTAAGTTCGCCTCTGAACTGTTCATACATCATACTGACATGTCTTGACCCTTAGAAACAGTACATTATCTAACACTTGTTCATTCAATTTTATCACACACCTACTCTTTGATCAGTGTATATGTGTACACTGATGCGATAACTTTTGCCGAACATAAAATCTTGCATTTCTATAAAGATCCAAGATTTGAACAACCAAAAACCACATATGCAAAAATTACAAGGATTGCTTCTGTTTCTTATTTGCATTTTTTTTGTGTAGTGACTTTCATATTTACTAGAATGAAAGTCGAGAGTAAGCATTCCAGATACTAGTGAAAACTTAATATGATATATATACTATAGTCTATAGGGCTATACGTCCATTGGGGAAAAAAAAAAAAAAAGATATCCCAAAACTTGCAAAATCTCTTGTTGTACTTCTACACATTCAATACTTACTTCATATTGATATACCAAGAGGAGGAAATCTAATAATGACAAAATGAATCTTCTTAAAAAGAGAAATTTTGGTATTTAAAATGTAGCTCGCTCACCTGACATGGTTTATCTTGACGATGGTGATTTCATCGACTCTTCATCATCACTACCTGATGAGTCATGCGGTGTTTGCATTAGGCTCAATGGCTCTAGTGGTGTTTGCATTTGGCTCGATGAATTTCGTGGTGTTTGCATTTGGCTCAACGAATCTCGTGGTGTTTGCATTTGGCTCAATGAATCTTTGACTCTTTCTTCCTTGGTTGACTTTGTTGACTCTTCTTCATCATGATCTCTTGATGACTGTTTGAGTGTTTCCTTCTCAGGTGATTTCCTGGCTTCATCACTACTGGATAACTGTTTGCTAAGTTCTTCTTTTAACAACTTCTTGGATTCTTCTTCATCAACACTTGATGCCTCAATGATTGTTTCTTTTTTGGGTGATCTCATGGACTCTTCTCTCACAGCGTTTGAAGATAGCTCTTTGACTTCTTCTCCTCTCAATGAGATTGCTGTTTCTTCTTCTCTCTGGGATTGTTCCTCAAGCGTTCCTTTTATTGGTGATCCTGTTAGCTCTTTTTCTTTAGCTTCTAATCCTTTATTGTCTTCTTGTAAATGTCTTAATTCTTCCTTCTTTTTTGGTGATTCACTATGTACATCTTGTTCTTTTATTGGCGGTGATGATGACTCCTCTTTATCTTTGCTTTCCTCTATTTTGACTGGTGAGTTAGCATATCCTTCTTTTGTGATTGTAGATTCAACAGGATCCGGTGATTCTGGGCTCACTTCTTTGGTGGGTAACTTGGTGCCTTCTGTTATGGAAGGTTTTTCAGATGACAACCTTATTTCATTGGTGGGCTGTGATCCTGTGAGCTCTTCCTTCTCTTTGGGTGAGATGGAGCCATCTTTTTCTACAGGCTCCGTTTTCACGGGCGGTGATTCCTTCTTATTGATCTCCTCATGGCTAGGTGAGTCAGCAGAGTCACCAGTGGGCGGCTTGGATTTGAGTTCTAGTGGTCCAAGCTTCGCTTCAGCATCTTTAATCAAATATGTCAAAGCTCGTGCATCCCGTGCTCTTGCCAACTTTTCGATATTTGATAGCTGTCACAAACCAAAGTCTAGATGTTTCTCATCCATAATTTAGAAAACCATAATACTCTAAGAGGTGGCAATTTCTATCCAATTACTTATGAATCGGCTCATTTGGGTTGTATTTATCTCAAACAGGTCAAATGTGGTTCGAATTAAAAAATTTAGCAAAAAGGGGAAAGGGTCAAACATGTTGAAAGTTGCGAAAGGTCTCTTTTTATACATACAACTACCTAAATCATAATATTAATATATTTAGATTAGATTATTATTGTATAAGAACTGTTTGTAATCAAATTTAACACATTAATTATTTATCTAAATACACAAAAAGGACAAAAATGTGTTAGCACGTCAACCCAACCCAGTCCAGCCCGTTTTAACCCGAATCTGTTTTGACCTGCTACCCAACCCGCCCATCTTCTCACCTCTATTATTAATGAAATAAAAAAAACTTACACTGCGGAGTTGTTCGACCCTATGTTTGAGATCATCATCGTTTGCTTCCTTGTGAGCTTTTCGTATAATATAAAGCAAGTGAGAAGAGAGATCATCAGCATTGTGTTGTTGGACATTGCACCGAGGTATACTGGTTTTGCATCCCACAGTATAAAACGCACAATTTACAAGCTTCATAGGACATATAGTTACACAATGCCTATCCATCTCACGCCTCAGAACAAAATCCGAACAATTTTGTTCACATGGGAGTATCATAAAAGGACAAACGGCTTCATGATGTTCTTTCTGAGCCGCACAATACCTAGTTGTACACCCCTCATTTGTACAATCCATAGGTCTAAACTTGCATTCTGTTCTATGCTTCACAATTTCTTCCTCAGAGCTACATACCACATTACAATGAAATGCATTTTTGTAGTCAACATTCTTAAGCAATATTGAAGCAATGCATTCTCTTCGAGCTAATAACCAAAAACCGTTAATTTCCATTTCTTGTACAAAATCTTCAATCCTATCTTCTCTTCTGTCACTTAATACCCACTCAGAAACCCGACTAAACATATTTCTTTTAGATGCAGCATAATCATCAATGAGATTAATGATTATATCATAAGGATGTTCAGATAGTTCTAACCCAGAGGCATTTTCTGATAGTAAGAATTCAGCCACATAAGTCTCACTTCTTTGTGTTAAAAAATCAGCCATCTCTTTTCTCATATCAACAGCTACTGAACCAGCACTCGTGAAAATGCCACCTGTTGTGTTGTCAACGCATGCTGAGGCTAATCCAGGGAGGAGTTCTTGGGCTATTTTGTAGACAACTTCAGTGTCACAAAGTCCACAGTCATAACTTTTAGCACGTTCCCTTTCATCAGTTTTCTCAGATTTGGTTTCTACTTCTGCTGCTACAGGAGGTTCCATGATCAGTAAAAGTTATCCTGAAAAACTGTATCAAACCAAAGACATATTTTTCAGTATTTGCAAGACTTAGGAAACACATTGAATACTCAGTTTTCCAACTCACTATATTATAGTAGCAAGGCCACTTTTAAAGAACAAAACAGCAATAATTTTAATCGAGACAAGTAGAAACAAGGATAATGAAATAGCAAAAAAAAAAACTACATTGGGAAATTCTGATGTTGTGAACTATGCTATGAGGATATAGTTGTGGGATACTAGATAATAGATGTTTTCAGATGCAACATATGCTAGTCTACAAACCAGCAATAGGAAATACGTTTTCTTATAGTCCATACATTAGTCATTAATGGATTCTAATTTGGTAGGACGTCTAGAAACCAGAATATAATTAACATATATGTGTTTGGCGTAAGAGAAAATTACACAAAAGGTACCACTTATAATAAACAACTTTTTTTCAGGGTACTTTTTTTACGAGTAGTATATTTAAGGTATTAATTTGACGAAAAACTACACCGGTGGTGGTTCGCTGACCCGCTGCCACTCAATGAGTAAAACAGTCATTGACTTCTTTTTTTTTATTCTGTGCAAAAATGTTTCGTACCCTTAAAAAAAGTCAAAAGTTTTTGTACCCTGAACAGAAATTGCATAAGTTAGAGCACATTTTGCGCAATTAGCTCTTGACACAAGTGAGAGATGCTATTCATAACACGATCAATAACTAAAACCAATTTATTAAGCTTAATCTGATTCTGCTTACCTTTACTCAAAGCAACAGTAATATTCTAAAGTCTAAACAAAATATAATCCTGCATCATCATCATCATTAAATGTGCTTTCCCCAAACAATTTTGGAGCAACAGCCAAATTGTGACAATTCACACATTAATCACTTGCACATTACACAGATCATTTCATATTTAATAAATTCAGCCAGTCACTAATTACTCAAAACCTAACGCTCACAAAACATCAATCCAAATCATTACAAAATCTCAAATCACTTTAATCGAAACTGAATTAGATCGCGTATTTACTTTAACAATTCAAAAATAAAATCAACAATAACACACACTAACACATTAATGCGGATACATAATTTAATCTCAAATTACCTCAAAATTACGTAACGAATGTGAATTATACGATCAATTTGAATAACGATAACAGATAATGTAAAAGAGATCATAAAAGTCGTACCTGTTAATCTATATAAACGTGATCGCCATTAACGCACCATAATTCGAATATTTTATTTTAAAAAAAATTGTAAAAAGAATTGAAAAAAGGAGCAGCCGAATTTGGGGAGAGTTAACATTTAATATGAATCTGGCGCTTTGTTTGTTCAACTGATCTGACTTTTTCTTTTGCACCGTTTTGTCCCTCTTTCTTTTTGTATTTTACGTTTTGGCACCTTCTTATATGTAATTGACAGATAATACCCCCGTTTTTTAAATCCCACAGTTCATACGTAAAAGAAAATTCACAAAAATAAAAGCAACCAATCAAAAGAACGAACTAAAAGTAAAAGAGAATAACCAAATCTATAAATCTATCTATAAATCTATCTATCTATCTATAAAATATACTTAAAGCAAAATAGCTTGAGGCAATCCCAGCCCTTAATTGGTTTTTCCATCTTGATCCAACGATTAAGATTAATTTAATCATTGTTACACTTAACACCCTTTCATTAAAATAAGTAAATAAATATATTAAATAATTAAAATAATAATAATTAATAATTAATAATTAATAATAGTTATTAAAATAACGGAATATAGAAGCTAGGAACAGCAACAAGATCGTTACAAGATATTGCTAATTAATGAATTCATATTAATATTAATTAATATTAATATTAATATTAATAATGAAAAGAAATCGGATGCATATCTTATTTATCTTATTTTATTTTTAATTAATTTAAACATAAAAATAAACCCTACCTAAAACTCTGATCCTACGACCCTGCGCTCCCATTCCATTCGTTGTCTACTTCCTGGACCTTGACAGCTTCAACACACCTTCAACAATGATTCTAGGGTTTCTTCTTCTTTTTCTCAAGGTTTTTGTTTGTATAAAAAACGTAGAAGTTTTAATTTTGTTTTAGTAGGTGTTAGAGTTGGATTTTATTGTTGTCAAATAAGCTTAGTTTATTGATTTTGTTCATCAATATGTGTTTGTGATAGATCAGGCATTTACTGGTTTATAGTTGTTGTTTTTTTCAGGTTTAATTTAAGTTTTAAAGATGGAATTCAGTTCGGTATATAGGGCGTCACAAGAAATTTTCCAACATGTATGGATTAATTTTGTGTTTTCAATTTTCTTCTTTTGTTTTGCATGTTTTGCGTAACTATTATGCTTTTTTGTTAACCATGTCTTTACATTACGTCTAAATAACTGTATTTTTGAAAAGAAAAAAATCATCAGAGTCACCTCACACTTTTTGTTTGTCATGTTTGTCCCTGTTTTTCAGCCTTGGAATTTTTAATGTATGGGGGTAGCCTGTTTTAATGTTGCACTCCTTCCCTTTGGAATCAAAAGGCTGACTAAAGAAGCTGCAAGAGGTATATACTTAGTCTAATTGTTGCTTTTACTATTTTACCATTGTAATACTTGTGTAATGTATAATTGTTCATGCAAGAGACTGTTTTTTGTTTCATTCTTAGTGGTGTCGGTAATTAATACTGATGTATATTTTTTTGTTATCAAAACATTTTGTATTGCTGATTTAAGGCTAAAGAATGAATTGGTTAGCATTAGTAAACAAATCAGTTATCACACTCATCATATTCAAATGTTTCTTTTTTCATTAGAATGCTTAACATTAACTTTGACACGCATTACATTAGTGAGCTTGAACGAATCGCTAATTCATATCAAATGTATCTTCCTCTACCATCTTATTAACTTTGACATGCATTAAGCACTTTTTGAGAATGTATTACCTTGTGATAAAAGATGGGTTAAAAATTATCTATTAATAAATCGGTTTGTCATTGTCTACAGTACTATTAGCCCTATCGATAATAAGAAACCTGATAGATAAGAAGACAGTGCTTCTGGTGGGGGGATAATAAAACTCCTGTGAAGCATGTGGTCTCAATAGAGCTTCAGGTACTTTACATGTTATCACAGGCCATCGGTGCATGATCCCACTCATAACATGTTCTACCTTGCTACTTTTTTGTCATGGTGAAGCTTTACATTGAAAGGATCAGAGACGTCACTGTAAGTCGGTCAAACTCCATCATCTTTGACAAAGCATTGTTTAGCTTAGCCACTGATGCAGGGCTCCATCCATTGGTTCCTTACTTTATATACTTTGTTGCTGAATATGTACTCACTTCACCATTTTCACTGGTTGTGTTGTACTGTCAACTTCAAATTTTTGTTAACCAAGTTTTTCCTTGCTTTATAATGATATCAGGTCACTCTTAATTTAAACAATTTCCAACTTCTATTTGCTTTAACACGCCTTGTCCATAGTCTTGCATAATGAACCATATGTGAGTACAAATCACTTTTTGCAATTATTCTTAGATACTTTGTTATGGTTATGTACTAAAGTAGACTAATTTAACCTCAGTAAAATCTGGTGCTGACATGTACTCTTGCCAGAGCTATTAATTTTCTATTACATATTTGTGTTTAAATAATTGCATCTTCTCTTCTGCTGCACCAACCGATGATTGTAATGACTTGTCATGTTGCAAAAATCTTGGGAAAAATGTTTACTGGTAACAACTTGGAACTTAAAAAATTCACAGATGAACCTGGTGGGCCTAATATGCGGAAGATTTGTACATATATATTAATCAAAAAGACTTTCATAATCTTTTATGTGGTAATGCGTTATATGATTCTATTTGAAAGCATATATGTATCTCTCTTTGGCAGGTTTGGGTATTGGTATCATAACTTCCATTATGTGTTAGTAGAACTCTTCTTCACGATTTTACGGATCATACAAAAGCACTTTACCTACATTATGACGCCGTAAAAGGGATCACCAACCTTGGATCGAGTGTGGTACTCCTTTCTTTTCCCTTTCACTAATATTCATAGTCATAGAGTATCTGTCTAATTTATTTTCATTACCACATATTAGTCGTTTTTAAAGGCAAAGCATGCACGGTGTATTTTCCATTACCATATATTAGTCGTTCTTAAAGGCAAAACATGCACATCGTATTTTTTTCCCCTGGAAAACTGGACTAAAATGTACCACTCCACACTGCACAAAAGTGGTATTCTCAGAATCAAGATTCTTAATAATGATTTTAATTGTGAGGATTAATTCACACTTAGAATGCAGTCGGGTTTTAAAAAAGGTTGATACCATGCATTTTACAAAATTAAACATCAATAAGTCTCTTTTTGGCATTGTGGGGGTGGGTCAAGTGTTTTTGTTTGTATTCTAAGTATAGACTGAAATTGATTGTAGCGAGATGCATTATATTTTAGTACGGTAGCAAACTATTGATGAGTCAAATGGGTTGGAAATGGGTCAAAAGGGGTTCAACTTAAAAATATCATTTTTAGTATAATACAAAACGGTCCGATTCGGGGTAGATTGCCAAGCAAACACTTTTTTGTCCATCACTACAATAGTAAGAATCTAAGTCAATGAATTTGTTTATCTGTTTTATCTTTATATCTACTTTCGTATATCTATTTAAGGTGAAACTTGGTAGAATTCAAGTGGAGCTTCAAGCAACTGACCAAATGCAAAAGAAATGGAAGGAGAGTTCCCCGCATTATAGAGCAAGAAGCAAACACTTGAACCTGCAAGCTTTTTAAGCTCTATCCGAACTCCAAAACAATTACGTGGGTTGTGTTATTAACTTTTTATGTATTAGTTATAGTGATATAATTGTATTGGTAAATTATGGTTAATAGTACTAAATGCATTTTCGGTTTTTAGGTGATTAAAACTGAAGTTAAAAAAGTGCCATATATGTAGAACTGTAGATGATTTCTCTCTCCATTTGGTTTTGTTCAAGTCCATTTTGGTTAATTAGGAACAAGTAAATGCTTTATGAGTATTAAAAAGTCAATTACTAACATTGTTTTTCCTTTTTGTGTTTCTTACCTATGTCATTTAAATTATTGAGTTATGCATCTTTAAATCTTACGTACTCCAATGGTTTACATGATGTTTACTTTAGACAGGATTTTTTATACTTAAAAGATTATAATACATCTTACTTTCACTAATTATATTTGATATCTACAAAATTGAAATCTGTAACATATTTAAAACTTTAAAGAAAAACATATTACAATAAAATGTTAAATTCACATCTTGATTATGAAAAGTTATGTTAAAATTGGTTTATACATTGGATCATACATTTAACACAATAAATAAATAAATAACTTTTTTATCTTAAAAATTAATTTTTATAAAATCAAATGTCTTAACCCGCGTTATCGCGGGTCTTTTACCTAGTAATCTCTTAAAAAGAAAACAATTCGAAACACTCTATAAAATATATTTTTATAATTAATACACAATATATATTGATGAAGCATAAAAATTATATCTGAGTGCAAGTGAAATGGATCCATTCGATGTTCTCCGTGACTTACGTGGATAACCCATTGGAGTGTATGGAACGAAACCAAGGGTGACGTGAATCGGCTGAGAAAAGATAAGTTGATATATTTCCTTGTGAATTAGGGTATTTAAGGTTGGATGGTGAAGGTGACTTTGGAGGTGCTTGGGAATAAACAGTGCCCATGTCCTTGTATTTATACATGCCCTTGATCATCTTCGTGAGCAAGTTTTGCCACGTGTCACAATCTCTCATCATCTGATGATGTCAATCAGACGACTGTGATCAACCCCTTTTGCATGTGGGTCCCCTGTGCCGACGTGGACCAATGGCAATAGGGAGTAAAAACCCTTGTCGGCTTTCAGGGGACCACCACTAACGTTGGTGATCCCCTAGATTATGTTGTCGCGGGCCGAGGGGATACAAACCCTACGTTAAGGGGCTTTTATACGCCCTGGGCCCAGTTAACTGGGCCTCTGCCTGATAAATGGGCCGCCTGCATAATGGATTGGGCTTTTCTTGCTGGGCCCTTTCCTGGTATGTGGGCTTCCTGTACAGTGGACTTGGCCATGTAAAAGCGTGTTTGGGCTCTGTGATTGGGCTTTTATATGGTACATGATTATATATAAAACAAAGGGAATATTGTTTGTACCGTACACACTATCAAAATTTATAATGCAGTAACAATGAAATACCAACCGCACGCAAACAAGAACTAACCGAAAATTCTCAAGGTGAGAAATTCTCTTATTCAATCAATATCTAGGTCTGTAAAAACTGAAAAGAACAAACCCTAGAATTCGTCCATATAGTGAGGACAAAGTCTAAAAACGTCTAGAAACAAAAGCCCAAACTAAACGAAATTAAAAAGCCCAAAACAAAGTCTGAAAAACAGTAAAACGCCATTTTTAGGCCCTAAACGACCCCGAACGGCCCAAAACTGACAGGGATCATAGCAAAGCTATGAGTCTTGATCGTTGGGCCGTTTTCAGGCTGACATGCGATTTTCAGCCCAATCCACCACTGAAATCTGTTGGACCCAAATATGCGCCAAGTGAATTTACGCTAAGTGAATTTACCGCGTTGACCAACTCTGCATCAATTTAAGTACTAAATTTAAGTACGGTTACAAAAAACTCGGAGATTAATGTTGCATGTTTTAAAAAGCTTAAAGCAGTGAATTTAGAATTTTAATATTAAATTTATTCTTTACGGTACTAAACTTTTGTAATGTACTGATTTCTCGTTAACAAAGTATTTTTTAAGCTTTTTCCTGATTTTGTCTATCATAATTTTTGCTTTAGGTTTATTGCATTATGCCGATCCGGCCAGATCCAGTTTACAAGTTAAATTATGTTTTGTTGTATTTGAATATATCCTGCATTGGCTCTTGTTACAAGTGTATGCTTCTTGTTACAATCAAAACTTGAATATATCCTGCATTGGCTCTTACAAGCTAAAAATGGATCAAGCACCCTAGAGTCAACCAATCTGTAAATATTACGCAGTGGTAGCTATTCTATCAGCTAAAATGTACGTTTATTAATTTAGACTTTATCTTTTCTTATATTATATGATGATGATGATGATGATGATGATGATGATGATGATGATTGATCAGGCATAATTTTATACCTGAGTGCTGGATGGATTGGGCCGACTCGTTACTCTCCGCGACGTGCGTAAGGACCCGTTATAGTGTATCGAACAACAATAAGGGCGGTATGAATCGGTGATAGGAGATGAACAGTAATCTCCTAAGGATAATGATTGTAGGTGATGAATAGTTGCGAAGGTGTATTCTGAGGTGTTGGGCATGAGTAATACCCAAGTGTTTATATTTATAGTGTCCTTCATTCACCTTGATCACCAAGTTTGGACACGTGTCATGATCTCAGGGCACTTGATCGTACGGCTGACCGGTGATCTCGATGATACTATTCATCGTACGGTGTACTCACGATCGCGAGGGTACCAATCGCACGGCTGACACATGATCTTGGTTGTACTGTTCATCGTACGGTGGACTCATGATCGCGGTAATTCTAATCGTACGGTATTGATTAGCACAGCCTGGGTGTGGGGTCCCTGTGATGACGTGGACCAATGATATTCAAGAAAGGGAAACCTTGTCGGCTCCTGGGGAGACCGCCACTAACGTGGGCGGAATCCGTCATAAGGTTGTCCCCTGTCAGGGGACATAAACCCTATTTTGATGGGCTTGCATCATTTGCTGGGCTTTTAGGTTTATGGGCCTTCCTGTGGGTTATACAGGACTGTCAATAGTTTGTTGCCTGCCATTGAGGTTCCCTGTAGTGTGGCCTCTCCTGTCGAAGCTTATTTTGTAGACATGCCTGTTTGTTGGGCTCTCCTGCGAATAACTTTTGCCTGTGTTTGTGAGGTCCATTCAGGATGGTACACGATTAAGTCCCCCCAGTTTAGTTTGCTGAGGCTTGCGTCAGGGAACTGAACTTAACAGCTCGTATTTTTCAGGCAGCTTGAATGGAAGTTGTCCCTTATTCAGGACGGACAACCATATCCCCTAGGAAGCATCTTTCGCAGGATAGTTAATAATTTATGCTAGTGAGTATTTGACAGGAAACACTCCGGCCAGGAGACACCTCTAATCAGGAAGGACGTGGCTAAATTTCAACGTTACGTTTTTGACTGATGGTGTCCCATCAATGTGTCAGGGGATGGTGTGACTTTTGATTTGTTCAAGATGTTAGCGCGTGTTGGAATTCGTGTTGACGGCTGTACGTACGCGTGTAACATTAATGAGGGTTGATCACGCGCGTACCTCCCTGAGGTGTTGTGATTGCCGTACACGTGTAAGGCTTAGATTAAAGCCCAAAGGCCCATGGGCCTGCGACGGTTGCATTACCCTGCTATAAATAGGGTTAACCCCTCATTTTTTCACTTTGCGCTTTTTTACCCACATCCAAATTCTCTGCAAATTTCAAAAATTTCGCTCTCCTAACCGCACGATCGAGATTCCGGCTACTACAGTAGGTTCGTTTTCTTCATTCTTGTGTACTTGTGTTCATTGCCTTTCGTTTGTGCATTCTTGTTTTTCTTGTCAATATATTTTTTAAGTAATGGAACCGTCACCGTCTACCACCACTTCCGATCCTTCCTCTGCTTTGGTCGGTCCTCTGGCGAAGGTGACCGCCCAATTTTTCGGCGGTACCGTAGATAGTATTCAGAGTGTAGTTGATAGAGAGGCTATTCTAGGTCTTAGCGCCAAGTACCCTTGTATAGATATTTTTGAGGCAACGGCGCCTTTACCTTCGCAGCGGGCCCATTCACCGCCTGCTGGGAAGGTAGCCGTATATTCGGATTGGTTTTCAATTAGCAACTTCAGGCTTCCTCCTACTTCCTTCTTGATTTCTCTCCTGGAGTATTATGGGATCGGTTTTTCCCAGCTTCATCCTTTAGGCCTCCATAAGATTGTTATGTTCGAGATATACTGTAGATTGCACAGGAAGGTGCCTACCTTGTTGTATTTTACATCTCAGTTCACAGTAACCAATTCTCCGGAGAGTTGGTTTTCAGTAGCTAAGCGTGGAGGGAAGAACACGAATTTTTGTGGTCCCAGGGTTGATGGTTTAAGGGGTTGGAAAGAGGGCTTTTTTTATGTTGATGACAAGATAATTCCATCAGACAAGAGGAAGGTTTTACAGTGGGAAAACCCACAGGCCTGGGTTTCTAGATTCACGCCTGTCAGAAATATGAACCCTGTGATTATGGATTCAAATCCGGAGGTCGACATGGAGTTCTTACGTCTGCTGAGACAGGGAGGAGTGGTGATGAGGCCGTACCCGGAATCCGTCCTGGCTATGGCGTGTATGAGCAGGAATTGGAACAGGGAGGGTCGTATCCTCATATGTTGGTACAAGAACAAAGGTAGGAAGTGGTGATATTTAGGCGGTGACGTAATGTTTAATGTCACTTTCTTATGTTTTTTGTTTCCCCTGCAGTGATGGATTTTAATAGTTACTTGGCTGCCGACGACCTTTCGGGAGTCGAGATTGGTCACACATCTGTGGATAACATTCCTGCCAATCCCGATGGTTCCTCCCAGCTGAGCATCCCCGCAGGGTCTGACGTTCCTGGAGACTACGAGATGGTCGATGATTTAGGGGCGTTTGTCGGAAAGAGGAAGAAGAAAACTGCTCCTAGGGGCAGGCTAAAAAAGAAGAAAAATAATAGCCGCCCTGTTTCTTCCAGTGAGGCTGGGGGTTCCGAGGATGTTGCCAACATTTCCCATCTTCATGGGTTGCATGATTCTGCTACAGGTATGTAACAGACGCAAGTTTATTTTAATTTTAAGTGTGTGTAAAAATTAATAGAATTCTTTTGTTTCCAGAGGAGGAGGAGGAAGATGCCGATCCTGTTCAACATAGGAAGAGGCGTATTCAGTTCAGGACGGAGGATGACACTTCCTCCAAGCGTCACTCGGGCAGCTCTACCAGCCTTTCTTTTGTTAACAGGGAGGTCAACGAGGATGATGATGCCGTTGATTTTTTGGGCAGTGCTCGTGGTGCTATCCCGAGTGCTCCTGCTGACAACCTTTCCGGGTTACCTCCTTTTGTTCCTGGATGGTCCTATCAGTCCGACAATCCAGGGCGTGATCTCCAATCTTGTAGGGATTATGTCCTGCACGCGATGCCTCCTGCAATTGGGAAAAGGATGGCCTCTCTTAATGCTCGCCAGAGCATTAATCGTGGAGTCAAGGCCACCTTTGATTCTTTTATGTGGAGCATCAACACCCTGAAGGTTGCTGACCGATTGGAGGTACTTGCCAGGAAGCTGCGGATCGATCTGAAGAGTGAGCAGGCTAAGGCAGCTAGGGAGAGGGAGGAGTTTGAGAAGTTCAAGGCTGATCACTCCGGCGACATTACCAAAGTTGACCAATTAAACTCGGAGATTGAAGCTTTGAAAATTCAAGTGGCAGAGCAGGTGTGTCTCTTTTCCCCTTTTCCTTCCCGTCTATCTATTTAATACTTACTTACAAAAGCGTTACTCTTGTGCAGGTCAAGAAAGCGAATGAGATGGAGTCCTTCCTGCAGAGGAATGGTGAAGAGCTAAATGCCGCTGTGCTGCAAAGGGACGAAGCCATGGCCGCTAGGGACAGGATAACCGAGGAGAGGGATCGAGCTATTTTTGAGAGGGACGCTGCAGTGGAGGAGAAGAAAAAGTTGCAGGCCGGTCTCCCTGATCTGATCATAACTTCCATGACCTGCCCTGGGATTCTAAATCCTTTTGGCAAGTTAGTGCAATGTTCCCGGGGTCAAGGCCGACATGAAATGGCTACTGTGGCTGCTCAGTTTTTAAATCCGTTGCCTGAAGCCCTGGCTAGCAGGATTGACCCTGCCATTTCTGTAACATCCTCAAATTGGGCCTAGGAGTAATAGGTATTTCCTGTAAATTTAAATGCTATTTAAATTTGTTATATGTATTGTGATAATTGAAAATAATAGGTCAAACAGTTATATGACTTTTTGTGAATAATAAAATATTACTCGTTTTAAATTTATTTAGTTGACGGTAAAATAAAATTGTATTTCCCCGCAAATGGTTTTTAAGTTCCAGACAATAATAAATACGGGGAACGAAAACTAACACTTATATGGTATATTATATGGATTGGGTCGGTCTTTATTTCCTCCACATACATACATACGTACGTATACACACTCACACACACATTTAACACTTAATCAATCCACAAAATCTTGAAGAAATCATGAAATTGGAGCTCCTAAACACGAATTCAAGTTTCCTTAATCATCACAAACAAGGTATGATCATGTGTTCTTGATTTTATAAACCCTAGAAATTGGGGGTTTTGGTGTTCTTGAGAAAAATCCGAATTTAGGGTTTCAAAAGTGTAAATTGATGTTAGTTAAGCTTCAATAACAAGTACTAATCATTCTAGCATCATCTTAATCATGTTATATGTGTTAATTTCGTGTTTGAGATAACCCTAGAAATTGGGGGTTTTGAGTAATTGCTTAATTGGTAGGATGTTCATGAAATAGAAGCTTGGAATGATGATAAAATTGTTAGTTGATGTTTAAATGATGATTAAAATCTAAGCCTAACCTTGAAATGAAGAAAATGATATATGATCACTAATAAAGGTTATGTGTTTAGTTGATAATTCAAGAATTGGAGCTTCTATGTTTAGAATAATGATGTATGATTGATAAGTGTTGATTAAAGATGATGATTTACATTGATTATGCTAAGGGTTGTGAAATTGGTTAAGTGTTCATGAGAATTTTGATAATCATGATGAGTTTGATGGTTTATATGAAGAAAGTAGTATGATTTGCTAATAAGAACCCTTAATTGATAATTAAAGAGGACGGTGTGAAATTAGTTGGTTAAGTATTCATTAGATCAAATATTGATGTTTTGATGAATAATTGATGTGGAAAGTTAGTAATCTTGTTAATGGTTTCATTATATTAGTTAACAATGATGGAGATGAATGTTGGATTAATACAAGTTAATGATAAATGGTTTGATGTAATTACAATTGTATGATATTATATCAATATTGAGGCAAGTGTCAAATGACTAACTTGTGTTGTGTTATTGTATTCTCAGATGTGGAGAAGACTCAGTGACATTAGACTACTGAGTGGACGACTATGATTGTCGATGAGTGGATCTTGGACTTTCAGTCTAAGTTAGTTGTAACAACATGGTTACAACGGGTAAACTTGGTTTATTGCAATGATTGCTTTAATATTATATTGGCATGTTGGCTAAACCTTAATTGATTATTGGCGTCCATTGTGCTATGATAGTTGTGGACTATTTGATTTGGTGAGGGTCAACTAATGTGTTGGGTTTGGATACTATTACTAGGACTTCGCAAGTGCCTTGTACATGTGTTGGACACTGAAATTGCGTCGTGTGTAGTAATAGTACCAAACTATCGGTTTGACCTCTGATTTGGCCGTCAGTTGGTTTTAAGTGTTACTTGGGGAACCATCCGCGGCATGAGGGTACCTCAAGGACCACCGATCCTTCTATGTTGCTTGTGCATTGCTTGGTTATAGGCATGTGTTAAGCTGAGTTAGATTGATAGCTTGGGATCTATTCACTTAGCTTCGTGCTAACCCCTCATTACTTCTTGCAGGTTTACTTCTGTATGTGGGTGGGCAAGAAGTACATATGGAATGGAATGTTTGACAGGCTCACTCTGAAATGGATAATACGTTAATGATTTAACAACACATTGGGATTTCTATAACACCTAAACTTAATGTGTGTAATGATTAGAATAATCTAGTTTTAAAGGTTTGTATATAAGTGGATTGCTATTTGAAATGTATGTATGCAATCCACTGGTTTCTATTAATCATGCGCTTCCGATATGTTTAAAAAAAAAAAATGTACTTGTATTTAGCGGGTGTTATAATTTCAACAAAGCTTTAGGAAGCTAAGACAACTTTGAAAAACTTGTCCACATCTCCATTCCTGGAGAGGCTAGTTGAAGATCTTAACATGCCTGTTGATGCGATCTTGGCTATGAGGCCTTAGTTTATTTTGCTTATGGACAAATTGTATATGAACGTCTGATGATGCTTCTTAGACATGTATATTATTATTTCTGTTTTTAATGTATGCATGCTTGTTGTTAAGTGTTTACTTGCAAGTTTTGTTTTGAATATTTACACTACTTGGATGTGATGAGTGAAAAGTTGGGTGGTCATGACCTGGCAAATTCTAGTTTGCCGGCTGTGCAGGGAGGTTCAGCTAGCAAGCCTAATGGCGAATGCCTGTGTCCTTCCCTGCCCTGATCTGGTTCAACACTTTGCCAACCTACTGGTTGAGGTGAACCTCTGCCAGGGATAGGGCTAGAATTCACCTTCCGCTATGGCAGGACCGTCACTCCTGAATGCTTTTTTATGGTGAATGTATCACCTGTGTGCAGGGAGTGAGGCATTGTGGAGATGCATCGTGCAAATCCGGCCAACATTTGGGCCTTGTGCATATGACATTCCTTGTATAAAGGTGGTATGTCCCTGGCACATTTGTGATAGTTGCATAAGCATAAACATGAAGTAAAATAACTTTAATTTGGCACGAACAACCTAGTTTTATTGATAAAAAAGTGATTCAACAAAACATGCCAAGCAGGAGGGGTGATCAAGCCCTCCTGTGCTTACAGATAGTTGTTCAGACCTAACATTTTTTCAAGTTTGTTGCGTGCCATGTTCGTGGAACAGGAGTACCGTCCATTTGAGTCAGGCTGTAAGCTCCATTGCCGTGGGCCAATGTTACTTGGTAGGGTCCTTCCCATTTTTGTCCGAGCTTTCCTGTATCTTCGACCCTGGAAGCTTCGTTTTTTCTCCATACATAGTCCCCGACTTTATACTGCTTGCTTTGCACCTTCCTGTTGTAATACCTGGCCATTTTTTGTTTGTTTCTCTCTTGACGGATAGCTGCCATTTCCCTGATTTCTTCTGTCAAATTCAAGATTTCTTTTAGGGATATCACATTGGCGTCTTCTTCAAATGTTAGGACCCTCTCAGTGGGGACACTGATCTCTGCAGGGATTACTGCCTCTGTTTCGTACACTAAACTGAAAGGGGTAACCCAGGTGCTATCATTTTTTGGCAATGTTCGGTGTGCCCACAGGACGTTCGGGAGTTCTTCGACCCATCCAGTCCTGGACCTTCCCAACCTGGCCTTGATCCCTGCAACAATGTCCCGATTGGTTACCTCCACCTGTCCGTTAGCCTGGGGGTGGGCTACGGAAGTAAAGGTTTGCTTAATTGAAAGCTCTTCACACCATGATTTGAAGGGGTCAGCCACGAATTGTGTTCCATTGTCGCTTACAATCTCATGTGGGATTCCAAACCGACACACGATGTTTTCCCAGACAAAGTTCACCATTTTCTTACCAGAGATCTGAGCCACGGGCTTTGCTTCCACCCACTTAGTGAAATAATCAATTGCTACCACAATGAATTTTACTCCTCTAGCTGCAGGTGGGAAAGGTCCTACGATATCGATCCCCCATTTGTAGAAAGGCCATGGAGAAGTGACAGGAATGAGATCGTGTTTTGGGGTTCTGGAGATAGGAGCATGAATTTGGCAGGACTGACACTTTCGAACTATCTCCAGGGTGTCTTGATGCATTGTTGGCCAAAAATACCCCTGGCGCATTATCTTTCCTGTGATTGCACGAGGGCCTGAGTGGAGGCTACAGGAACCCTCATGGACCTCTCTGATAAGATTCTCCGCCTGCTTAGGTCTGGCACACCTGAGGTTCGGTCCCAAGAAAGATTTCCTGAGCAATTCACCTCTCTCCATGAGATACATTGGTGCTTTGATCCTGATTTTTCTAGCTTGAGTCCTATCAGCAGGGAGTGTCCCATTGAGCAAGTAGTCCCTGATAGGAGTCATCCAATTGTCTTCATCTTCCTCGACTGGGCTAACTTCGTAACTGCTGTTGATTGACTTCTGTTTTAGAACCTCGACCAACACTTCTTTGGTTAAGTGAGCAAAGGTGAGGGTTGCCAGTTTGCTTAAGACGTCGGCTTTCTTGTTCTGACTTCTTGGAACTTGATCAATTTTAAAGTAGTTGAACTTGCCTTTGATTTCTTGTACAACTTCCAAATATTTTTTCATTGCCTGTTCTTTAGCCTCAAAGTTTCCATTTACCTGGTTGGCTACTAGCTGCGAATCAACAAACACTTGGATGGACGTGATGTCCATCTGTTCAGCGATCTTTAGTCCGGCGATTAGTGCCTCATATTCTGCTTCATTGTTCGTTGCAGGGAATTCGAACCTTAAAGCATAAGTGTGTTCTTCGCCAGCTGGACTTGTAAGGATTAGCCCTACTCCTGACCCCCCAGAACTTGCTGCACCGTCAGTATAAAGTTCCCAAATTTCCGTTGGCTTACTGTTGACGGTCAGGGAGTTCGTGCCTTCAGTCTCTCCTGGAAGCTCAGCCAGGAAGTCAGCCATTACTTGTCCCTTTGTCGCACTCCTAGGGCAAAAAGTAATTTCATGTTCGCCTAGCTCAATTGCCCATTTTGCCATCCTCCCTGATTTTTCTGGTTTTAGCAGTACCTGTTTGATTGGCTGGTCGGTTAGCACCACTACTGGATGTGCCTGGAAATACCTTCGCAGGCGCCTGGCTGTATGTACCAGAGCCAGGACTAACTTCTCTATTGGGGAGTAATTCAATTCGGCCGGTTGAAGTGCTTTGCTGACAAAGTAAACAGGCATTTGTATCTTATTTCTTTCGGCGATCAGGACCGAACTAATCGCTCCGCTTGAAGCTGCCAAGTACAGGGTTAGCGTTTCTCCTGGAATAGGTGCAGTTAGTGTGGGGAGTTCTGCCATGAGGGCTTTCATTTCCTGAAACGCTTGTTCAGCCTGTTCAGTCCACATAAAATCTTTCTTCGCTGTACCCTTTAAGGTTGAGAAAAAGGACAAGGATCTTTCTGCCGCTTTAGACAGGAACCTGGTCAGGGCGGCCAATTTTACTGAAAGACTCTGAACTTCCTGTTTTGACTTTGGGGAAGGCATGCCTGTTACTGCCTGGACTTTTTCCGGGTTTGCCTTGAATCCGCCTGTGGTGATCACATGTCCCAGGAACATCCCCTCTTCGACTCCAAAGCTGCATTTGCTGGGATTTAACTTCATGTTGATGCCCCTAAGGGTGGTAAATGTTTCTGAAATGTCTTCCAACATGCTTGCTTCTGACGCACTTTTAATGACAAGGTCATCCACGTATGCTTCCACATTTCGACCAATTTGTCCCCTGAAGGCGGAATCTATCACCCGCTGGTAGGTGGCACCTGCGTTCTTTAGCCCAAAGGGCATTTTTTTGTAACAAAAGATTCCCTGATTGGTGTGGAACGCCGTCTTGTCTTCATCATGTTCAGCCATTTGAATTTGGTGATAGCCCTTGTAGGCGTCCAAGAAACATTTTAGTCTATAACTTGCTAAAGACTCTACTTTCCAGTCAATTTCAGGCAGCGGGTAATTGTCCTTTGGGCAGGCTTTGTTTAAGTCTGAGTAATCGACACACATTCTCCAGGAACCGTTAGGCTTTTTTACCATGACGGGGTTGGCCACCCATGTCTGGTACTTAACTTCTCGTAGTATCCCCGCGCCTACAAGGTCTTCTACTTCTTTTTGCAGGAAGGCGCTTCGTTCTGGTGCCATCCCACGCTTTTTTTGTCTGGAAGGAGTTACTCCTGGTCTAACATTCAGGGAGTGTTCAGCAATGCTTCGTGGGACCCCCGTCATATCAGATGGCCGGAATGCAAAAACGTCCTGGTTTTCTATTAACAATGCCTTTAGTTGTTTCTTTATCCTGGTTGGGAGTTTCTTGCCAATACATACCGTCTGGTCTGGGTGTTCCTGATTTATCACAATTTTTTCCTGTTCGTTGTCGGGTTGAGGTATGCCTCCTGATTCAGGTGTATGGTTTATTTGAGAACATTCAATCTGCAGCAACCTGTCCGCGTGAACAGTTGCCACTCCTTCTGGCGTTGGGAAACGTATCATACCGTGAACTGTTGAGGTGATTGCTCTAAACTGGAGGATGGCTGTTCTTCCCAGTATAACATTGTACTTAGAGGGGGAGCGAACGATCACAAAATCGAGCGTGGTTGTTCTGTACCGTGGGTAAGCCCCCAATGTAACTTCAAGCTTAATCCTTCCCAGCGGCCAACTTGTCTCTCCTGAGAAACCTACTAGAGGTTGCAGGAATTCTTCCTTGTGACTTTTGATATGTTCTGGTAACTGTTCGAAGCAATGCTCATACATGATCTCCGTATAACTACCACTTTCTAGATAAACTCTGCTGACTTGGAGATTGGCTATTCTTGTCGTAATAACCAGTGGTTCCGCTGAGGGGTTTACATGATGTATGGCTGGAAATGCTATCTCTTGCAACTCCCATAATTCCACCTGTTCTATTTTTCGCTTCTGTCTTGGGGCTAGGGGGCTGATCATGAGTATTACCGCATCAGGCTTGGGTAATTCAGCTGTAGCTTTACCTTTTTTAGCTTCTCCCTGCTGAAAATCCCTGGCACCCTGCGCCAAGTGTTCCAACCTGCCATCTTTGATTGCTTTGTATATTTGAGCCTTGAGCTCTCTGCATTCATTAGTGTCGTGGCCTGGTTCTTTGTGGTATTTGCAGTATTTGCCATTTTCTTTTGCCTTAGAGTTCATGGGATTTGGCTTTTTGAACCCTTTTGCCACAGGCTCCGTTGCCAGTATTTCGTGTGGAGTTTTTGACAGGGAGGCAATAAGCGTATCTTTTTCTGCATGCCTATTATAAGGCTGGAATCTATTTCCCTTTCCAAATTTTCCTCCCTGTAGTCCCTTACCCTTCCCCTGATAAGGTTGGGACCTGTGGTCATTTTTCGAGTTGTTAGCGGCCTGTCTGATCCTCTGATTAAGCTTGCGTTTTTCCATCGCCCTTGCATAGTCCCTGGTTTGAGATACTTGTATAGCAAAAGTTGATGGTGTATCTCCGATGAATTTGTCTACTAGTGCCTGAAATCTGCTTTCATCCAAGCATGATATAAAACCTGATACCTGCTGGCTTTCTGGCAGTCCTGGTATTTTCAGGCACTCATCGGTGTACCTGTCTATGAAATCTTCCAATGACTCATGAGAATGTTGTTTTATCATGTGCGCCTCTACGTGTGATCTTACATGCTTCTTCTTCTGGTGGAAATGGCTTACAAACTTTCGTCTTATATCATCGAAGCAAGTGATGCTTCTTTCTGGTAGATCCCAAAACCAAGACTTAGCATACGATCTCAGGACTGATGGGAACATTTGACAGGCTACTGCATCCTCCCAGTGCTGAGTTTTAATCACATGATGGAATGATTGTATGAAGTCTTTAGGGTCTGTAGTTTCATCATAAACTCCGAGATTAGCAGGTACTGTAACTCCCAGGGGGAGTGGAACATTGGCGACAGCAGGGTGAAATTGTGTATTTGAGTCAGGGATTACGTTTTGCGGCTTTGGTGTTTTTCCCTGCATTACTGCCAGGAGGTTTGCTAGCATTGGTGGCAATGGTGGTGGAGGGGGTGGTATTACTGCTGGTTGCATTAGTTGTGCCAGGAGTTGACCCAAAGCATTTGCAGTCTCCTGCACAGATGACCCCTGAGTGTTTTGGGCAGGTGCTTGCTGAAATGATGTGTTCTGAAATGGCACCTGTTGGGGTGGCGCCTGCTGATATGGAGCTTGCTGGTAGCTATGTGTGGCTGGTTGTGGAAATGGTGCCTGTTGGTATGGTACCTGCTGAAATGGCACCTGCTGAAATGATACTTGTGGGAATGGTATTTGCTGAAATGGCACCTGCTGGAACGACGCCTGTTGAAAGGGCACTTGCTGGAATGGTACCTGTTGGAATGGTGGTGGAATGTTTTGCTGTGGAAACTGTTGGAAGTTTTGCACCAGTGGTTGCTGGAATGTCTGTTGAGGAGGTTGTTGCCCAACACATGATTGAGCCTGTGTGAACGGCTGAGAACCTAGGCCGTGTAGGGGTTGTTGCCCACCTACTGGCGTTGGTCCCTGAGGTTGCGATGTTTGCCCCCTGGAGTGGTGAAATCCAGATGGCGGCGTGTTTCCTCCAGTACCTGTCGCCGATTCCATGCAACGTTTGGTAATGGCATTTGTCCAGCCATGAACTGCGTCGTGTTTTCACCGGCCATTGGGGTCGGACCGGTGTTGGATGCCATGATATCTGAGTTACTGAGTCGGAGTAAGAAAATCAGTTAGAAATTATTTGCTAGCTCAATAAAAGAGTTAGGGTTTCAACAAATGGATGGCGCCATTTGATCAGGCATAATTTTATACCTGAGTGCTGGATGGATTGGGCCGACTCGTTACTCTCCGCGACGTGCGTAAGGACCCGTTATAGTGTATCGAACAACAATAAGGGTGGTATGAATCGGTGATAGGAGATGAACAGTAATCTCCTAAGGATAATGATTGTAGGTGATGAATAGTTGCGAAGGTGTATTCTGAGGTGTTGGGCATGAGTAATACCCAAGTGTTTATATTTATAGTGTCCTTCATTCACCTTGATCACCAAGTTTGGACACGTGTCATGATCTCAGGGCACTTGATCGTACGGCTGACCGGTGATCTCGATGATACTATTCATCATACGGTGTACTCACGATCGCGAGGGTACCAATCGCACGGCTGACACATGATCTTGGTTGTACTATCGCGGTAATTCTAATCGTACGGTTATGATTAGCACAGCCTGGGTGTGGGGTCCCTGTGATGACGTGGACCAATGATATTCAAGAAAGGGAAACCTTGTCGGCTCCTGGGGAGACCGCCACTAACGTGGGCGGAATCCGTCATAAGGTTGTCCCCTGTCAGGGGACATAAACCCTATTTTGATGGGCTTGCATCATTTGCTGGGCTTTTAGGTTTATGGACCTTCCTGTGGGTTATACAGGACTGTCAATAGTTTGTTGCCTGCCATTGAGGTTCCCTGTAGTGTGGCCTCTCCTGTCGAAGCTTATTTTGTAGACATGCCTGTTTGTTGGGCTCTCCTGCGAATAACTTTTGCCTGTGTTTGTGAGGTCCATTCAGGATGGTACACGATTAATGATGATGATTGTAAAACTAGACAGGAAACGTGAGTTTACTTGGGTTTCTTTTTTCATATATTGGTTTATTTTCAACTAGAATCTGTTAGTCATGGGCGGATTTGATAAACAAGGGTGGGGTGCCCGGGCCCCCATGGCCCAACAGTTATCTCTATATCTTAATGGGCTATTTCTTTTTAACTAGCATATAGCACTTGGCCCCCAAGTCCAACAAAATTAAGAAGTCAAAGTGTCAAACTACAAATTCCGAATTTATAATGTTGATTATTAGTAACATAAAATATAGAAGTCATATTAGTTAGATTTCTTGTAAATTTATCCACCTGTTTCGTTATAGTATACCAAACATAAATCTTGTATGTTAGTTTGATTTACTACTTTTATAGTATTTGAACATAATTAATTGACAATTCTTATCAAGATGTTTTAAAATTGTTATTGGTTGTGTATTGTTTAGTTTTCTTTTTTATTAGTTTGGTTAATGTATTAAAGTTATTTTTTTGTTGGCTTTATGATCCTTGTAATAAACTTGTGTAGGTTGTTAATTGTTATTTGTTAAAGATCAGTTGTTTGGTTCTAGAGTATCTAATTGGGTATACGTTATGCTAATTTTATGATATCTAAATTTTTACGTTAATTATTTAAGGCCCCTCACGACTCATTTTTCTGGATCCGCCACTGGTTAGAGTTAGACATCCAAAATTGATGACATATATGAACACACACAGTCATTGGTTTACAATGAAACCCGGCCTGCAAGTGAGTAGTGACAATGACATGACATTATATCTAAAATGAAAAATGGGAATGCAAGACTGGAACTACACCAGTACAAGCGCCGGATTCAAACTTGAAAATTGAAACCTAACTTTAATCATGAATTCGACCGGTCGTTAAATTGCTAGTTTAGTTTCCTAACTAATTAAATATTCATTTCTTAATGGTTAAGTATATGTATATCATACAAAGAGATGCTATGGTCTAATCGAGCTGAGACAATTGGACTCAAAATACTGTCAAGATTGAGCTTAATCGAGCCTTTGGTTTGAGCTCACTTGATACTTCCAAGCTTGACTAAACTCGCTTGTTAATGATGAGTAGATGTAGTAACAAAGTTAATTATATGTATACACACAAATGGTGAAAATGTAAAATAAAGTATATATGATAAAGCTCAAAAGTTTGTGATGGTCTTCTAGTGAAAATTAACTAGGGATTGAGAAAGCTACTTACTGCATTATTTAACTAAGTAATAGTCAGTGAGTCTTTATTTAGGAAACCGGCCTGCAATTTACAGAGATGATGATGGTGAACCTATATGCTTTATTTAATTAGATAATGTACAGTACGTAGTTAGTCGATCCCAACCAGATTAGTGATCTCAATAGAAAATTTAAAGGATACAAAATTGCACTTAAAGTACGTTCATATTCATGACGTATAAAAATGCCAAAATGAAATGATTTTACTAAGTTATGACCAAACTGAGATGTATCAAAGTATAATTAATAACGCGTTCAGCAATCAGGTATCATTGCAACTTGCAAAACAAGATGGTTCCAAGTCTGTATCAGGAAAAATATATCAGTCTTTCTAGACATCGTATGTCAACACCAACTGATCAAACATGAACACTGCTACTTTTAAGTTTTGATGATGCCTCTTCATATTTGTTTCATATACGCTTACGAGTGTGCCACCTCAGCAACCCGTGTCACTTGTCTTAGCTAATGACTTGTGTTACCAGATGAGTTGACTTGACATTCTATAGCACTTAGTTTAGATCTAGCTGTCAGAGAGTTGCTAGAATTGACATCTCCTCTATATATACTTTTGATCGTTCCTCTATTTAATTTATGAAAATTACAATCTTTATAGATATATTCTATAGCACATGTATCTCTACACCAACTGATCAAAAGTCAAATTGTTGCAGTTGTATCATTCTTAATCACAATAGAAGGAAACTTTACTTTTTTGGCTTTACCCAAAAAAGAAAATTCACACACACCAGATAATATTTACAAGTTCAATACATACAATAGAAGTTTTCAAAGTTCAACTCATATAATAGTAAAAAATGTAATTAAAATACATAACGAAAATTGAAATGGGAATGCAAGACTGGAACTACAACAATACAAGCCCCAGATTCAAACTTGAAAGTTAAAATTTGACTTAAACTCTGAATTTGATTGGATGCTAGTTATAATATTGCTAATTGTCACTTGTAAGTTTCCTAAATAATAAGAAAAATTCATTGGTTAATGGTTCAGTAGAATGTACGTACAAGGGTCTGACTGAGCTGAGCTAGCCAATAGGTATCAAAGTACTGTCAAGCTTGAGCTTAGCTTGCTGAATTCGTGTTTATTTTTCTAAATGTTGCTTTACCTGATTTTCAACTATCCATACACTGGTACGTTTGGTTTACAAAATGTTTTCGATAAAATTGAAATTCATCAGATGAATTCGAACTTCAAGGAATGTGAATTCCTTTGAGTAAAGGAAGTTTAAGACTTCCAAATTAATTTTTTCGTAAACCAAACACCTCTGTGGAATATAATTGAGATTCAAATTTTCATTGAATTCTGTTATATAACCAAATGCAACATTATGCAATAATTTGAATAAATGAAGTATTACTATACTTACGAGCTCGACTAAAGTATTTAACTACTTATATAAATGGTCCGTATGGATTGGGCATATCTTTAGCACTACATCTATAGTCACATATAGTAGTATTCGTAAAATATAAGTATGATAAAGCTCAAAGAGATTTTTTATGGTCTTTTAGAGTCTTTGTTTAGTACTCCATATTTAGGAAACCGGCCTGCATTTTACAGAAATAGTGATGGTGCACCTGTATGCATTAATTTATTAGATAACGCGTACAGAACCAGTAGTTAGTCCTAAATTAATACCAATTAAATAATTTGCTAACATGCATGTGTTATACTCGTAATATATAATTTGTTGCCAAAAAATGGGTTAAAGGTTGTGGGTTCAAGCCTCACTTTAAGATGGTGAGTGTATATATTTTGTGGTAGTTGTATATAGCATATGTGTTAGATCGTAAACCTATGCATAATGTAATTTACCGGCCAATGTGGTTGAAGAATGATTCCCTATATTACTAAGTTATATGACCAAACTGAGACATATCAAAGTATGATTACTAATATTGTGTAACATGTATTTGTTGATATTTTATGACATTACCCCGACTCCAGATGGTGGTTAGCAATGTATCAATTAATAGTTTGCTTATAGCCATAATATTACTAGCGCGCGAGTCCTGAATTCAGAAATGGTTCCAACTCAGGGTGAATACATGTAAAACAAATTGTATCCAGAAAAAAGACATCGATATCTTTCTGGAGATACCAGATGATCTGATATGCACACGGCCTTTTTTTGAGTTTTGATTATGCTTTTTCATACGTGCAAGTTAAGAATCATATACGCGTATATATGACCACTTACTTGCCACCTCAGCAATAAGTGTCATTTGTGTTAGTTAGATGAGTTGACATTTTCTATAACACTAAATAAGTATAGGTCTGATAGAAAATTGTTATACAAGTCATCGATCCTTTCTATACATACATGTACGTGAGAAATACTATCATTACAGATATCTTCACATGTATTTCAACACCAACTGATCAAAAGTAAAACATTTTGCACTTGCACTTGCACTTGCATCATTCTTAATCAGTTATCTTAACGTTCTTGAAACGTATTAAAGAAAAAACCTCAATGGTGGCGATTATCTCCAAAATAGGGATTATAGGATGTGGCACAAGTGGTTTAGTCGCAGCAAAACAGTTGTCCAAACACAACCCAATAGTGTTTGAGGCCACTGACTCCATTGGGGGTGTTTGGCAGCACTGCTCTTACAGGACAACCAAGCTTCAGACACCTCGTTCCGGCTATCAGTTCTCTGATTACCCTTGGCCACAAAGTGATGACACTGATTTCCCATCGTACGTTGAGATACTGAATTATCTCCACTCATATACTAACCACTTTGATTTGTTCAAATTCATCAATTTCAATTCAAAGGTCACTGAAATCCAATTCATCGATGATCAGGATAGCAGGGTTTATTCAAACATGTCTGGAAGGCCTATGTGGGAAGTTTCTGTTCATAATACCAAGTCTGACACGATTCAGGTTAACGTAACTTTCTCTTAGCTTGTTACCTTCCTTCTTCTAGTTAATATATGGATCTTGTATATATATATATATATATATATATATATATATATATATATATATATATATATATATATATATATATGAAATTGATCTAATCGAGCTAATTGATGAATCGTATTAAGAACTCTATGAAAAACAGAGAGCGGATGTATTGATAGAATTGCAGGAACGTGTTTTAGCCAAAAGATCTTAGTGATGGTTAGGGTTTAGAGACTTATTTATACCCTAACCATCTTACATGATAAAATACCAAAATATCCTTAAACATGTTACAAGTAATAAAGCATAACGTACTAATAATATAATCTATGCAAAATCCTATAATATTATTGCTGACAATATACATATATTTTAATCTGATATTGTAATTTCAGTTGTATGCATTTGAGTTTGTGGTGGTATGTAGTGGGAAATATGGAGATATACCCTTGATTCCAAAGTTTCCTATGAATAAAGATCAACAAGTGTTCAAAGGGAAGGTGATGCATTCTCAAGACTACAGCAAGCTAAACACCGAAGAATCAGTTCAACTTGTCAAAGGAAAGAAGGTTGTGGTGGTGGGCTGCAAAAAGTCTGCCATTGATCTTGCTCTTGAATGTGCTGAAGCTAATCAAGGTACGTTAACGTCGACTTATGTAGTCATGCATGTATTATACATACACCAACAATGCTATTTGCTATCTTTTACTCATTATTCAATGATGATATTTTGTATAGATCAGTTTGGTCTAAATCAAATTATTACAGTGATTGGTTGTTGTTAATGTTTGAAACTAATTAAGGGGAAGAAGGAAAAGCCTGCACAATGGTGGTGAGGACTCCACATTGGACTCTTCCACATTACTCAATTTGGGGTTTGCCTTTCTACTTATTCTTCTCCAACAAGTTTATGCAGTTCTTTCGTCAACGACCCAACCAAGGCGTCTTTAGGGACCTTCTTTGCAGTCTGTTTTCTCCAATGGTATTTTTGTTCCAAATTAACTGCTTTTATAAATGAATAAATAAATAAATAAGAAGCAACTCAATTTACAAATATAGTACGGAGTATCATTATTTACAACACCATTTCTTACCAATGTATGCAACTTGATTAATATGTTGTCATTTGATTAATGCAACAACTTTGCATTAATTTCACAGAGAAATGCAACGTCTAGGATTATTGAATCTTACCTATTGTGGAAGCTTCCACTTGTCAAGTACAGACTAAAACCAGATCACCCTTTTGAGGAAGACTATGCATCGTGCCAGTTAGCCATCATACCTGAAGAGTTCTTTCATGAAGCTGACAAGGGCCACATTATTATCAAACGAGCATCAAAATGGTGGTTTTGGGAGGGCGGTGTTGAGTTTGAAGACAATACTAAGTTAGATGCTGATGTAGTCCTTCTTGCCACCGGATATGATGGCAAAAAGAAGCTAAAAGATATGTTACCTGAACCTTTTCGGAGTTTCTTAGATGGTCCATTTGGCATGATTCCATTATATAGGTAACTTAAATCTCATTCATGGTATGACATACATTCTTATCTTAAATAGTACGGAGTAACTTTTTTTTTTTGGTTGGCAGGGGAACGATTCATCCCCTAATTCCAAACATGGCTTTCATTGGCTATGTGGAAAGTGCGGCAAACCTTAACATTTCAGAGATCAGGTGCAGATGGTTCGGTAGGATGATTGATGATAAGTTCAATCTGCCTTCGATAGATAAGATGGTCGAACAAATAACCAAAGAGTTGGAAATAATGAAGAAGTCCACAAGGTTTTACAACAGGGGTTGCATATCTACTTTTAACAATAATTACATTGATGAGATACTTAAAGAGATGGGTTGTGGCGACTATGAAACAGAAATTTGAAGGAAAAAAATAATGTGTTCGAGAGTTGCATCTCACTCTTTACATGTATAATATGTATAATTTATAATTTATGTGTTTATATATAACTAAAATAAAAGGCTCGTAGTCCAAAAATGCTCATATAGGAATATATGAATACATGACTTCTACATGTACTCCTTTAAAAAAGAGGTTCAAGTTTCAATTGAAACACATGTATGCTGTAATGTGTTTACTGTATAAGAGCATCCACAATGCTCTCATGTGTTAAAGTTTAATGGAGTTAAAATGCCAAGGTGGATGGAGTCTAATGCATTACAAATATGCCACCAATTCACACGCACAAAGGTACGTGCTTGTCTGCTTGAATGCGTCTTAACACCCTCTAAGTGGGCCAGCCCCAAATATCATCAACACACAAATGCCAGCTACCAAAGTTTTGTAGTGCACTGCATACGAAATAATTAATCTTTAATACTTCTTGATGGTTGTTATTATAATTATATATTTTAATTAATCGGTCAATTCAATACGTGTTTCATGCATATTTTCGTACTTAAAACTCAATTTAAACAGTAGGAGTATTAACTAATATTCATAATAATTTTAGTTTTATATATATATATATATATATATATATATATATATATATATATATATATATATATATATATATATATATATGTAATAATTTTAAGTATTTTATATAATAAAAGTATAATATAAACTTTTGCATACAAAGTTTTTACATTATAATGGTTAAATAAAAAAATAACAATTAAAGATTAAAAATAATGATGATGTGGCAGTCTAATGGATTTATAAAGTTTAATTGATTGTGGATGTTTTTTATAAAAAAGTGAAATGTTGATGTGGCAGTGAGTTGGCAGTGCAATACACCCAGAAGGGTTCAATGCATTGTGGATGCTCTAAGTATCTTCCTTCTTTTTCTTTTTAATAATAATAATAATGATGATGATGATGATGATGATGATGATGATGATGATGATGATGATGATGATGATGATTAATAATAATAATAATAATAATACAGTATAAAAGAAAATCAAAAATCAAGAAGGAATATCACATTTCAACTTTTCAAGGGGATTTTAAATGCTTGGAGTCCTGGAAAGTTTGGACAAATAAGCAAAATGGGTCAGCTTTAAGTGGCTAAATTGGCCCAAACAAACTACTTTTATTTTGGGCCTTGACAAGCCTAGTTAAGTTGGTTAATTCATACTCAGCAAGAAGTCACTGTGATCCATTTAGAAGTTGGGTGATCCATTTGGAGTGGGTTTTGATAGATGGGTTATCTCTTTAATTTTGCATTCTGAAGTTGAGTCATGAGTCATTGAGTCATGACTCATGAGTGATCCACATTTTCATGCATTCTTACTATCATACTCGAATTTGAAGCATACAACCACCACTTTCAACTTCGTTCAACAAGCAAAAAAGTTTTTTTTTTTCTTCCCTTTTTTGGATAAATATAAATAAATGTATTTAATAGATTAAATTACAATTACCAACTGTGTACATCGTTCTGTATAAAAATAGTACTTAAGTGCAGTGGCAAATCCAATAATTCTTTATGACGGAGGTAAAGAAAGATTAGCTAAAAAATTATGAATTAGAAAATGACATAAATCATCGCCAATACGTCAGTAAAGTTATCAATAAGCATCATAACAACTTAAAACTACTAACTTTGTGTTTTCTCCTATTAACAAGAAAATATATGAATCAAGCCTTAAAGTTAATGATTTTTTATTTTGAAGTAATAACTTATTTATTCGAATTGCCAATATTAAGTCATAATACACATGCTTTTTATGTAAATTGTTTTCAATGCTATCTATGAGAACTATATATACACATTATAAGTAAATAAGGGCGGATTTGTAAAGCTTGTAAGGGAAAAAAATATAGTTTAAAATAATGTGAATTTGTTTGGCAAAGTATGAGATACCACAGGGGTAGGGTTGTTCACAGTTCGGATAAAACCGGATTATTCAATTGGATAACTCGGATCGGACCATATGGTTTGGATAATTGGATTTTTGGATCGGCTCGGATCAAAACCAAACTTATCATTTTGGATAACGGATTGGTTTTGGTTTGTAAATTACAAACCGGATTATCCAAAAAAAACAAATAACAAATAAATATATATTTTTCAAACATTATATATATAGATGAATATACAAAAGAGTTTACTAAATGATTAATATTCTATAAATATCCAAATATAATAGGTAGTTTATAGTTTACAAAATTATTTACTTATATATGTAGGTAATTTATAATTTCGTTTTGCATTTTACTATTATATTACACACACATGTATGTGTACTAGGAGGTGCAAATGAGAACCATCTATTTTGTATAACTTTATTATAATATCTAACATATTTTTAGTAGATATTAAATATATTTATGTATGTGTTTAGATATCCAAAAATCAAACCGATCCATCCAAATAATAATTCAGATGGATTGGTTCGGTTTTTGAATTTATTTGGACGGATCGGATTCATATTTTCAAAACCATAATCCATTTGGATTCATGTATACGGATCGATTTTAAACCGATCCATCCATTTGAATACCCCTACATGGAGGTCTCTTGTGAAAATCTCTCTCATCCATCTCCCCAAAGTCCAAACTATTGACATTGTCATCTTATTAGTATTACTGTATTTTTTTTCCTCATCTAGTCATTTGTACTTTCACATATAATTACACTAATATACTAAACTCACATCAAGAAGTTTTAAGCTATTGGGGGCATTTGACCCCGTTTGTTCTGAGGTGGCTCCGCCCTACTAAAGTGCAATGTAACATTTATATATATATATTTTTAAAAAGACTTCTAATTTTTTTTCTTTTTAACCTTTTAAACATACGTAAATTATAATTACTTGTTGGTACATTTTGTGTGTCAGTTAGTTGGTCTATCGAGTTGTACGTGTCATTATTTGAATTATATTGAAAATGTATCATTAGCGACACTCGTGTTTTAGTTTTGGGCGACACTTGTTAAGTGTCGCCAAAAATATGTTTAGAATAATATGCGACACTTAAGGCAGTGTCGCATGGCCAATGTTTGCGACACTTGGCTAAGTGTCGCTAAGTCGGTCAGTTTGAGTATAAATAGAATCCTACGGGTTCTAAGCAAGGGTTGACGAAACCCTTGCACCATTTGTCGAAAAAGCATTCATGTAACCATTTCAATACGTTCCTTTTGATCAATAACAAGTTATTATTCGTTGTTTAATCGATTTCGGTTTGTGATTACTTGTTATTGTTGTGATTGTTTGATTCCGCCAAGCAATCGTTCGTGTTAATCATTCTAGATCCAAGGCACAGGGTACTATCATTACTTCTTATTTGTATGGCAAACACGAATTTGACATGTGTGAACTTAGACGTAGACTATTTGTTGTCAACCTTAATCAATATGGTAGTTGCATGTCGTGTAAAATGTGGAATTTAATAAAGAACCTTAAATATGGACATAATGAATGTCCTCTTTTTCAGTTTTAATGTTCGACATTTATGTTTGACGAACCATGACCAAGCTATAGTGACGCCAGCAAAGCTACTGACTGTCTAGAGTGATAAGTGATTTCCAATTAATTTTTTTTTTGTGAAGCCTAAGAAAACTAGAGTTTTTAATAAGACGTGCTTTTAATAAGACTAGCCGGTAACCCGCGCAATGCGGAGGGAACATATTTGAAATCCGTAAAAAAAGTAGTGAAGATAGCATTTGAAAAATTGATTTGAAATATACGACTTAAATCAAACAAATAATGATAATATAAAGTAATAGGGTGGTGATATATCCACCATTGTTTTTGATAGATCTACCAGATTTGTGCATTATAACTTGTACTGTACAGATCAATGATGCACAGTTTTGGTGGATTTATTTAAAATAATGGTGGATTTATCACCACCCAAAGTAATATGATGAACAACACTTGAAAAAACCCATAGAAAATTTAAAAAAAAAAAAAAACCTTTCATGTTTTAGATGTGTACATAAAAGATGTCATATTCATATGATGATGTGACAAAGTGCATAATAACTAGTTGAAAATAAAATTTGACTTCAAATAGCAAAATTCAAACGCACATGAATAGATTGGTTTCACATCGTTGAGCATGAAATAATCTACAATAATAAGAGATAGTTTAGTTTACGGATAGTGAAATAATATAAAAACTACGAGTATATATATATATATATATATATATATATATATATATATATATATATATATATATATAATGGGTTAGGTTCAAATGAGAACCAACTAAAAGTTGAGAACCTTGAGAACCACTAGATTACATGTTTGTTCACATGTAATTAACTTCATTCACATGTGAACATTGATTTAGGTTAGATTGGTAAAGAAAAAAATTCGAAAATCACGTCTTAAAACACTTTTTACATGATTTGTTCACATTATCATCAAATGTGAACATATATTTGTTTTTTTGTGTTTTTCGCTATAATTTAGGATTTTTTTAATTTTTTTCTTTACAAATCTAACCTAAATCAATGTTCACATGTGAATGAAGTTAAATCACATGTGAACAAGCATGTAATGTAGTGGTTCTCAAGGTTCTCAACTTTTAGTTGGTTCTCATATGAACCTCCACTATATATATATACGTGTTTGTTCACATGTGATTAACTTCAATCATATGTGAACATTGATGTACGTTTAATTGAAAAAGAAAAAGGTAAAAAAATCATAAATTTACGCCTTAAAACACATTTTAATCGATTTGTTCACATTATCGTTCACATGTGAACATGTATTTGTTTTTTGCATTTTTCGATATAATTTTTTAATTTTTTTTTACTTTTTTCTTTTTCAATTAAACGTACATCAATGTTCACATATGATTGAAGTTAATCACATGTGAACAAACACATATTCGTTGTGGTTCTCACAGTTCTCAACTTTAAAGTGGTTCTCATTTGAACCTCCCACTATATATATATATATATCAGAATAATAAGAATTTTAAAATCAATACCAATTAATGAAAGGTATGAAAACTCATTTGTAATGACATATTGCACGGTACATTTTCCCAAAATACAATGTAATAGAATTCAATTCAATTCTTTGATAAAATCATGTTTGGCTTGTAATTTAGGAATTGAAATGTAAACATTGGTCAATGACATAATATCACCCCTTTACTTTTTATAAATAATTTATAAATCTTTTAATATTGTAACTGATAATTATTTATATTTATTTATCAACTTTATCGATTTTTATTTATTTTATATATAAGTTTAATATATGAAGTAGTAACAAACAGATCCCATCCAACTTATTTATGAAAATCATAAATAAAAACAATCAGCAAACAGTTCCAATAAATGAATGCAGCCCACTACCTCCTATCAAGTCACCTACCATCATCAACACCAAAAACCACAACGAAAATCAATTACAAATCAGAACCTAATCAAACCCTTGAAGCCTTATGACTACCAATATCATATCCTTGTAGAGAGGTCGTAAAAAACGAACAATTACCGGCACAACTTTCAAATCCCTAAAAATCAAAACTAAAAAAGAAGGAACAACGGAAAGTCTGAAACGGCGGCAGGTGCGGTGGCGACCGTTTCGACGATGGTCGGTGCAGTGGCGACAATGGTTAGGAATGGTGGTGCGACGGTGATGGTTCCGATTATAGTGGTGTGTTGAGGTTAGTGGTGTGACGATGTTTAAGAAAAAAGAACGAACGAAAAGTCAGTGGTGCGAGGCGGTGGTGGTGCTGTAGTGGTCACTGGTGTGATGGTGCAGTGGTGGTGACTTGTGTGGTGTTTACGGTGGCTAGTAATTATTTATCATGAAATACAAGTGTGATTATATAGTGTTAGGTGGTTTGTATTATTTTTATCTAGTGCTTTTCCATTGATGGTGAAATGTCCCAATTGTGCGTATGCAATGTCTTTATTTGGTGTATTAGTGAAATTGTAATTGATAGTGAAATTGTGTTTTATTTTGAGTAGTGCCTCTGTTGATGTGATTGATTTTGTATGGAGTGGTATGAGTTATTGTGTAGTTGACTTGCCAAAATAGGTTGACGTAGGTAGGTGATAAAGTTGTATAATTGACAATAATAGAGCTGGTGCCAAAATAAGGAAAAGGAAAAACTCGTAATTAAGATTATTCTTTGATTTAAGATTAAAAATGGAGGGGTAAAATGGAGATTTCCCATATAACATTAATGTCAAATAGTGGGAATGCTTAATAAAGGGGTAAAGATAACCAAGGAGTACAATACGATAGTTAATTGGGTTTTTTTTTTAAACTATAAAAGCTAAAATAACAATAAAATAAAAAAAGACGTGCTTTTTTTTTAATTAATAAGCTAGTATAAATAAATTTCAATAATGTACAAAAATTATTTTATTCTTGAAAAGTCAACTGATAATTATCATAACAACATGTTCACGTTCATGTCGATCGAAAATCTAAACACAAGATCTGAAATCCACAAACTTTTTGAATCGCACTAAAAGTATCGACCATACGTTCGCAATTCGCAAGCTGTCCGATGTAATATTCAAAACTATAGTGTGTTGTAAAGGCAGTGGCGGATCTTGAACCTTAATTTGGGGGGGGGGGGGGGGGGGGGGGGGGGGCCGAAGTTATTTGGTGCGTAAAGTATATTTCAATAGAGAACTATTTGGTAGATTTTGACGGTCTTATACTATACAAATAAGTAGAATCTTGAACGTAAATAATTCAATTACACGTAAAATATGAGAATTTTAATTTATAGTTTAAAATTTAAACTTTAAATATAATATAAAAATAGTAGTTTGAGTTTTATTAGTTAGCTGAAAAATATATGATATTGTAACAAAACCTTTTTAGTTCTTATGGAGTAATATTTTTTAATCAACACGTTTAAAGCTCAAGTTATTTATATAATAAAGCTAAAGGAATAGAGTACTCTGTTGCAATTTAGTTATAATCATGAATAAGATAAGATTGAATGGTTAAAGCTCAAGTTATTTATTTTATAGCATTTGATAAGATAAGATTGAATGGTAAAAAACTTTAATTTTGTAATGTAAATAGGATATATATATTTTTTTCGATCGACATAAGTAATATAAAATAAAAAGGGCTTATAGTGAATGGCTAGATAAAAGAAGGGGCCAAAGTGAAAAAAAGGAGAAAGTTAAAGTACACATCGGTCTGAGTGTCTTACCCTCTTCCCTGTCACCGAGCATTTACTGTAAATCTTAGTTCTATTTCCTCCATTGAAGACCAAAATTAATTTCTTCTCTATACTCTAATTTTAGTCAAAAATTATGTAAATAATATATTTTATATGTATAATACGTTACTTGCAGAGATTCTTGGGGGGGCCAGGACCCCTCCCTGCCCCTCTTAAGATCCGCCCCTGTGTAAAGGCTTTATTAAAAGTCACATTGTAACACCCCCAAATTTAATGATTTGCGGAAGCATACTTGGGTGTTACTAATCAATATACAAAGCACAAGATATACAGCAAACGACCTCTAAATGAGACGTTTTGTAAAATAATTACATTTCATAATTAAATCGTTTGAAAACATATAGTTTTCTTTACAAAAATAAGTAAGCCTAGAGTCCGCGTATGTGGCGGGAGATTCTATTACATAACCATAGTTACAAAAGATAATGCCAAAGAATCTCCGTTAAATGCAGTTTGGAAATCGTGCGACTCTAGCTAGTAATCCTGGAGTGATCCTACTCCGTAAGTGTACCTGAGAATACATGCTAAAAGGGTCAACCAAAAGGTTGGTGAATCTCACAGGTTTATCAGTAAATAATCAGTTTGAACACAAGATTTCATCAGTAGTGCCCGTAGGCGTATATCAAGTATTTGCAAATCTCGCAAAAGTAAAGAAATCAAGTTATACCGTTGCCATGAGGCTCATAATCGAAGCTTAACCCGTAAATAATCAGTTGCTCCCGTGACATGCTAGAAATTGAGCAAGCATAAGTAAACGAAATAATAGTTGCCCGTTTATACATAACGGTTCGTGGTAGCGCTACTACCCCGGGCGGGGAGGGTCATTTCCCTAATGGATCCATTAACTACTGTTCGCGCTTAAGTACATAACTAACGATATATGATGGAGAGACTTCAGTAAATAGTAAGTAACTCATGCAATTCCGTTTGGTATAGTAAACAGTTTAGTACTTGTGTTCAAGAAAAATCAGTAGCATGTATCTCCCCCAATAAGTTAAAACAGTAAAAGTGGGGCCGTAAGACTCACCTGAGTCTTTGCAAGTGCGTTTATATCAATAAACGAGTAAGTAGTATCAACAGTTGGTTCTCCGAACCCGTAACCTCCAAATGCCTAAACACGTAATGTCAAGTAAGTAGATGTCTCGCAAGACCATCTAGGCTAGTTGTTCATACAACCCGTTGTGTTTAAATGTTGGTTTGTTTGCGTTCGTAACAAAGTATACGGCCCGTTGGTGATTTGCTATAATTAAAGTTTATCGTTCAATACGCAAATCAAAGTAATTGTAATAGGAAAGTATGTTTTATTATGATTGTTAGGTCGTATCGTATAAGGATTTGAGGTTGTAAAGTTCGACACTTAGTGAAAATGTGAGTTTTCAAGGTTCTGGTTTGTGCGACGTAGCATGCGACGTTGCAAGCGACGTAAGGTGCGACGTAGGCAGGTACGTCGCATGATGCGACCTTCGCAAATCAATGCGACGTAAGGGGCGACGTAGCTAATGCGACGTTGGTTCGGTTTGCGACGTTAAAGTCTACGTCGCTACGTGCGACGTCCGCAAGTTAATGCGACGTAATAGGCTGCGTCGCTAGTGCGACGTTGAGGTTTTTGTGCGACGTAGGTCGCGACGTCGCAGAGGCCCCTGGCCAGGTGCGACGTAGCGGTCTGTTGGCCGGAAAATGTGCCGAAAATGAGTTTTCCGGTTTCCGTTCGGTCCAAATCTTTTACCCAACCCTTATATGAACATATTAAGCCTATTTAAACCATAAACTAGTAAAAATGATCAAAAACGAGAGATGTCGGGATTCGTCGGAAACTTACAAAATGTCGAAACGAAAATCCGGAAAGATAGGAATGTAGATCGTGTTGTCGTGGTCACTTTTCTCCAAAGGAGTGGTATGATTCGGCGTCGTTTTATGGTGTTATTTGATGATTTTGTGAGATGGAGGTGATTTGGTGATTTGAGAGAAAAGAAAGAGGAAGAAAGAGAAAGAGGAAAAGAAAGTGAGGAAAAAGAGAAGAAGGTGGGAGGTTTAACCTCCCATTTTCGGTCTCCGTCAATGCGCCCCATGCGGTGTTCGTTTTCTCCGTCTTTTAAGTTTTAAATATTTATTTTACGCGTTTAATTATACATTTTAAAATTACAAACTTTTGTTAAAAAGATTTACTTGTATTATTTCTTTAAATCCTTAATAGTCTGAAATGTAATATAGTTGTATAAATTTAATTACTTTTGTTTTTAATTCGTGTAAGCTTTTATCGAGTGATACGAGATAATTACTAATTATTATAAATTAGTATTTTGGTCAAAATTGCGTTATCTTAGTTTATAAACATTTGTTCACCAACGTCCGTATTAACCGAATAGAATTTCATTCTATTTAAATTGCGTACGATTTAAGTCAAATCGCAAAGTTGTATATATTTACCAATATATAATCCGATACATAAATTAGCCTAACACATAACTAATTACATGTATTAACAAAGAATTAGGCACTAATTCTAGTCCTAATTTGCCGGTTGTTACATTCTCCCCCTGTTAAAAGAATTTCGTCCCGAAATTTAAGTCGAAGTCGCGTTAGGGGCAGAATCGGTGAATAAGTGGGGATACTTGAGTCGCATTTGGTCTTCCCGTTCCCAAGTGAATTCCGGACCACGTCTGGAATTCCACCTGACTTTGACGATGGGAATACGACTCTGTTTCAGTTGTTTGACCTCACGGTCCATAATTTCGACTTGTTCCTCAACGAAATGTAGTTTGTCATCGATGCGAATCTCGTCAAGGGGTATAATGAGTGTCTCGTCAGACAGACATTTCTTTAAGTTAGAAATGTGAAAAGTAGGGTGCACGCTGCTGAGTTCAGAGGGCAGCTGCAGTCGATATGCCACTGGACCTATCTTCTCGAGAATCTCAAAAGGCCCAATGTACCTGGGGTTTAATTTTCCGCGTTTGCCGAATCGGATTACGCCTTTCCAAGGCGATACTTTTAAAAGTACTCGATCCCCAACTTGGAACTCGAGTGGCTTGCGTCTCACGTCAGCATAGCTTTTCTGACGATCACGCGATGCTTTGAGTCGGTTTTGGATTTCAACGATTTTCTCTGTGGTTTCATGTATGAGTTCAGGACCAGTGAGTTGACTATCTCCCACTTCAGTCCAACAGATCGGTGATCGGCACTTACGACCGTACAGTGCCTCAAAAGGTGCAGCCTTTATGCTGGTGTGATAGCTGTTGTTGTACGAGAACTCGCACAACGGTAGATGTCTTTCCCAATTTGTACGCAGGCTCGTAGCATGTCTTCCAGTGTCTGAATAGTTCGTTCGCTCTGGCCATCGGTCTGAGGATGGTACGCGGTACTCATATCGAGACGGGTACCCAGTGATTTTTGGAGTGATTGCCAGAAGCGAGATGTGAATCGAGCATCCCTGTCAGAGATAATTGAGATAGGGACACCATGTTGGCAAACGATTTCTTTGATGTAGATTTGTGTAAGGCGTTCCATTTTGTCGGTTTCTCTGATTGCCAAGAAATGAGCCGATTTGGTGAGACGATCGACGATCACCCAAATGGTATCGCAACCGCTCGCCGATTTAGGTAGTTTGGTTATGAAATCCATGGTAATTTGCTCCCATTTCCATTGAGGAATTTCAGGTTGTTGGAGCAGTCCGGAAGATCTTTGGTGCTCGGCCTTGACCTTGGAACAAGTTAAGCATTTGCTGACGTACAAAGCAATGTCAGCTTTCATATTCGGCCACCAGTAAAACTCCTTGATGCCGTGATACATTTTGTCGGATCCCGGGTGGATAGAATATTTGGACTTGTGAGCTTCATCCATCACCAAGTCCCGAAGGTTCCCGAAATTAGGCAACCAGATTCGGTTAGAGAAGTACCTAACTCCGTTGGGTCTGATCTCAAATTGTTTATCCATGCCTCGCAAGGCCTCGTTCTTGAAGTTATCGGGTTTCAGGGCTTCGAGTTGGGCAAGATGTATTTGGTTGGTGAGGTCGTTATGAATGGAAATACTGAGTGCCCGGACTCGGAGTGGTTTTGTTCGTTCCTTACGGCTGAGAGCATCAGCAACCACATTTGCTTTGCCCGGATGATATTTGATCTCACAGTCGTAATCGGTGAGTAATTCAACCCATCTACGTTGCCTCATGTTAAGATCTTTCTGGTTGAAAATGTGTTGGAGGCTTTTGTGGTCGGTGAATACAGTGCTGCGGGTACCATAAAGATAATGTCTCCAGATTTTTAAGGCGAATACCACGGCCCCTAGCTCGAGGTCGTGAGTTGTGTAGTTTTTCTCGTGAACTTTAAGTTGTCGGGAGGCGTAAGCAATGACCTTGTCTCGTTGCATCAGCACGCAACCGAGACCTTGGTGAGAAGCATCACAGTATACCACGAAGTCATCGGTGCCTTCGGGTAGAGATAGAATGGGTGCACTGCAAAGCTTGGATTTCAACAGTTGAAATGCCGACTCTTGTTTCTCGGTCCAATCGAATTTCTTTTCCTTCTGAGTCAACAGGGTGAGGGGTTTGGCAATTGTTGAAAAGTTTTCGATGAAGCGGCGGTAGTAACCGGCCAATCCCAAAAATTGGCGTACCCCGGTTGGAGTAGTTGGCGCTTTCCAGTTCTTGATTGCTTCGATTTTCGACGGGTCTACATGAATTCCCTGACTGTCGATAACGTGTCCAAGGAATTGAACGGTGTGTATCCAGAACTCACACTTAGAAAATTTGGCGTAGAGCTCCTCGTGTCTAAGTAGTTCTAGGATGGTTCTGAGGTGTTGTGCGTGTTCATGTTCGTTTCGCGAATAGATAAGGATGTCATCGATAAAAACAATAACAAACTTGTCGAGGTAAGGTTTGCACACCCGATTCATAAGATCCATAAATACAGCCGGTGCGTTGGTTAGGCCAAAGGGCATTACTTGAAATTCGTAGTGCCCGTAACGGGTTCTGAATGCGGTTTTTGGGATGTCAGCATCGCGAACACGCAACTGATGATAACCTGATCGAAGATCAATTTTTGAATAACAGCTTGATCCTTGGAGTTGATCGAACAGATCATCGATTCGAGGAAGTGGGTATCGGTTCTTGACGGTTAGTTTGTTCAACTCTCGGTAGTCAATACACATTCGAAATGAACCGTCTTTCTTTTTAACAAACAAGACCGGAGCTCCCCAAGGTGAAGAACTCGGTCTGATGAATCCTCTATCCAGGAGTTCCTGTAACTGCGTGGACAACTCCTGAAGTTCAGATGGAGCTAGGCGGTACGGTGCTCGGGCCACCGGTGCGGCACCCGGCACGAGATCAATCGAGAACTCGACCTGTCTAGGTGGAGGTAAACCAGGTAGTTCTTCTGGAAAGACTTCGGGAAAGTCTCTAACGATTGGCACATCTTCAAGTCGCTTCTCCTCCGACTTTTTCTCCGTGATGTGCGCGAGTATTGCTGGGTAACCCTTTCTCAGAAATTTTCGGGTTTTTAAACAGGAGATTAAGTTTAGTCTCGACCCACCGGTCTCCCCCTGTATGACTAAGGTACTACCGGCGGCGAGCGGAATTCGGACGATTTTATCATGGCACACAATTTCGGCCCGGTGCTTGGACAACCAGTCCATACCCACGATAACATCGAAACTTCCCAGTTCAACAGGCATTAGATCGATTGAAAAGATTTCGTCGGCTAAGTTTAAAGTGCAATTAGGTATCACACTATCGGTTTCTATAAGTTTACCATTTGCAAGTTCTACTGTGTACTTAACATCTAAGGCCGCGGGGGTGATATCAAGTAGTGGACAAAACTCATCAGATATGAAACTTTTATCAGCACCGGTATCAAATAATACTGAAGCAGTAAGATCGTTGAGAAGAAACGTACCCGTTACAACATTCGGGTCTTCCCTAGCTTCTCCAGCTTTGATGACAAATGCTCTGCTACGAGCAGGGTTGTTGTTCCGTTTGTTGCTGCTGTTGTTGTTGTTGTTGTTTCTCTGCTTAGGGCAATTATTCTGAAAATGCCCAGGACTTCCGCACCCATAACAAGTCTTCGGGGCACTGGTGTTTCGACAATCCTTGGCCAGATGCCCAAAACGCTTGCAGTTTGTGCAAGGGCAGGAACCGTCGTGGTGACGATTGCATTTGGGACAGTAGGGCCTGCTTCCAACGTACCCTTTCCTTTCTGAAGTGCCAGATGAATAAGCCCTAAGGGGCTCAGGCTTTCGGTTGGTGATTTGGTTGGATGAGTTGGGGTTTCCTTCTCATTTTCGTTTGTTGTTTGCAGGTGGGGCTGAAGTTGTGTTACGGCGGACAGCGTTTGCCGTGAGTTCATGGGCCATACGGATGGCGTTCTGGATAGTACCTGGTTTGGATGAAGTCACCAGGTCCTGAAGTTTTTCGGGCAATCCATCAATATATTTCTCGATCCTCTTGTACTCAGGATCGACCATGGTTGGGCACAGAAGTGCCAGCTGGTGGAAACGGTTGGTGTAACCGGTGATATCATTACCTTGCATCTTATGGTTCCAGAATTCCAGCTCCAGTTGTTTCAGTTCATCCCTGGGGCAATACTCACCCCTTAACATCTCCTTCAACTCCTCCCACGGAAGTTTGTAAGCATTGGCAACGCCCACAGTTTGGGCATAGGTGTTCCACCACGTGAGTGCGGTGTCGGTAAAGGTACTAACAGAGAACTTAACTTTGTCCCCCTCCGCACAGTTGCAGATAAGAAATACCGATTCAACTTTCTCGATCCAGCGTATTAGACCGATAGCTCCCTCGGTACCTGCAAAGTTTAGAGGTTTGCAGTTCTGGAAGTCCTTGTAAGAACAAGGTTTAGCAGCAGTGGTTTCAGCGGCATCGCTGTTTCTCGAGGAATTTGGTGGAGTATTCCGAGCCAAGGCTTCAGTAACAGCCTGGGTTATAAGGGAGGTAATCTGGGCATCGGTGTATGGTCGTGTCTTTGGCGGCATGATTATTCAATAAAAGAAATGAAGATACATGAGATTTTGTATGAAATTGTAATTGTCACAGATGTACATGTATAAAAGCAGTAATACATAACATCAACATGGAAAATGACAATTAATGTGAGTTGAGATAACAAAGGATATTTGATAGATAACGTGAGTTCAAAAGTTACATCCTACAGGAATATTACAAAAGGTGTCGGGAATGGTTACATCCGACTGGTTTATAGAGTAGTGCTAGATAGTCCCTAGATTACGAGATAGATTACAAGACAAAAACTACACTAATCTTAATGTAGATTAATTTGTTCCATCAGCGCGACAAGGCGGTCCACGGTTTCTGCTAGTCGGTGGGTTTGCCTGGCGTTGTCTTCAACCAAGGCCAGTCGTTGTGCTAGTGTTTGAGAGTGATCCGAAGTCTCCTGTGAACGCTGTTCACATTCTTCTAGTCGGTCTCTTACAAGTTCATCCGCACCTAATTCGGCGGTCATGGAATCCTGAATTATGCTTACAGAGAGGTTGGTATCCTCTTGTTCTCGCTGTAGTTGTGATATGCGGTCAAGAGCTTGACGAAGCAGGTAAGTGATTCGGTGTTGTTCCAGTTCCAGGTTTTCGAGTCTTTGCTCCTGACGGCGGAATTGGGTAGCCAACATCGGCACCGTGAGATGTGCCGAGTTCTGAGAGTTATGTACAGGATAAGGGCTGGTTCGAGGTGACCTTGTGTTCCTCCTGGCTACTCGTGGGTTCCGTGACCCACGTGAGTGAGAGTGTGTCGGATTAGGTGGTGTGTTTGCCATTCCTGTGGCAGAGTGTAAGTAAGGCGAGGCTAATATATATAGGCATATAATATCCAGCCTAAAGTCTAGCACGTATCAAGTAATGGTCCGGTTCTCTCGTGGTCAGAGTCAACTAACGCATTCCTGTTCGACACAACCATTTCAGACCTCACATCATCTTTCCTTAATTGTACATAGTTGATCAGGCTATGTTAAATTAAAGTCGTATGATGTAATTCCTGAACCAATCATGCCTAGTAAGGGAATACTGCCTAATGGTCATAGTCTAGGCCCACTAAATGCAACCTAGTTCACTATAACCTTAGGCTCTGATACCAATCTGTAACACCCCCAAATTTAATGATTTGCGGAAGCATACTTGGGTGTTACTAATCAATATACAAAGCACAAGATATACAGCAAACGACCTCTAAATGAGACGTTTTGTAAAATAATTACATTTCATAATTAAATCGTTTGAAAACATATAGTTTTCTTTACAAAAATAAGTAAGCCTAGAGTCCGCGTATGTGGCGGGAGATTCTATTACATAACCATAGTTACAAAAGATAATGCCAAATAATCTCCGTTAAATGCAGTTTGGAAATCGTGCGACTCTAGCTAGTAATCCTGGAGTGATCCTACTCCGTAAGTGTACCTGAGAATACATGCTAAAAGGGTCAACCAAAAGGTTGGTGAATCTCACAGGTTTATCAGTAAATAATCAGTTTGAACACAAGATTTCATCAGTAGTGCCCGTAGGCGTATATCAAGTATTTGCAAATCTCGCAAAAGTAAAGAAATCAAGTTATACCGTTGCCATGAGGCTCATAATCGAAGCTTAACCCGTAAATAATCAGTTGCTCCCGTGACATGCTCGAAATTGAGCAAGCATAAGTAAACGAAATAATAGTCGCTCGTTTATACATAACGGTTCGTGGTAGCGCTACTACCCCGGGCGGGGAGGGTCATTTCCCTAATGGATCCATTAACTACTGTTCGCGCTTAAGTACATAACTAACGATATATGATGGAGAGACTTCAGTAAATAGTAAGTAACTCATGCAATTCCGTTTGGTATAGTAAACAGTTTAGTACTTGTGTTCAAGAAAAATCAGTAGCATGTATCTCCCCCAATAAGTTAAAACAGTAAAAGTGGGGCCGTAAGACTCACCTGAGTCTTTGCAAGTGCGTTTATATCAATAAACGAGTAAGTAGTATCAACAGTTGGTTCTCCGAACCCATAACCTCCAAATGCCTAAACACGTAATGTCAAGTAAGTAGATGTCTCGCAAGACCATCTAGGCTAGTTGTTCATACAACCCGTTGTGTTTAAATGTTGGTTTGTTTGCGTTCGTAACAAAGTATACGGCCCGTTGGTGATTTGCTATAATTAAAGTTTATCGTTCAATACGCAAATCAAAGTAATTGTAATAGGAAAGTATGTTTTATTATGATTGTTAGGTCGTATCGTATAAGGATTTGAGGTTGTAAAGTTCGACACTTAGTGAAAATGTGAGTTTTCAAGGTTCTGGTTTGTGCGACGTAGCATGCGACGTTGCAAGCGACGTAAGGTGCGACGTAGGCAGGTACGTCGCATGATGCGACCTTCGCAAATCAATGCGACGTAAGGGGCGACGTAGCTAATGCGACGTTGGTTCGGTTTGCGACGTTAAAGTCTACGTCGCTACGTGCGACGTCCGCAAGTTAATGCGACGTAATAGGCTGCGTCGCTAGTGCGACGTTGAGGTTTTTGTGCGACGTAGGTCGCGACGTCGCAGAGGCCCCTGGCCAGGTGCGACGTAGCGGTCTGTTGGCCGGAAAATGTGCCGAAAATGAGTTTTCCGGTTTCCGTTCGGTCCAAATCTTTTACCCAACCCTTATATGAACATATTAAGCCTATTTAAACCATAAACTAGTAAAAATGATCAAAAACGAGAGATGTCGGGATTCGTCGGAAACTTACAAAATGTCGAAACGAAAATCCGGAAAGATAGGAATGTAGATCGTGTTGTCGTGGTCACTTTTCTCCAAAGGAGTGGTATGATTCGGCGTCGTTTTATGGTGTTATTTGATGATTTTGTGAGATGGAGGTGATTTGGTGATTTGAGAGAAAAGAAAGAGGAAGAAAGAGAAAGAGGAAAAGAAAGTGAGGAAAAAGAGAAGAAGGTGGGAGGTTTAACCTCCCATTTTCGGTCTCCGTCAATGCGCCCCGTGCGGTGTTCGTTTTCTCCGTCTTTTAAGTTTTAAATATTTATTTTACGCGTTTAATTATACATTTTAAAATTACAAACTTTTGTTAAAAAGATTTACTTGTATTATTTCTTTAAATCCTTAATAGTCTGAAATGTAATATAGTTGTATAAATTTAATTACTTTTGTTTTTAATTCGTGTAAGCTTTTATCGAGTGATACGAGATAATTACTAATTATTATAAATTAGTATTTTGGTCAAAATTGCGTTATCTTAGTTTATAAACATTTGTTCACCAACGTCCGTATTAACCGAATAGAATTTCATTCTATTTAAATTGCGTACGATTTAAGTCAAATCGCAAAGTTGTATATATTTACCAATATATAATCCGATACATAAATTAGCCTAACACAGAACTAATTACATGTATTAACAAAGAATTAGACACTAATTCTAGTCCTAATTTGCCGGTTGTTACACACATATTAAGTAAGGTTATATCTTGGTTCAAGTTCTATAATTATAAGTTCATTATATATGGTATGTATTTGTTTAGGGTGATGATAAATCCACTCAAGTTTTTGATAAATCCACCATTACTGTGCAGTAACAATTTGTACAATACAAACTTTTGATGCAAAAATATGGTGAATCTATAAAAAAAAAAGTGTGAAAATATCACCACCCATTTATTTAATTACTTAGTCTTAGGTCCCAGGTAATCACACTGGTGTAACAAGTATATAAATTGTCATGTTATTTAAAATTGATTGGATGAAATTAAGAGAGATAAAAAATTTAACAAATTATAAAATTAAGCATAGTTTTAAGTCTATACAAATAGACCTATATAGTATTACTCATTTCTTATATCTTCACATAATTACCTTTATTGGATTTATACATGAAGCACGTGAACACTAGAGTATGTTTTTTTATTTATATAAAAATGTGTCTTTTAGTGGCAATTTTTTTGCAAAGAAGGCAGATGAATTTTTTTATATATAAATTATATGAGAAGAGTTCAAATGAGTACATCAATTTTGAATGAGAATAGGGAAATCAATCTCAACCACTCATTTTCATCAAATCCCATTCCCCCACATTTTTGAAACTCAAATATCTCACAAAAGGTAAGTTGAAAAATCATGAAAATTGAACCATAAAATTCAGCGCTTTCTCATCTTCGATTTGCCGTCCCTCAAGGCATACTTTTGATAACTTTTTTTTTCATTTTTTGGTGAGTTTTACAAACTAGTAACACATGTGTTAGTGATTGATTGTACATTTGATTTGTGGTTAGGGCTAGGGTTTAGGATTAGGATGTAGGGTTAGGGTGTTTAGCAGTGTTTAGGATTAGGGTTTAGGGTTTAGTATGATTTAGGGTTTAGATTTTTGTAAAGCGTTTAGGGTTTAGGGTTGGGAGTTTAGAGTTTAGGGTTGGGGATTTAGTGGTTAGGGTTGGGGGTTTGGGGTTTCGCCCCGAAACCCCAAACCCACAACCCACAACCCTAACCCCTAAACCCTAAACGCAACATTTTAACACATGTGTTAGTAAATGTGAAACCCACCAAAAAAATGAAGAAAAAAAACTCGTCGAAAATGTGTCTTGAGGGATGGCAAATCGAAGAGGAGAAAACGCTGAATTTAATGGTGCAATTTTCCTAATTTTTTGATTTGTCGTTTGTGAGATAATTGATGTTGGGGGTAAATGGGTTTTGTACATGTAGAGCATTCTCTTTGTACACATGACACAATATCATTGGTTCCCTCATTTTCACACAAATTCTTATTCTCATTTGAACCTCACCCTAAATTATACGGAGTATTACATATACATATTTATGTACCATTAATACATCATAGTCCAAGTCTTATCTCATCAATATCGTTTAGTCGCATAATATATATTTTAGGATGTGAGAGATGTTTAATGAGTTTGATTTCATGTGATGTCATTGGTTTAATTATGGTTGTCGTTCACATCAACTTGTCTGCATTTTATGAACTTAACACTATAGAATGATAATTTTATCTTATTAAAGAACAAAACATAAGTATTAACAGACTCTTTCACTCTATTTTTTCCCTTCTAATTATACTAATAAAAGGTTGTTTTATTGAGTAATTTGTTACTTTCAATGGAGATTTAAATAATCTAAGTGGCAAAATGAATGGGTCGGGTCACGGGTCTAGATGAGTTTGAGTCTAAATGGGTCCGGGTCTAGATGAGTCATTTAGAATAATGGGTCTAAACGGGTCCGGGTCTCGGGGCGGGTCGACCCATCGGGTTTTCACCGAACTTTTTTTTATTCGAGTGAAAAATGAAAAAAATTAAATGAGGTGAAAAAAAAATTACCCGCTTGTCTAGACCCGTTGGTTAATTGTTATACAATTGAAAGTTATATTGAAAAAATCATTTAGACCCATCTAAAAAACCAAATTGACCCATAATTAACCAATGAGTCTAAAATTGCCACATCTAATAATCAGTTATCAAAAGCTGATGTTAACTTTTTATGGAGTTTGTAAGTTTTGCATCCAATGCTATAAAATTATACATAACTAATTTATGGTTCTTTGTTGAGTACGTACGTACTAGCCTTGTGTTTTAAATAATTTTGCACGTATAGTACTGGTTAATCTCTTTCAATTCTATGCGTTTGAAGATTGATCCATCTCTAATTGTCCGACTTGCAATTTGTAACAAACTTTGTGGATAGAGAGTGCATGTTTCTCTCAGCATGTTTGCGTACTTTTTCTCAGGTTATTATAAGACTAATAAATAAAACCATTCGATAATGTGAATTTAGAATAGTGTAAAACTAAACTCTAACTTGGTTGTTGGTTGACACTTTTTAAAAATATTAAAAATTATAGTCTGCTTTGTGTTTTGTTCTTCATTTACTACCTAATTACCTTGAGTTGTGTTTAAAAATTAATCAGCGTGTGCATTCTATAATTTACGCAATAATATTATGTTTTCTTTATAATACTATCTTTTTAATTACATCATTTCATAAACCATCAAAAACATACAGTTTATTTTAACATATAGCCGTCCATCGGGTTTAAAAACTAGTATATATATATATATATATATATATATATATATATAAAATTGCTAAGCAGTTTCTAAACTAAACAACTAGTCTCCAATAATAAGACATAAACATACTAGCTAGTTTTTGATTAATTAATTTAGTAGCGATGTAAACCTTAAATTATATCAGGAAAATATATATAGCACAATTGACAGCTATCGTTACCACAAAGTACATGTCATTATACCACATATGTTGATATGTGGTTTGGACTTTTGTATGAGAATGTATATCTTTCTATATATAGAAAGGTGGCCTTTTCAGTGTAGCTGTGTCGGAAATCAACACGTAAAGCAAAACAATTGGCTAGCACATGGTCTTATCCAATCCGAATGCTATTTATTTAAGGCCAATGATATTTCCATCCAAGAAAATGATATTTCCACCAAAACAGTGTAGTAGACAGTTGTACCGTATGCATAAATAATTGTACATAATGGTGGATTTATCATTTTCAAATGTGGAAATATCAATGCCCTTTATTTAGAAAGGGAGCTGATAAATCCAAGATGTTTTTTACTAAGTTCACATGAAATGTACAACTCTTAATGCGTACTGTACAACTGGCATTGCATACATTTCCGTGAAAATAGTAAAAATCATCTTGGATTTATCAGCTCCCATTTAGAAATCAAGAATTTGTACTGTTTAAAAAAGATATGAATGAAATTCAATAACGAAAGCGGTTGTAGACGAATTGGTTGGCAGACCAACCTTCTTGCTTGAGCATCCATGTTCAACTCTTGGCAGCTACTTATCACGTAGTACGTATTATTATTTTTTTATTTTTTTTAAAATTATTTTTTTGTTCTTTTTTTTTTTAATTCTTATTACTTTTTCTCTTTTCTTTTTTTCTATTCTTCCTCCAAAATACAACTAGATCATTACCCGTGCACTGCACAGGGAAACTAAGAAGTATACTAAAAGTAGACATAATAAACAAAAACCGGAGTTTAGTAAATGTAAATCAGTCTCCAATAATACGTATTTCAAGAAACTAATACTACTATAATAAAGAAGAAATACAGTTTTTTTCTAACAGCAATCTTGCTTCAGTTATATCTAAATCTAATTATTTATAAAAACAAATGAGTTGGACTTCTTTGATAATCCATTTCAAAAAGTTGATAGGTGTCCCACCACAATATGCAAAGCATGAAATATGACTTAATCTGAATATTTATTTCATATCAGTAACAACATGAGAGGTTTACCATATAAAGAATTGATTTTAAGTTGCAATGAGAAAAATTAATATGAGGAATTGACTTTAAGTTTCACGGAGAACAATCATTTTGATCCATCAATACCAAACACAATCCATATGTAATTAAGAACGACACTTTAACCAACAACTCGTTAAATAAAGCATACACTAACCCATCGAAACTACAACAATAACAACAACTCGGCAATCGATCCAACATTTAGAATGATCGAGAGTGATTCAAAGTGTCCATGACTCCATGTTGATCTTCTTTGTTTTCCTCATAAACGTGAAGCATAAATTTATAACCCTCCAGAATAATAACTCGACTACGGCAAAATCAATTGAACGACATATTCACATGATTCAGACAATCAAAAGTTGATGATTGACAAGAATATTAGTGAATAACCCAATAACATACATAAATCTAATTAATCTAGATCCGGACGTTTGTTCACAAATATGTTAACATATAGATAGGGACATAGGGTGTTGCAAAATATTTATGTAATTTACCATATCAACAAAGGAAGTAAAGTGAGTTTTTTAGAATTTGGCATTCTGCCCCCCAAGCACTATCTAATTAATAAGGCTATTGCAAAACCAAATTAAAAATATCTTCAACCACGCTCATAATAGGTAAGTGAACAAAGCCCTCTAGGTTTGTGTTTGTCTTTTCTACATCCAAGGATGAACCAAGTATATGTTAGTAAAATAAAGAATAATGCACTATGTATAATAACACAATTGAAGATTTAGATAACTACATCTCTATCACATATATTTACCAACTCATAGGAAATTTTCATTGAGGGCTTTTATCAAGCAGTTGATATGCATAATCTTTATACCAGTTTAAGAATGATTCCGGATATTAAACTTTTGTAGATTTATCATGTTAATAGTATTACATACAGAGGAACAACAACAAACACATCCATTATAATACAATGTAAAATTTATGTGATAAGAGAATCATTAGGATGTGTGGGTTCCCAAAGAGCAATCTTGAAATATATGGAAGGATTTCATCAAATCCTGGTATCTTTATAAAGTTATAAGTGATAAATGCAATATTGTGAAAAGTTGTCATCAAATGGGTTGAGCAGTTAGACGAATAGGGTGAAACAGTGCAACTGTATATCATTATTTTGAGGCAGTTATTGTGAAAATTTTGGCAGGAAAAGGGAGTAGTAAAAGGACGTGGGCAATTGTAGAGGCCCCTGGAAAAAAAGAACCGCTCGAAGAAAAACCGCCAACCCAGGAATAACTAACAATTCCTAGTTAGGACGGTCAAGATTAAAAGGTGAGATGATCTGACGGATACAATTGATAGTCAATGAATAACCGTCTTGTAAACTCACCTGGAACCATATATATGGGTAATTGGATTGCCTTAAACACATTATATATAAATATCATCAATTGCTTTATGTATGAATAATTGCTTTTCAAATTTCAAATGTTTTATATGTGGATCTTTAATTTAAAGAGATTTGTTATTTTATCATAATCTAAACATGTGTTGTAAATCATGGTAAATTTATTTGTTTGTATTACTACCCTAATTCATATTTATTCCCTCTCACACTTCTCTTTGCTTCTTAACTTTTAGGTGTATTTTATTTCCTTTTTAATTCGATTTTATATGATATACATGTTATGTGCGTTAGTTTTTATGAATTAGCATCCTTATAATTATTTACATTTATAAACTTGGAATCTTAAAACGTTTTATCTTTCTTTAAGTTTTATTACAAAATTTAGCATCATATTTATTTTGTTTTAGAAAATGAAGTATAAAGAAGACGACGATTAGCATGTGTTGTAATAAAGTTTTAGCATGTCGTATTTAAGAATCACACTCAACTTCTTTTAATGTATTAAAATTTCGATTATATGACCCTAAATATATATTGTGCTTTTACTATATATTTGTATTTCACTATATATTTGTATAGCAACATCGATCATACAGGGCTGTGCATTTGCACATCATCGAACTACCTAGTATCCCTCTTCCCTCTTCCCTCTTATATATTAAAAGAGGGTTAGATTAGCTAATCTTTATTTAATTAGCTTTTAAGTATTTAGCCACCTCAAATTATGATTAGCAAATAAATCTATAGCCTCATTATAAAATTACACTCTTACCCTTCTTTTCACCTCCAATTAAAAATCACGCTCCAGGATTTGAGTTTGAAATTCAAAATGCAAATTATTTTGAGCAATATTAATGGTAAAAATTAAATATTTTTAATGCTTACCATTTATATGGCACTTACCCTTCAAAATTCAAGAGAGCTGTAACTTTCTTTTCATTCAAACCGCGATACCAAAAAATTATACCTGCATAAACTGAAACGCCATGGATCTTGCGGAATTCAAAATTCAAACGCCATACGTCTTCATGATTCCAGAATAGTAACGAAATCAAATCAAAAAAACACGATCTTTCTCACAATCTGTATTTCTACAATATTCATCCATCTGTATTTCTACAATATTCATCCTAAATTGGTTTATACATACGTTTGTGGTATGATTTCTTTCAAGATTTTGGTATGTTATGCTTACGCTTGAAAACATGCTTCGAGTTATCAACAAACCCCATTTTGATAAAAGAAATTGTATGCGTGCAGATTTTGAATTTTGCAGCTATTTGGTTTGGATTCGGGTAATGATGTGGTCGATTTTTCCAGGAAGAAATGATGGTAACCCTTTCTATTCATACATAGGTTTAAATATTCTGGTTATACTTCTTATATACTTATGATTATGATAAATTTATTTGAGATGTATATAGGTTTTACTTTTGGCTATATAGGTTTTTATCATGTTAGGTATGCTTCTGTAGGTACTTCAGTTCTCGGATGTATTAAAAACGTCATGATATTGCCAACTGAGGCAGAAGATTTCTGGGATGCACACCATCTGTTTGATGAAATGATGGAGATAAATTTGACTTTTGTGTGCTTGCAAAAAACTTGGATACTGAAATCAGAGAAACGAGATGACTTATTATGGTCTTTAATATGAATCAGGTAACAATGTACTGGTTATTGTTCACCTCTGCCCTGTCAAAATTTTGAAAGATCAGCTATAATGGAAACAAATGTTAATGCTATACAAATGGAAAAACTTTAATGAATGCGTGGCATATGCTTGCAGGTTTGTATTCCAGTGCAGGTTTGTATTCCAGTTCATGTTCGGCCTTAGTATAGTCACCCAAATGTATTTTAATGACCGTATAGTTTTTATTAATTAAATTCAAAAGTTAGACCATCATTGTAATAATATATTTTTATCGTTATTTTAATCATTATTAAAAGAATAATCTTATGTTAATCTCAACTAAAATTCTGTGTGCTCAGTGATCCGACTCGCCAATTTCACATTATTGTTTTGATCCTGTATATTGTGCTCAGTGAATATACTTATTTTGATGGAAGGAATTTTGCTTATTAATAATAACTTATCTGTTGTGTTCAAAAAAAAAACTTTGTATTACTTTTGATTGCGCTCCAAAGTATCTAGATTGTTTGACCTCATAAATCAGAATAGATCTGTAGTTTCAAACCATATTGAGACACCAGCTTGAGTTATTTGTTTTTGTACAGATGGTTCATCAAGAGACCTGCGTTGGGGGGCCTTAGATGATTTTGTGAAGAGGCTGAGGATGAGGTAGTATATCTTTTCATAGCTGTAATTGTTTTTAAACCATGGGTACTTTGATTGCTATTTGGGTTCACTTTAAAAATATCATATGTTTCTGCTGCATATGTAATATGGATCGGAATTGCTATTATCATTCGGTAATCGTTTTCTATATATAGTATAGGAGCATGCGTTTGAGGGGGTGGTTTTCATGTGTGAGCGTTTGAGGGGGTGGTTTTCATGTGTGAGCACTTGAGGGGGGGTAGTGGTGGGATGGTATATCAATTACCAATAATTTGTGGATAGTTTTCATGTGTGAACACTTGAGAGGGGGTGGTGGTGGGATGGTATCAATTACCAATAATTTGTATTGTATTCCATACCTGTAGGTTAAATGTCAAAAGGTGTATAATTATAAACCATACCCGTAGGCTAAATGTTCAATTAGGTGGCAATTCTGACCCATTTACCAAGTGTCAATTCACTTTATGTTTTATATCTAAAGGCTCAAACGTATGATATTTTTCTAATCTTTCATGTGAGTAGGTAGGCTGAAATAACATATTTTGCCTGATAAACTCCCATGTTAGTCTTTCCTCTGTTTCAGAAACCATCCCCATCAATTTCGTTTAGTAGTGTATCTATTTTTCTTTTATCCAAGTTTTTTCAATGATTTGGCAACCCGAATGAGTTAATAAGTAAAATTTTGAATGGGTGAACTTTTCCATTTCTAATTGCTCAAAGTTTTTTCAATGACTTGGCAACTCAAATGAGTTAATAGGTAAAATTCTGAATCGGTGAACAGTCTCATTTTTAATAACTCAGATTACATCTCTTGTCTTTTGGAGCCAAAGAGCATGGAATCGAGTACTAGAAAGTTATAGTTTGTTTGTGTTCCATGTGTTATGTAGTGATTGTTCCATTAACAGAGCTTAACAGTGTGTTGTTAGATGCTCTACGGCTTAATCACCTGAATGTTCAAATTGCTCATAATCGGATAAATACACTTCATCATTTTCTATTTTTCAGATTTTCATTTTGAAATTGAGGGGAGGGGAAATGTTGTAATGAGCGACGAATGATTCAATTCCTCGCAACTCATGCATTTGTAGACAAAATTTTATTTACATATAAGGCGCACATGTTAAATTGTCCACTTGTGATATAGGTTAACTAATGTAGTTCTTAAATCTTGACATGCTAGAGCCTTATGGTTTAACCTCTATATATTACGATATTCTAATGGAGCAATGTTTTCATCTTACATCTTATTATGTATAATTACAGTTTAAGTTTTTGGATAAAATTTCCCATATACAATAATCAAATGGAATTTATGGTTTTTATTTCCAGTGTAGATGGTTATGGTTATTAATTCTAACATACTATGTTAAGATATTTGCACTTGAAACTCATAATATGTACAGCTAAAAGACATCGTACCAATTCACTACACAACAAATATTGACATCTAATACTATAAAAGACAATTATATTACACACATATATATAACAATCACATCATTGTTTTTCGTCAATTTTGTATATAAAACATACAACTATCCCGCGAATTCGCGGGTTATGATCTAGTAATTATATATATGGCACATATATGTATACCTATTTAAATTTATATATATCAACAGTATTGAAAGTGTGTCTTTTTATAGGGAGATGATATATACAACATGGAAATTGATGTTTGCACCAAACTGTTCAAGTGTTAAAATATACAGTACAAATTATCATATCATAGTTATGGTGTATGAATAAAATTATGTGTTGTATTTATCAACACCCCTTTTTATATGAATTATTATATATTGTCCATGTTAGTTACGGATACTACCAGAGTACCAGGGGCGGAGACATGGCGAGGCAGCGTAGGCAGTCGCCCTCCAAAAGAAAATTTAAATTACGTAAAAAAGATGTTTTATTGGGTTTTATTAACATTTTAGAAATTTCATCCCCACAATACTATAAAAATAATATAAGTAATTTTTTTGCCCCCTTCATTTAAATTTCCTAACTCTGGCACTGCATACTACGAGTAGTAATAAATTATTTTCTAAAAGTCAGTCAAACTGTACGTCTTTCTTGGAACTGGAAAATATAGGTTATACTCCGTAGATAATAAAAATGTTTATAAAACACGATCTTATTAATTAAAACTACATACAAATCAAGGTTTGTTTAACACGAGTATACGGCTAAGGTTATAAAACATGACCTTATACGTACGAAGTTATAACTTTCTATTTAAAATCACGAAATGTACGTATGTATTTAGATTGGCGAATAAATGCAATTGAACCACCCCACTTAATTAAACGCATGACTATACAAAAATGATGACACTACATATCATAAATTCATAACGTACACACCATGTGTAATTCAAGTTCCATCACCTTAATAAAAGCTCATTTTGATTAGTAATGCATCATATAGCTAGACGCATCATTCAATTCGATGGCACCAATTCTTCAAACCTGTCAAACTTTTTTAATGGCACTATAAGGAGTGGGGATCGATCGAGCCGCACCGTGTTTGTCATCTTCTTCATGGCCGGCCTATGTGTAGAATCTTTTGATCATAACAAGTTTAATAGTTTAGGGGTGATAACTAAGTTGATTGTATCAAGTGATAGATGTAACATTTCATCACTTTTGCACGATAAAATGTCTTACAGAATTATAAAAATTGTGGCATACAAAACATGCATTATATAAGTGGGGAAGTTACTATGTGAGTGGTCTACTGGTCCATGAAATGAAATAAGATTATTATTGGAACATAATAAGTATATCGTTGAATATAAGACAAATGCAAAAGTTAAGAAAGTGATCGATTATCATTTTTATATCACATATATCATACATCATACATATATATATATATATATATATATATATATATATATATAGTGGCATGATCCAGAGGGAAGTCCATTTTTTGAGGGAAGGGGGAAGCGTTAGTACGCATCAGGAAACATATTACCTTCACCTATACTAATCTCGAAAAAAGCAAACTGAAATTTAGTAAATGTTAATCGGAATCGATGTTATAAATGTTAAGCTTCCTTGATAAATTTTTTCTTCAAGTTATAGTATCGATTTATGAATATTTGATCCAAATCCGTTAAGATGCATCACGGTGCATATTAGTTAATCTGCATTGTGATGCATCTTAACAATAAAAATATTTTTCAAATAATGTGAAGTTTTATGATGCATCGCGATGCATCTTAGTTAATATGCATCACACTGCATCTTAACAATTAATTAAATAAATATTCATCAATTAATGTTATGACTTAAAAATGAAATTCATTCGTTAAAATATTCTTTATAGCATCGATTTTGATTACTATTTACCGATAAAAATAATTTTTTGTTTACGTTTTGATTGATAATTGTAATATGCTTCCTGATGCGTACTAACGCTTCCCCCCTTCCCCCAAAAAGACACTTCCCTCTTGATCACTACCCTATATATATATAATATATACTCCGTATATATATATAAAGAAATGTAAAATATCAAAGTAAAGGCCAAAAATAGGAAAACAAGGGTTCAAGGAATGAATGGCGTACATCTTTTTGTATCTGCTCTGTTTTGTTTTTGTTTCATCTACAAAAAGTATTACTACCTCCGTCCCACCCCAAGTGTCCTACTTTGACTTTTCAAAGTCTTTATTTTTCAACTTTGACCGTAAATATTTTTGTTTGTGTTATATAATACCTAATGAAAATTATAACATTGAAAATACATTAGAAACTCAACTCATTCATATATTTTGCATCAAGCATTATATAACACAAACAAAAATATTAAAGGTCAAAGTTGAAATGGAAAGACTTTGAAAAGTCAAAACAGGACACTTGGGATGGGACGGAGGGAGTATTAAATACGAACAATATATAACGGTCTTATAGACGGTACATTTTATTTAAAACGGCAAACCTACAACCTACCTCACATATTATGTACGATGTGCCTCAAATGAGGGTTGAACTTGATTAAAGGGTTCCTCTCATAAGTCATAACGCGGGCCAAGGGCCCTTTGATTATAGACACTAAGTTTTAACTTATTATCCGTAACAACTTGCTAAAATCTAAGTCCATTTTATTTGTGTAACAAGTTTATATCACAAAATACCTTAAAGTCTAAAATTATTCCTTAGTTTTTATATACTGAAGAGTAAATAAATTAGGACGGTGCAATTGAAGTAATATTATATTATTCGACATAATTATATAAAAGGATTATAATTCCATTAAACAATTATTACTAAGTTAATAAGTTTGAAACAACGTAGTCCAGATTATATTTTCCATGTTAAAAAGAAGGTAGGTGACCCACCTCCAGTCCTCTCCGCCTTTGCTTGGTCTCTTTGTGTGTGTCTATCTTTTTCATAAAATGGAAGTAGTAATTTATTTGACTTTATGTTTTAATTTATCATAAAGTTTTGAAAATTACATCCATTATATATGTGCACTCATTTTGTCTTCAACATAATGCTTGTCAAAGCACATGTAAGGATGTAACCTTTACGATTTTATAGACATTTAAACTGTAACTTACATCTTTTCGTTTAATAATATTAATATTAATAATAATAATAATAATAATAATATGAAAACGACAACAACCCTATGTACTATTATTAAGAGGTTATTACATACATAAATATTTGTTCATTAAATAAATATGAACAATATATTACTCCGTATTACTCAACACAAGTAATAACTTGTTAACGACAATAGACTTACTAATTTCAACCGTACTCAATAAATATGACATTTTTGTTACATTGTCCACACATTTAATGTATTTTTTCTAAATGTATCTCGATTTTATCTGTAACGTGACTCATTTACAATGAAAAATATCATTTTTTTTCTGTAAAATTATGTAAGTAATATGAAAGAAAGAGATAGTTTTGTTTGAAAGTTATTGTCACTTTAGAATAATTAAACAAATCAAAAAAAAAAAACATAATAATAATAATAATAATAATAATATTCAAAATAAAGTAGTGTCACCAATTCTTGGCCCGCTCATTACACCATCCACTACTATATGTATCCATCTTCACCTTCTTCAACTACCTGTATATGTGCATGTGTTTTCTACATGTGCGTCAAGTGTGAAGTGTCACTGCGGCTTTAATCATTTATTATTTTCATGTTCACCTTTTTCTACAAGAAAAAACATTTTTTTTTCTGGTTATTATTATTAGTCTTTTTTAAATCACTTCGATTTAACTTCACCACTTTGTTTATTATATTATATCCTATATTATTAATATTAGTTACCTAATCAGTAATCACTAAATCACACAAATCAAAACACACACACACACAGTCTGGAAGAAACATCAACCCTAATTTAGTTCAATCTTCTTGTTAATGGCAAATGATTGAAGTAAAAGCTGCTGCAGTTTCAGGTAACAGATCTCTTACTAATGTTTCACTTTTATATTGACCTAAACTTGACTTCATACTTACTGTACATTGCTTGTGACTATATTTGATGAATCAGTAGCTAAAGAGTATGTCTATATATATTCTATATATGTATATATATTGACCTAATTTTGACTTCATATAATACTATCCATGTGTGTGTGACTGTTTATTTGATGAATTAGTAGCTTAAGTGCATATCAATGTATTAGTGCCTTCATGAGGAAATCATGAGAGTGTTAGCTATTGTACATACAGATATTCTTTAGTTACCGATGATAATTCGAATTTGTGCTGCAAATTGTAGGATTTTAGCATTTGAATGGATGCAAATGGTAAAAACTTGAGAACAGGGGAGTTAAGTATGACAGAGAACAGAAAAAGTGGTGAAGTGGTGGTAACGATCTCCGGTGAAGAGAAAGAGATGAGAACTCCAAGAGGCGTTCCGGAATCACCTCATAGAAAGTCGGTTGATACGTATCATGAAAATGTGTCTTTTATGCCAAGCCCTAACAGGCCTCCTAAAATCCCCAATCCTGAAACGTTAACCAGGCGGAAGACGTTGGCCAGATCGGTTTACTCGAAACCAAAGTCGAGGTTTGGTGAACAACAAACTTTGATTGATCACAATATGTTTGCTGAAATGGATGAACAAGTTGGTCAGACCTCAAACTCACCCGTTAGGTCGAATCGGGCCTCACCTAGAGTTGGAGGCAACACTGCTGCTTCTCCACATGGTACCCCATCGAAGGAGACTATAAGGACTGTTTCCATAACTCCAAAAACTCCATTAATGGCATCACCGGGACCAGCAGGGGCAGTTGATGAGGATGAAGAGATTTACAAAAAGGTTAACATACGGAAGAAGTTAAGGTACAAGAGGGTGAAGATGAAAGTTTTATTTGAATGGATAGTGTTTCTGATCCTTTTGGGTTGTTTAATTGCTAGCTTGACTATTAACGAATTGAAGAGTTATAAGCTCTGGAGTTTGGAATTATGGAAATGGGTTGTGCAAATAATGGTGATCATTTGTGGTATGTTAGTCACCAATTGGCTTATGCATTTCATCGTGTTGTTGATAGAATTGAATTTCCTGTTGAGAAAGAAGGTGTTATATTTTGTTCATGGGTTAAAGAAAAGTGTTCAAGTATTTATATGGCTCATTGTAGTTCTTATTACGTGGACATGTTTGTTTAATAGCCAAACTGTTGAAAGATCAAAAACTGCAAGTAAGGTTTTGGATTATATTACTTGGAGTATCGTTGCCCTATTGGTGGGTGCTGTTTTGTGGCTTTTAAAGACTTTATTGCTAAAAATTCTGGCAACATCATTCCATGTCAGCAATTTCTTCGATAGAATTCAAGAATCAATCTTCCTTCAGTATGTTATGCTAACCCTCTCGGGGCCTCCAGTTATGGAATCAATACAAATGGTCGGGGCGAGTACCAGTGTTAGTCAGATGAGTTTTCAGGTGAAGAGGAAGGGGAAAGAGGCGAAGACAAAAGAAGTGATTGATGTGAGTAAACTCCATCAGATGAAACGAGAAAAGGTGTCTGCTTGGACTATGAAGATGTTGGTTGATGTGATATCGAGTTCAGGGCTCTCCACTTTTTCTGGTGTGATTGAAGAAAGTGCGTATGACAGACCGAGTGAATCTGCAGACAAAGAAATCACTAATGAGATGGAAGCAATTGCTGCTGCTTATCATATTTTTAGAAATGTATCACAGCCTGGTTTTACGTAAGAACTTTTACATCAACAATATCTTTGAATACTTGTAACTTATTCAGTATATATGAATAAATTTGTTCATCATGCAGATACATTGAAGATGAGGATTTAAGGAGATTCATGATCAAGGAAGAGGTAGATATTGTGTTTCCAATGATTGATGTGGCTGAAAAAGGACAAATTGATCGTAAAACCTTAACAGAATGGGTGGTAAGAATCCTCATTCTTTGTAAGACGGAAATTAAAATTCTGTTTAATTTAAGTTCAATTAGCTAATGATTTGAACAACATGAGTTTAATTCTGTTTAAACATGCTCATCCTTACTTTCTAATTTTAGTATTCCCTTAGATCAACAGTTAAGTACTAAAAAGTCAAAGGGGGAGTGATTACTTCTTAACATATTCTGATATTCCACGTGACATACTGTGATCATAATGTCACAAATGGAAGAAAGAATAGAAGTTTTTGAAGGAACACGTTGGGCAACTGGTCAAAACAGGTTTGGGTTGAACACGTCATTTTTTAGTAAATGTCAAAGTGGGACGCGTTAGGTTGGATATACCCACAAACACCTCTTGTCCAATATTTTACAATAAATATTTGAATTACAAACACAAAAATAAAATTACATATAATCTAAATCTTCGAATAACTTGTTGTAGGTGGTATGCATTGATATAAAACTTTGAGCAACTTCCAAGTTTCAACCCGTTTGACATGTCCATCGACCCATTTGGACCCATTCCCCGTTTTGCAAAATATTTAAGGACCCACTTTACCCGTTTGAGATAAAAACGAACCCAACTCGACTCATTCACAAGTAAATGGGTCGAAATTGGCACCTTTAAGAAAGTGAAAAACATCACTTTAGTGGTGAAATGATTGCTCAATGAGACTGACATATATTTAACTTTGTTACTTTACACAGGTCAAAGTTTATAATGGTCGTAAAGCTTTAGCACACGCTTTAAGTGACACGAAAACAGCCGTAAAGCAGTTGGACAAGCTTGTTACGGTTGTCCTGATTGTTACTGTTGCAGTTGTGTGGCTTCTTTTGACAGAAATAGCTTCCACAAAAGTACTTGTCTTACTCTCCTCACAGCTTGTTGTGGCTGCTTTTATATTTGGCAATACTTGCAAGACCATTTTTGAAGCTATTGTATTCGTATTTATAATGCATCCATTTGACGTCGGTGACCGTTGTTGCATTGATGGGGTTCAGGTACCAGATCTACATTTTGTGTTGTTTATACTCCTTCCGTCCCCTTGAAAATATAACAGTTTCCATCTGTGGGGAGATTAGATTTCAAGTCACCTATTTGCTATTTGTAATCATTATAAACTTCAGGATATTGATTTTATTCGACGGGTTTTTTTAAAAATCTGCCAAATAACGATGAACTTCCCTAAAACTATGTATCGATTCAATCGTTTTTATTTACATGGGACAGTTTGGGTTAGTTTAGTTTGTTTGATTTAATTGCTTGGCTATTTGTTATCTGACAGTTGGTAGTTGAAGAGATGAATATCTTAACGACGGTTTTCTTGAGATTTGATAATGAGAAGATGTACTATCCAAATTCTGTTTTGTCTACGAAGCCCATCAGTAATTTCTATAGAAGCCCAGATATGAGTGATAAAGTGGAATTCTCTATTGATTTTGCTACACCATTTGAGAAGATAGGGCTATTGAAAGAGAAGTTAAAGAAGTAAGTTAATACATACACAAAACTTTATCTACATCCATTGCTAAGTATAATTGGAGGTTTGATCGTTGTTTATGCTCAGGTATTTGGAAAAGAATCCCCAATTATGGCACCCAAATCACAATTTTGTCGTGCAGGAGATTGAAAATGTAAACAAGATAAAGGTGGCCTTCATTTTCAATCACACGATAAACTTTCAAGACTACAGTGAAAAAAATAAGAGGAGAAGTGAACTAGTTTTGGAGATAAAGAGACTACTTGAAGAGCTGAAAATCAAATGCTATCTCCTTCCACAAGAAGTTCACTTGCATCATTTGGAAACCACAACTGCACCCACCAAATAATCGCACGTCCTCACACCAAAAGGTCTCACTTTTCTTCTTTATGAATTATGATATTGTAACTTAGCTTCCTTTAGTTCCATAAAAAACAGACAACTTTAATTCTCAAAGGTTGGGTTGAACCTTAACATCAATGTCCGTTTGTTATAAATAGTAATTGTGTTGATTCCAAAAACTGTGTTGTTTACATTTGTAATCTCCTTATATTTAATAAATAAAAGAACTAGCAGGCTGAAAGTATTTAAAATACAATTTGAGCTACCCATTTCCCTTTTAGCTAGTTTTATTTAGTTATGTATTTGACCCATTATGGATAAATCAAGACCCCAGTTGACCCATTTACAAGTAAATAAGTATAAGTTGAGAATTCTAACCAATTCTAGTCTCCTTTTAATCATGCAGCTTGGATCCTATGTTCTGACACCGAATTTCTGCGTTCCGATTGTCCTGCACAGGCACATGAGGGAAGCCCTTATGTATATTTTAAGGAATCTATATGTTATTGGCTAAAGGGAGACAGGAAATAGTTTATAATTTTTCATTATGTTTAAGAAAGAAGGTTCTATTTCTGCTATCGAAGACTTTTAGTTACTCTTAAAGCACTATTAATATTCTCACATTACATGGTTGCCTATTCGTTGATATATTATATGCTAAAATGGTTACGTTTTCTGAGATGATATGCTACATCAGCTGAACCTTACTTGGATTTTGCATATGGCATCGATGTTTGGTCCTTAGCATCTTCGACAAGTGAGTGATCGTTGAATCAATAGATTATGATCTTCATTTGTTGTAACATGAATGTTGTTTTGTGTTCTGTGGTGTGCTGTATGACCAATTAAGTAACGCTTATAGCTTTAATGCAAAGATTCAGTTATAAATGCTGCCATAAGTTCAAGTTTAGTAACTTTGATCTTACACACAATATATAAGTATATTAGCTTGAAGCATTTACATGATATATTTATCAAAAACATACAAGGCAAACTATCAACATGACAAATTCTTTAAGTTTGAACATATTCATTGTGCTTCTCATTGCTACAGGTAAACTTTCTATTCCCTTTCTCTTGAATTTATGATCTGATCAATTATCAATTCACATTTTATATATATTATAACGAAAACCATATATTAGTATAGTCAATTATTTTTTTATGGAACCCATATACATATGTGTAATTAACGTAAAATCCGTTCCAATAAGCACAATATGGAACCATGATGTGACATGTTTCTTGAAGATATACGTATCTGCTATGACTTCCTTTGTAATTAAACCATGTTATACAACATTTTCAATAAGTATGACAGATGCTATATGTTAACTACTGAAGAGAAATTAATTGAATTGCATGTACATTTCATTCTTTACTTGCAGGAACCATGGCTAACTTCCACCCCCCACGAGGTTGTTTCTTTGAAGTACAAGTACCGAAGTGCAATAAAGATTCATGTAATTGGTATTGCAAGGATGCTAACAAAGAGATTTCATTATCTGGAGAGTGTTTCGGAAAGGATTCTTGTCGTTGTTTATATAAATGTCCATGCAATTCAGGCGGCCTTCGGACCGGCCTCCCTTAATTCCTCTTCATTGAAATCATAGTTTTGAGAAAATAAAATGTTACAAGGATGATCAAGAATTATCAAGAATTTCAGTACTTAACTTCTTCATAAATACAATGGATCCTTTTAAGCATAAATAAATGATCCACAAGTATTTAATGTCTATATAACTTGTTCGTTAATGCTTCAGAAAAATGAAATGAAGGTTGTATCGGTCTATATGAAACTTCCACTTTTACCTTTGTTCTAGGAGTAAAATTCCTACACTAGAAACTTTTTCTACAATGACATTAATCTTTGTTACAACATAACATGCAGAATTCAAAAAAATGGAGATTTACACAATGCAAAGGAGCTGAAATTTTTCGGTATTATTATTATGCTTCTTGATGTACCTTCATGGTAATTCAGACTAAGCAGCTGCATCTTGAAGCTTTACTTGTCAGAAGAAATGCATTTTTCTTGTGGCGTATAGTGGCATAATTATGTATTAAAAATCTGAATGGTACAAACAAACTAAGGTTGAATGAGTTAGTGGAGATCGACATAAAGGGCATTCTGGCTTTTCATTACACCATTCCATGATGCAATTCCTGCACGCACATCAGGCAACATTAGGAAGAAGATGGGGAAGAGTGAAAAGAGAGAGAAAATTTCGATGTACAAGGTAATACCAGCAAAACACATGACCACAAGGAGTTGCGGTAGGATTCTGGCGATTACTAAGGCAAAGTGTACATTTGCTAATCCCACTTGATTGAGACTGAAAAACATATGAATAGAAGACTTTAATATAAGTGCATGTCAAGGCTTAAACGGTGATGCACATCAAAACCTTAAAAGTACCTCTGAAGTTGTCACCGTGTCAGATACACCATGATCCTTGCCACTGTCCCCAGTAATCAAGTTTCCTTCTTCATTCAAAACGGGTAATCCTCGCCCTGAAAACCATGGAAACGTATAAAGAAAAAAAGTTTAACCTTTTAGGTAGAATACTCTAAGGAACACACTTAATATCTTTCTCATAAACTTCTTACAAATCCAGAATCTTTTTATATTTTAACTTTGAGATCAACAGAAATCTCAATAACACCCATATGATCTTTAGATTACATAGCTTGCTCCTTCCAGATAGTAGCTAGTAAGTTTGTAACAATATTTGCACATACGATAATGATAAAACAGAGATAAAAGAAAATGATCATATAGTTATTTAAAAGAGAATTAAGACCTCCTGATGCTTGATGGACCCTTAAGGATGTATGGTGAACTGAAGCTGCAATGGATGCCAAGTTACTACGTCGCAACCCTTCAGCCGCGATGATACATAACTGAACTAATAGAAACATGCCCAATATTTGATATCTGCATTATAAAACACTCAACAAGTTGATATACTATACATCATAATCAAAATATAGATCAAGTCCCGTATTAGAACTAAATGTAGGTAAGAAAATACCTCGGCCTTTGATTCATTGGCTTTCCAATAAAAACATAACGAATGCCAGCTGCACGCTTTGATATATGATAATATAGACCTGCAATATAATCAAGTTGATTGGTACATTGTACGAAATAAACTGTCTTGTCTCCATCAAGATCAAGAATACTAACCTTCAAAATAGAAGAACATAAGATTAGCGCGAAGAACCAACTGCAAAAACTCACGAGCTAAGGGAAGCACCTGGGTTTAGAAGGATAATGTTTTAACCATTGGCCAAAAGATAGTTGTGAGCAGAAACCTACTGCATATTATATGAAATACTATAACACACTAACTTGAATCATGTTTATCACATAAAATACCTAATTACAAGAAGTCCTACTGATACAATTTATAATATATCAGTTTTCCATTCATGTGTTTTCACCATCAGTGTATATTGCTACAAAAGGTCATTCCGCACAAAATTCTTTGATGCATATATACTGTAGAGATACCATGCTTTGTTTCACAATAGAAGAAATTCAGACAAGCTCCCAATATATCAGGTTATTCTCATTTCATGTATATAAGACATGCTATAAGATCAGAATAGATGGAGAACGACATACTGCAGGCCATCTCCGAACTGCGTGCAACCAAAGGTGACCAATTTTCTCTTTCAATCTTATGAGAGGTGAGCTAGAAACTCTTGCTGAAGCAGATGAAGACGCTTGAGTCACAGATAATTGATCTTGGCCGCTTCCGGAAGTGTCTAGCTCATCAGACAGCAAATCTGTCAAGGCAATACCACGGGAAGCAATTCTAGAGCTGCAAATTACATGGTTGATTAAGTTCATAGCCATAAAGAGACTGAATACTTGTATCTGTTTAAAAAGACATTAGCAACATCACAATTGCAGCCTACAAATATACAAATACAGAGTATCAATAAACCTGACTCTTTCGGCAATGTAGGGAACTGCACTCTGGTATACAATAAAAAGGGCACGCCTCGCTGGTGTTGGAGGAAGTCCATATGATCCCGCAACCTGAAATTATACACCTTAACGTTCTCAAAGAATTCAGTATTAATTACAGGACAAACTTAGCAAAGTGAACATGCATAATGGTCAAATTTTGGAAGTAGTCCAATCGATGAAGACTCTTGACTCTTCAATCAAGCAGGCACATTTTACTAATGAAAGATCAATGATGCGATATCCAAACTCATCTATGTGTGCGATTCAATACAGTCTGATCTTTAATGATGTTATCCTCTATTTCCCAGCTAGACATACCATATAAAATCGGACCCTTAGGTCGATTATCACAAAAAGGAGAAATGAAAGATGGATGACATGAGATGAGATGACGAACTGGTTCAATTATATATCCTAACAGATGGGAAAGGGAACATTCAGAAGACATAAATCTACAGACTTTCAAGATACCCATCAGATATTTGAAGCTTTTGGTGTTTTCAATTATGAGGATTAACGCAAGTTATGACACCACCCATGGTGTCTAACAAGTCCACATTTTTAGATGCAGCTCTTTGTATATAACTAAGCTTCACCACCCAAAAAGTCTTGATCCACGCAAAAACAGAAAGGACAAAAAACAACACAGCAGAACTTCCAAGGCTTGTAAAGAGAACTCATTCTGAAATTTAGCAAGAGCTCACATCCTATTAAGATGATATGAACACTCTTTACTTCATGTATAAAATTCTTATCCTTGACTATTTTTCAAAAAGCTGGACAAGAGATTACCCCACACACACTTTAGTAGTTGTAGCTGTGCAGCTACGTACCTATAGGTTTTTGGAGAGTAGACCTCATCTAGAATCTACAGGTCCGACTTCCAATATACAACAGCATTGGGAATTCAACTACAGAGGAACACATATTATAGAACGATTTAGTTATGAAAGTGTGTGTGAACATATTCAGCTTCATATCAATTGTTGCAATTATATTCCAGCTCCATTTGATTATTTCACGTATAATTCTTTTAATGATGAGTTAGTTTTGTGCCTAGATTTTTTATCAACATAAATATATTTATTATTAAAATGAGCATGTATAGCGCATCATAATAATCTAAGCACCTGTGTGATATCACAATATTCTTCTCCCAATGTCTGCTGCCCTGCCCCTGTTGTTAATATGTAATACAAAATCTGGCCCAACAGCTTTGTCTGCAAAATAATATAGCACAACACTAAGTATAGCGAAAGGAATCAATTACCTTATTCCAAAAGTACTGGCACATTTTGTAAATAGGGTACAAGCTCAAAGGATTTATAATCTGAAATGCACATAGATAGACACTTTTTACCAAGTAAAATATGCATCAAAGTATCAAACAAGAGAATACTAAAATGATACATTCACAGTTGAAATGCCAAACTTTGATTCTTCGAGAAAGACCAAAAGAACAGTGGTGCACACGGAACATGAGATAATGACATTAGGCCTCATTTCAGCAGGGTGAGTGAATGAAGAACTGAGCTATGTGAGAGAGGAAGGCTTATTTATTTGTCGTAATCCATATGGTACCAAAGAACTTACATAATCATATACTTAGATTCAATTACAAGTATATTTGAACTCAATTTAGTCATCTTAGTCTCTTAGGTCCATTACTGTCACAACGACCCTAAGAAAACTAACTTAGAGCGGCCCTGATTCAGTCTATAGCATATACTCACCATTGCCTTCCAGTTCCACATAAAGTCCTAGGGGCGGGACGTGTGGACATGGCATCATTGCTAGTTATCAGCGTTTTACGGAAAAATAAAATAACTGAAATCTAGCTATCGTCAAAAAAACATGTCTTTAACGAAAGCAAACATCTGATTGTATACATTTGCGTAGTTCAGCTACAAATGATATGATCCAGTCTCTCACGAGTTCAAATGTGAATAACATGATAAACTTGTATAGCCCTAACTCTATAGATATACAAATTATAGTTAAAAATTGAAACAAACCTCACTCTGATATGATATGGCAGCCCTTGTACCTACAAAAACAGTATCGAGCTATATCAAAAACATAATAATAATAATAAAACAAAATAAATCATCATTGATGATTACAAATTAATCAAAACACATATACGATACATAAATATGACTAGGAAAATGTAAAACCCTAAGTTTGAGATAAGATAGAGACCGAATAAGTGGCGAAAGGCGTCTCGACAAGCTTCGTAGACGAAAGACGCGTACTGGTCGTCCTTTTGCGCAGCTCTCATTATCTCCGGCTGAGCCGCCAGGGGGAAGCGGCGGCGTAGGGCGGTGGAGGTACTCGCGGTGGTGGTACCGGAACCGGCATCTTGTCTGCCGGAATTTGTATCGGGAGGTCCGGCACCGGAGGATTCTCCGATCTCAGTTCCCATATTTGTTGTTGAGTCTCAGGCAGAGTAGAGTTATGCTGCTTTCCATTTATTTTTATTTCCTATCTATTGGTTGATGTTTTATCACTTTTATGTACCCAAAGTTACTATTTATTTTATTTTATTTTTTTACCTTTTACTTTTATTATCCATAGCACATATGTATGAAAAAGGTGACTAAAATAGTTAATAACCATTTATAATGATTTTACATTAAATCAATGCATATACTTTTAATTAATTAAGTCGACACAAGAAAAAAAAGAGAAAGATGCTTGTTGCCAATCATTTGTATAAAATTCTAAATGATTTAAAGTATCAAAGAGAATATTTATGGTCATGTGGAATGAGGGATGGAACAAATTATATAAAGAGTTTTTTCTACTTCTAAATAAAATATTAATATTAATTGATAATTAATAAGTTTATTAAATTTTTATATTATAAAATATCTACAAAATGATTTGTTATGTTTAATAGTAACACTAATTTTAGATTTTGTATTATTATTATTATTATTATTATTATTATTATTATTACTATACTAGACTAGATTCATTTAGCTTAATTGCAAATTTAATATCCATATGAATTTTCCTTTTCCTTAAATTCATATGTGGGAACTTTGGCTCCAATCAAACCATACATCACAAAATCCTATCTTCATCTCCTTCTTCATCCCCCAAACCCAAGGGCTATATTTTTTTCCCAAATCACAATGCATTCTTCAGTAACTGAGGATTCATGTCATCATAACAATAATCAAGCACCCAATAATGCAAATTCTACCAACAATTTAGCAATAATAGGTCTGCCCCTTTCCACACTTCACACATCATCTCTCTTGTTCTTAAAATCCACATCTGTCACAACTGCTAACCATTTCCATAAAATAGTTACTGAATCATCCAACACTTTGATTCACAACATCCATAACTCCATTGATAAATGCATCAACTTTATGCATTTATTTGCTTCCCAAAATCCTCTTTTTACCAAATTGCATTCTCTTTCTTCGGAATACCACAAGTTCTGTCAGGTAAGTTTATGGTTTCAATTGTCGGTTTAGTTACAGTTAAGGTAGTTTCTAAGTGGTTTGCACTGCAAAGATGCAAACTTTTTTAAAATTGGAGTTATTTAGGTAATAAATAGAGCTTGCGATCCTTCAATTTAGGTCGATTCAGCAATCTTCTCTTATATTTTTTATTCCTAGGTTTCACTATTTCCTTTTACTTGGTTATTGGGTCTAATTTCTATTTTTCACTGCTACTGTGGTAACATCTGTCAGAATAAAAATGAATGTAGCAGGTAACTGAGAAGTTTCCAAGCTTTCTTGTTTTGTTATGTTAGTAACAATCTTGATATACTAACATAGTGTATGTATGTAGGTTGGAACATAATGTTAAGTATGTTAGGTCCAAGTAGGATTTTTTATATGAAGTTTTAGCATTCTTGACATAAATTTGATGATTATGTTAGTTTAAAGTTATGACTCTCACACTAGAGGCTGTAAAATGGTGGGTGGGATCCCATGTCAAATAAGTACTACAGTAGTAGTTTCTAGGACAGGTTAAACTACCAGAGTTGGATTGACTTGCCAACACTTTTATAGTCATTATATTTCTTAATTGTATATATATCGTGCTAAATATGATTGCATGAGGATAAATGATTTAGGAGATTGTATACATTTGATTCCTTTGAATACACTTTTTAGGTGACTTCTTACTCATTTTTCATTCTTTAGTGACCCAATTTTCGTTCTAAAGTTAACAATGATAGTTTAACTAATCTGACCCGTTAGAGATATAATCAACCCCCAATCAACCCATTTACAGGTAATCTTGAAATATGCCCTTGTTATTTGTTCCTTGTTTAATTTGCATAGTTTGTTTCATCTTCTGACTTCTTTATATCTATCCTGCTTCTTTCACCGTATTACATGTACTTGAGGTGACCACTTTTTCACTTTACTGTTTCAGATCAACTGTAGAAATCAGAAGAATTTGAAGTTTTTGTCAAATCACGATTTTGCTGCCATTATCCCAGGAGATTCAGTGGCAGGACTTGTGGTATCTAATGGTGTTCTAAATTTCTTGAATATCTACAACACAATGTTGGTTGTGAGGCTAGTTCTCACTTGGTTTCCCAACTCTCCTCCAGCCATTGTGGGCCCCCTCAGGTATCTTTCTAGTGAACCACGATACTAAATTTCTACAATACGTAGTTGACACATGTTTACCTAATTACTCCTATATGTTATTGATATAAGATATTGGATTTTGGTTCATAGGGCTTTTAAGTCATTGTCCTTGTTGTCAAAACAATTTATGAAGCTTTATGAGCGTTAACTGTTGTACTTTCCATATGATTTAGGAAATGTTAAGTCAAACAATGGATGTGGGTTTGGTAATACATTATGATTATGGACAAAACGTGTTTTGGGTCAACCCAGCGTGACCCATTTTGGCATATAACTCAACCTGCCGGCCCACCAATTTTTGTCACCTCTTCCTTGTATATTATTCAATCATTCACTTTAGGGTTTATTGTTTCGTTAGGTATTAAACTTTACACTTTTTACTATTGTATGAGTCAACTTTGAAAACTTCTATTGTATGTATTGAACTTGTAAATATGGTCTATTTATGTAAAATTTCCTTTTTGGGTAAGGCCCAAATAGGAAAGTTTCCTTTTTTGGCCTTACCCAAAAAGGAAATAATACATACAATAGACCATATTTACAAGTTCACTACATACAATAGAACAAATGAAGGTATGTCACATACAATAGTATAAAGTGTAAAGTTTAATACATAACGAAACAATAAACCGTTCGCTTTATATACGTTGGATGTGTAACATTAATGGTTTTCATCGTACAGCACTTTATGTGACCCCTATTTAAACATCTTTCGTGGGGTCATCCCACCACTCGGAGGAACTTTGGATCTTTCTCCTATACTGGCATTCCTCGTGCTAAATGCCTTAACGAGCACTGCTTCTGCACTTCCTGCCGAGCTTCCATCCACAGAATCATCTCAGCAAGACTCATCACGTCACACAGGCCCATTTCATTCAGCAATATCTCACCTTACCTCATCCCAAAAGAAATGGATGAAGAGATTCGATACAAAAATGTCCAAGGGCCCTAGTATTGATGACTAAATGATGATAATCTGTACAACAACTAGATGCATGATACTGGTACTCAAGCTATGATAGCAGCCTTTTTGTTATACAATAATAATCCTGTATTTTGTAAATTTTGAAGTCATATATACAATTATGGTGCTGTTGTTTCACCTCTATTCTAAAGTGGAGTCCGGTTCGATCCCATGAGGCCACGATCCACGTAATAAGCCAACTTGTTTGTAATTTGCACAAAATTGATTAGAAACAAAAATATGGGAGGAGTATTTTTAGCATTTCGTGCACCGACAATTTTTCATCACATCCTATATATAGTAAGCAAACTAGTTCAATGACCTGTGATTACACGGGTTTTATTTAGAAAAACAAAGTTATAAACTTATTTTAAAAGAAAAACAGTTAGTAGTTTAGGGAATGCCAACTTCATAATGACAGCATATAAATCAGCTTGATCGGCTTGATTTATACAGTCTCAAACTCACTACAATCTTACATATAGAGTGACAACACCAATGGCATTACTTTTTACCTTCTAACTCATTTTGCCACATACTAACATGACCCGCCCAATTTGTCATAACTCATACGGAGTAAAAATCTAAGGCTTGATTAATTCTATTTGATCTTTAGAAAATTTTAGTGAAACTTATTATTCAGCAACAAAAATTAATTGATATATTTAGAACACACCAATACCCATTAATGATAGTAAGCACGACACAATGAGCATTACCACCTCAATACTGCTTAATGATATTTAAGCATTACACAAGACGGCAACAACCCAGTAAGTCCAAACTTTTAAAACAATTATCTAATACTCCGTAATAGTTAGCATTAACAGCCCAATACCCATTAATATCTCATATAGCCTATGTGGTTGACTTACTTTAGTAGCGGTCTCTTCGATTATATCAAACAAAGTGTTCAAATAAAGTTCAGTTGGTAGAGTTTATGCTTAACCTACTCCAGCTCTAATAATACACGTGACTTCAACTAACTTCCAAAATTGTTATTAGATCCTTTACCCAACGGCTTACAGTTTATTAGTAAGAAAGAACAATCAACCCATTTGGACCACAATAAAAATACTACGTAACTTGCAGACTCAATTGCCAAAGTAATCTCCCCAAGCATTCCAAAAATTACATTATAATAGGAGTCCTATCAAATAACATTGAAACTGAACCTTGTCTCCAAGTCTACCAAATGGGCAACAAAAGCACATCTTGAGAACATTGAAAAACTTATGAGACATTAAAACGGGATTGGATACATGAAGCCCCTTTTAATAAAAATTAAGCAGCTGATTTGATATCACATGCCAAAACAGTAGGACATCATAAACAACTTGGGCATGCATAGCCTCTTCCCACTAATAACTACAACAGAGGACAAAAACAATGAGGATATAAGTATGCACATGTTCGAATTCTAGTTTGATATATAGTAAAGATAAATCTTTTCTTAAACTACCTTCAGAAAGGTTTTACCAATAATCATTGTTATTTTAACATAACAGCACATTGCAGACTATGCCTTTGACCCAATCAAGTTAAACAATCCAAGTGAGCTTCTATCTTGTAACTGCAATATACTTCCAAGCAAAAATCACTTCCCTTTTTCCTTTGGTCCCATCATAACAGCACAACATATGTAGAACTATATTCCTTTCTCATGGCAGGTGTTCCAATGAAGAAACCAACTAAAGCACCACATCTCTTTAAATAAAGATTGAACCATAAGTATTTCAAATACCATATTAAAAATCCAACGAAACCAAAACACTAATCAGTTGAACTTAAATAATATACTACTATTTAAACTGATTTTATCAAATACCTGGATTTTACAACGTATATAGAAGATAGCAATTTAGTCTCCCATGTATCTTTGTACCTAATCAAACCCACATATAAATAGATAATAGAACTACAAACCGACAAATTAAACTATTTACTTGGCTTATTTGTACTCGTGCAATCTCTTGATAGTACACTTTCCTGCCAAAAAAACCCATTTCTTTGTGAACAACAGGGTAACCATAAAAAGAAAATCAATTGTTTCATCGAAAGAACAATATTTAGTCCTCACATTAGAGCATAAAGCATCGTATATCTACAACTACCAACATTAAAACTGCACATACATATCTATAATAAAATGATATATATGTTAAGAAAATGAGAAAGCTTATCAGCCAAAAGAATTAACAGAGTGCAGATTCCTTGCATCGTTCTTAATGCTCTTTCCTTTTCGTACTATAATTTTTCATCTCTGCCAATACAACACAGATATACATCAAATCACAGCCAAAAACATGAAGTTTGGTAAATCATGTTGAAAATTAAGTAGCAGAACCTGAGATGGAGATGATTAGATGCCATTTTGAAGCACCAAACTCATGTCCCTTGCAAGTTTACATAAGGGTAAGACGTATAATCGACTTAGTTACACAATACACACTTACACTTACCTTGAATTTGTGATTTATCGTTTACAGTCTAAAGAAACTGAAAAACCAATATAATCTTATAAACCTACAGCTCAAAAATCAATTACACTATATGCAAAGATTGATTCATAAAACCAGTTCCCTTTACTTGTAAAACTAATGAAACATGAAATTCTAATTACTAAAAACTTAGTCATTCAACTAAGATCAAAATTATAAATGAGATTACGTATGAAATAACACCCTACACTACAAACAAAAAACTTAAACTTACAGAATCGAAACAACAACCTTCAGATGTTCAAAACCTTCAAAATTAGATAAACAATGAGTATCAATTCATGAAAACCCTTGCATCTTGAGATATAAGCCTACAAAATCACAAAATTCAAAGAAAAAGAAGAGATGGAGAAATATGTTGAAGCATGAGGAAGGGCAGGTACTAATTAGTTAAAGAAATAACACTAATTACTGGAGAAATCGACGGAAGGAACCAACATTCAACAACCACATATCTTGCAATATAATCCCAAAGCCAGAAGCCGGATGTAATCGATTTGAATCCGTTCCAAACCTGTAGAAAAGAAAAAAAAGATGCAAATCAAAACCCTAAAAGGAGCTCGAGTATATTGTACATTAAATAAATTTAACATACACAAAAATCTGAGAATAAATGAAGCAAGTAACCATTTGATAAATATCAGATTATATCTCACATTTTTTAATCCGAAACAACCACGAACTTCATAAAATCGCTGTAAATTTCGAAAACTAACCTGGTGGAGAAGATGGTAATAGAGAAATTCAAACAATTGACTTGATGAATCTGGGAGAAGAAAAAGAAAAGGAATTAATGGAGCAGTTCAATTTTGTGTAGTGATAAAAGAATCTATCTATCTATACTATATACTAAATCGTAACTTTCGCTGATGTCATTAGGCAGTATCCCCCCGATCTCCTTAAGATATCATGATGACGTGGATGTATTAAGCATCAAGAAATTATGTGGTGATTTTTAGTTTTATTTAAACCTATCTATATTCAGATTTCTTTTAGGCTTTGATGAGTTTTACGGGTTCCCATATAAGCATGTTCATGCACAATGTATTGATCACTGTATTTAAATTATTAGATTTAAAATTACTTTTGGTTAAAGATTTTGTGTGAGTTCCCATACACCAAACAGCAAAACTACCCATTACAAATGTGACTTAAATTGTGGGTTTCCTTCTTTTGCACGCTTTATTTCTTTTATCTGCTATCAATACAACTTTTTCCTCTGATTGGATTATCTACCGCCCAAAAAATAAATATGTTATCTCTCCCATATTTTTTCTTCATCTACTTCCATTATGAGATTTATAAAAAAAAAACCCAAAAAACCTAAAAGGATGTAAGTATTCGTTGATCCATCAATTCATCGTAGTCATGATGTAAGCAATTGTTAATTTAAGATTTGATTTGGTTATCTTAGTTGTTTTCTTGATTTCCATCTCCATTTTCATCTTCCTGTTTCTATGAAACCTAGGTTCAAAATTTCTACAAAGTTGTTATTATTGCGGTGCATATAGCAGGTAACATGATTTTCTACAAAGGTGTTCATGAATCTCCATTACTACTCCGTATTGTATATCTTCTGTGATTTCGTTTCTATGTGCGAGTTTAGGGTTCTTCCACTTTATCAGATTCTCGATTAATATATCAAGGTTAGTATTTCAATTTTGTACTCATATATATTTTTTCATTGATTTCTTATTATAGGTTTTGAATTTCAGTTTATTTGTGTGTTAAAATGTATTTGGATCTTCGTTGAACAGGGTTGCACTCGAGTTAAGATAGGGTTCCGATTTATGGCTGTCTCGGGTATGTATTTGTTTTTAGTTAATGGTTTGATTTGGTAAACTTATAGTTGTTTCTTTTAATTTTTGGATTGCTGATGGCAAATGATGATGATAATGATATTAAAAAAAGATTGATGGCAATAGAGATAATGCCAAATGTTGATGATTATGATATGCTATTGTTGCTGCTATTCATTCATAGAAATTTAATGGTCTTTCTCAAACTAAAATGTAATGGCCAAGATGTTTATGGCAAAAGGAAAAAAATAAAAAATGAAGAAGAAGAAAAAAAACATGTTTTTAGGGGAAATCATTATATGGGAGACTGTTATCAAGTAAAAGGTCAAAACTTATGTGCTAGCTATTTGATTTTTGGTAAAACTTTTGTGCTAGCTTCTGCAATTTATAGGAATCAGTAACGCTAGAGTTGACTAAATTGTTGAAGCAGGCATGTCAAAAGAGTTGATTTTGTTCTTTCTAAGTTGCTTTAAGTTAATAATAGTAAATAGGTTGTTATTGACTTATGGTTCCTTTGGGTTTTGCTAGCGCAGCCCAACTCCATAATCTTCTCTAAATGAGACGGTAATTCCAAATGCATGGAATATTGCTTATGATACTTTTAAGATGACACATGAAAAATTACAGATGATTTGTCGGACATTTAATGCAAGTATGCAACTTCATAAATGCCTGGTCAGATGACACGATTAGTAATTTTGTCTAATCTATTTTTATATATACTGCTTGGTTTCTTCTACTGCAAATTACAAGCTTAGAGGTGATTGTGATTATGATAAGATGATGCATGTAATTGGCAATCAACAACACTCATACAGGTTCAAGCCCGGGTTCAAAGAACAGGCGATCTATGCTATTCCTGAGGTATGATATGATATACGGTTGTTTAAAGTAATGTTGGTGTACCCAATTTTACTTAGTTCAGAATTCTCTAAATATTTTGACATTTTTACTGATTTCAGGAGATTGCAACACCATAAATACTTCTTAGGCCATGTTCAATAATGAAGTGTTCTTGTGATGATGTTTGTGTTTGTTATATAAAAGCCAATCATTTGACTCAGACTTACTGCTTGATACAATAAATGAATGGATACAAAGTATTAATGGCCAAATACTTTTTATTATTTGTGATATTTTTATTTCAGCTCATTTTGGTGTTTTAGAGGGCAGGTCTATAATAATGTGAATTTTTGCAAGACTGGATGGAGAAGAAGTCATTGGACGAATCCGCCGGATTTAACCCATTTTGACCGGATTCCTCACCCGTTGACTGGCTTGAATCCGCCGGATTCATAAGGAATCCGCCGGATTCCTTGTGTTCGTCAGACCTGGGCAGTTTGTGCAGAACATAACCCAGAAAAATGTAAACTAAAACCAAATAACGATTTCAGCAGCAGTTAACAACTCATATAATATCATTGAGGTATACTATAACATATCATAACATCAAAATCATCAAACATCATCAATTATCATTATTCACTAGCTTGATTTAAATCACTTACCACTTAAAACTAGGAACAAGATGATTGTGATGATTAACTAGCTAAGATCAAGATCAAATCAGCTCAAGATCACTTGTTTCAATTCTTGTTTATCAAAGGTTTTAAGGGTTTTAGGGTTTTAGGTAAATTTTCTAAAAGAGGAAAGTGAGAACTTTCCTAAAAAGGGAAACTATTTAAGTCGGTTAAACTTTTGCACCGACCCGCATCCACTCAAAACTAGTCCCCTTTTAATCTATTGCCTGGAACCTAAAAACCATTTGCGAGAAACTTATTTTATTATACCGTCAACTATAGTAAATTAAAACAAGCAACAATTTACTAAGCACAATAAGTTCTAAAGCTTATTTAATTAAGTTTCGCAATTTAAACATATTTGTCAAATAATTTCTAAAATAATAACATATTCAATTTAAATTAGAAATTACCAGCTCAGTTAAGAGGATGTTACAACTCTCCCCCCCTTAAGAAGATTTCGTCCCCGAAATCTCATCACGATCAAATAATCCAGGATATCTGGATCTCATACTATCCTCAGTTTCCCAAGTTAGGTTTGGTCCCAAACTATGTTTCCATTTCACTAACACCATGGGAATCTGTTTCTTCCTAAGTTTAGTCACTTTTCGGTCAAGAAGTTCGACTGGTTCTTCAACTAACTTCTGACTTTGATCAACTTTCAAATCTTTCAAAGGAAGAATCTGAGACTGGTCTTCAACGTTACATTTCCTCAAATAACAAATGTTAAACGTGTCATGAATACCAGCAAGCTCTGGAGGAAGATCCAATGTAACAGACTGATCATTAACAATCTGACGAATTCTAAACGGTCCAATATATCGAGGAGCCAATTTGCCACGTTTCCCAAACCGAATTACCCCTTTCCAAGGTGAAACTTTCAGGTACACAATTTCACCTTCATCAAAAGTAACTGGTCGACGTTTAGGATCAGCATATTGTTTCTGTCTATCACGTGCAGCTTTCAATTTTTCACGAGCCACTGCAACTTTATCAGCTATCATTTGAACAATATCTGGACCTGCAAACTGTTTCTCACCTGCCTCTAGCCAACAAGTTGGAGTTCTACAACGGCGACCATAAAGCATTTCATATGGAGGCATGCCAATACTAGAATGATAAGAGTTATTATAAGCAAACTCAACCAATGGCAAATGAGAATCCCAAGAACCACCATACTCCAGAACACAAGCTCTCAGCATATCCTCCAATGTCTGAATCGTACGTTCTGACTGACCATCTGTTTGAGGATGATAAGCTGTACTAAGATTCACTCTGGTGCCTAACTCACGCTGCAAACTTTGCCAAAATTGAGATACAAACCTTGGATCTCTATCAGACACAATCGATAACGGAATACCATGCCGAGTAACAATCTCATTCATATACAACTGTGCAAGTTTACTCAAAGATGCAGTCTCACTAGTAGCTAGAAAATGAGCACTCTTGGTCAATCGATCAACAATGACCCAAACCATGTCATTTCCGCGGACAGTTCTAGGCAGTTTGGTAACAAAATCCATAGTCAAATGTTCCCACTTCCATTCTGGAATCTCAAGCTGTTTCAACGACCCATACGGCTTCTGGTGTTCAGCTTTCACTTGAGAACAAATATGACAAGAACTAACAAACCTTGCTACATCCATTTTCATTGTAGGCCACCAATACAAAGGTTTCAAGTCATTATACATTTTCGTACTTCCAGGATGTACAGACAATCTGGACTTATGAGCTTCGTTCAAAATAACATCCCGAAGACCACCAAACAAAGGAATCCAAACACGAGACTGAAAGGTTTTTAATCCTCTCGAATCATCTACTAACAATTCCTTTCGATTCAGCATAATTTCAGCTTTCAAATTATGATCTAACAAAGCTTCTAACTGTGCAGCTTTTATCTGAGCCACCAAATCAGATGAAACTTCTAAACGCATAAAATAAACTCGATCAAAAGTTACCTTGCGGCTTAAAGCATCAGCAACCACATTGGCTTTCCCTGGATGGTATTTAATTTCACAATCATAATCCTTGATTAATTCCAACCATCGTCTCTGCCGCATATTCAACTCTTGCTGTGAAAATATATACTGAAGACTCTTGTGATCTGTACAAATAATACATTTGGTACCATACAAGTAATGCCTCCAGATTTTCAAAGCAAACACAACCGCTGCTAGTTCTAAATCATGGGTAGGATAATTTCTTTCATGAGGTTTGAGCTGACGAGAAGAATAAGCAATCACACGATCTCGCTGCATTAAGACACAACCCAAACCAGCAATAGATGCATCACAATAAACAACAAAATCATCGGACCCATCTGGCAATGCTAACACAGGAGCCTGACATAACAACTGTTTCAGAGTCTGAAAAGCAGCTTTCTGTTGTTCAGTCCACACAAATTTTTCATCCTTACGGGTTAGTTTAGTCAATGAACCGGCAATTTTAGAAAAATCTTTAATAAACTTCCGGTAATAACCCGCCAAACCAAGAAAACTCTTTATTTCTGAAGCAGACTTTGGAGCTTTCCAATTCATTACAGCTTCAATTTTCGAAGGATCAACTTTAACACCATCATTACAAATAATATGACCCAAAAACTGTACTTCCCGAATCCAAAATTCACATTTAGAAAACTTTGCATACAAATGTTCTCTCTTTAAGGTTTCCAATACCAACCTCAAATGCATTCCATGCTCTGATTCGGATTTAGAATATACCAAAATGTCATCGATAAACACAATCACAAATTTATCAAGGAAAGGTCGACAAACACGATTCATCAAATCCATAAAAACTGCTGGAGCATTCGTCCAACCAAAAGGCATAACCAGGAATTCAAAATGACCATACCTGGTTCTAAATGCAGTTTTAGGAATATCACAGTCCCGAACACGAACTTGATGATAACCTGACCTCAAATCAACCTTTGAATAAAATGAAGATCCCTGCAACTGATCAAATAAATCATCTATCCGAGGCAGAGGATATTTATTCTTTACTGTCCGTTTATTCAATTCCCTATAATCAATGCACATTCTAAAAGACTCATCTTTCTTTTTCACAAACAGAACTGGTGCACCCCAGGGAGAAGAACTAGGTCTAATAAACCCTTTATCCAACAACTCCTGTATCTGATTCATCATTTCACGTATCTCAGACGGAGCTAATCTATAAGGGGCTTTAGCTATAGGCGAAGAGCCAGGAACAAGATCAATCTGGTATTCAACTTCCCTAACCGGTGGTAAACCAGGTAATTCATTAGGGAATACTTCCGGATACTCAGAAACAACCGGTACATCAGAAAGGGACTTCTTTTCTAACTTAGCATCAATCACATAAGCTAGATACGATTCACAGCCCTTGGACAAAGATTTCCTAGCTTTCATCATACTAATCAAAGGTATACAAACATTATCCCGTTCTCCTCGAGCCACGACATATGACTTTTCAGAGATTGGGATTCTAATCAGCTTATTGTGGCAATCTATGCTTGCTTTATACTGACTTAACCAATCCATACCAATAATCACATCAAAACTAGCAATTGGCATCAACAGAAAGGAAATTGGGAAAGTCTGGCTATCTATTATAATACTAGCTCCAATTACCGAGGTGGTAACAGGAACCGATTTGCCACTAGCTATTTCTACTTCAACTGGGTTTGTTATCACGGTAGGCATCATTTTCAACTTATCACAGAAGTACATAGATACAAACGAACAATTTGCACCAGAATCAAACAAAACACGAGCTGGTACAGAATTTACAAGAAAAGTACCCGTGATCACGTCATCTGTATGGACAGCTTCATCCACTGTCATTTGAAACGCCCTACTAACTGCAGATGGCGGAGTCTTCCGCTTCTGACCGGAAGAAGCTGATGAACCAACAACTGTCCCCGAACCCTGTCTCTTAGCCTCAGAACACTGATTTGCACGATGACCTTCCTTATGGCAATTCCAACACACATAAGTGGGAAAAAAACAATCTTTGGCTTCATGCCCAATCACACCACATTTTACACATCTAGTGGTTTGCACAGTACACAGCCCAAAATGTCTAGCTCTACACTTAATACACCAATTGGGACGATCAGAAGTACCACCACGACTTTCTTGTTTCTTACCCTGCTGATTTCCTTGCCACCGTTGCTTACCTTTACCAGAAGATTCACTCTTAGATTTCTGAGAAACCATTTCTTTACTTGGTGCTTGTTGAGGTTTCAAATCACTGTCAACAGATCGAGCTAACATGAAAGCTTGAGAAAGAGAGCCAGCTAATCTCACTGAAGTTCGATACTGATTAGGTAAAGTACCCACAAACTGTTCTATATGAGTTCTCTCATCAGGAACCCACTGCTGAACAAACCTGAGTTTCTCTGTAAACTGATTTATCAAATCATCCATTGACATGTTATCAGTTAATTGCAAATCCATAAACTCTTTTCTAATCCGAGCTATATCATAGTTTGAACAATACTGCTTACAAACTTCATTACGAAAATCAGACCATCGGATAGATGCTTTCTGAAAAGAAGTTAATACAGAAGTAACCGAATCCCACCAATTCATAGCTGCTCCTTTTAAGAGTTGGGATGCATAAGGAACTTTCAATTCTTCTTCACATTGACAAACCTCAAATTTCTTTTCCACATCTCTTAACCAATCCAGAGTTACAGAAGGATTCGTACTACCCGAATACACAGACGGATTACTGCTCATAAAGGTTTTAAAGGAACACACCTTTTGCTTTGGCGGTGAAATCATACCAAACACAGGATGAGATGATTCAGCCTCTTTTTGTTGTTTATACATTCTAAGTGTTTGGTTTTCCTCTTCCAATTGAAGCAGATACTGATCCCTTTCTGCCTCCTCTCTAGCATGGAAAGAAGTACCAGCATTCTCATTCCGGTCATCATGAGTCTCAGCAGCAACTTCAGGCCTTGAGGCATTATTAGGGTTAACAGGTAGTTGCTCGTTATCCGCCATATCTGTAAACACCACAACAGCTTACAAATCATTAGTCGTTAGCACCTATTCTACTAACAGCTTTACATTCAGTACATAATCCCATTCCCAAGAATGTTTGACACAACACAATCAAAGTTTAGGATTGAACATACAATCATATTCAATTGCCCCAAACTATTGCTCTGATACCAACTTATAACGCCCCTCATTTAATACAACAATATAATATTAAGTTTGGCGGAAGCGACTACTTGAAATACATATTCTATTAAAACCTGCTAGAAATTTTCGCAACCCTTTATACAATATGTTTAACTACTAAACAAACATAGTTAACATGTTTACAAACCCGGGACATTATATACTATAAAACATTATTTATTACAAACTGGATCAGAGTTGCAAGTTTCAAACATTCCCAGCATCAAAACGTCCCTTCCTGGCTACCCACATAATTAAACATAACCTGCAGAAAGTAAATTGAGGGATTAGCACGAAGCTAAGTGAATGAATAATCAACTACAATTCAGTTTAGCTAGCAATCTGTTCACAATCAATAATGCAACAAATATCGTCAAGAGGAACGGTGGTTCCTAGAGACCCTGTTCCGGGTGGCCCCATCAGAACACTTAAACCAACTGTAGGCCAAAACAGTGATTAACCGCTAACTAAATGCTAATCTCCATCAACACATGTACGCAACCCTGTGTTGACCAACATTAGCAATCAAGTCCAACCAACAATCTAGTTGACCTCTGGATTATACATTTCAATTCAATGTTCAACAAACAACCAATCAAATGGCATATCATTTCAAAGTTAACATGCTATCAATAGTAATCCTATAATTACTGATTGAAATCAAACTGACACAACCAAATCAAACTGTGAGTTTCAAATCCACTCACCTGATTGTTTCGTTTCACTTACTCAGCTGTCTTATCTCGCTGAGCTCTTTGTTTATCTGAGAATTAAAATCAAATATAAGTTAGTAATCACATTCGTAAAACCATAGCTTATATTCGAATATCACATATATTAATACATTTCAAATCATGTATTACCCCATCATTATATGCACCTTAGTTAAGTATATCAACTTACTTATCAATTTAAACATAATACATTAGGGAATATATGAAGTTTGTTAACCAAAATCAAAATCTCTGCATAGGCATGGAATCCGCCGGATTCTCCCAGAATCTGCCGGATTCTAATAGATTTCAGATGCAACATTTGGACCAGGGTTCATAAAACGAATCCGGTTGGACGAATCCGCCGGATTTAACCCATTTTGACCGGATTCCTCACCCGTTGACTGGCTTGAATCCGCCGGATTCATAAGGAATCCGCCGGATTCCTTGTGTTCGTCAGACCTGGGCAGTTTGTGCAGAACATAACCCAAAAAAAATGTAAACTAAAACCAAATAACGATTTCAGCAGCAGTTAACAACTCATATAATATCATTGAGGTATACTATAACATATCATAACATCAAAATCATCAAACATCATCAATTATCATTATTCACTAGCTTGATTTAAATCACTTACCACTTAAAACTAGGAACAAGATGATTGTGATGATTAACTAGCTAAGATCAAGATCAAATCAGCTCAAGATCACTTGTTTCAATTCTTGTTTATCAAAGGTTTTAAGGGTTTTAGGGTTTTAGGTAAATTTTTTAAAAGAGGAAAGTGAGAACTTTCCTAAAAAGGGAAACTATTTAAGTCGGTTAAACTTTTGCACCGACCCCCATCCACTCAAAACTAGTCCCCTTTTAATCTATTGCCTGGAACCTAAAAACCATTTGCGAGAAACTTATTTTATTATACCGTCAACTATAGTAAATTAAAACAAGCAACAATTTACTAAGCACAATAAGTTCTAAAGCTTATTTAATTAAGTTTCGCAATTTAAACATATTTGTCAAATAATTTCTAAAATAATAACATATTCAATTTAAATTAGAAATTACCAGCTCAGTTAAGAGGATGTTACAAAAAACACCATCTTCCAAACACTTATGCATTTTCAAATTTTGCAAAACTCATCAAATTTATTCATTCAAACGCGATCCAGGCAAGGGTGGTGGGATCGCGTTCGTCAGTTGAAAAAGTTCTGTGACGAAATTTCACATGGTAACGCGATCCGTGTAACATGAGCTGGATCGCGTTCCCAAGAAGAAAATGTTCTGTAACCGTTTTTCATATAGCAACGCGATCCAGGCAAAGGGTCAGGATCGCGTTCCTACGCGTTTCAGCTCTTATTCAGACCTGCAAACACACAGCTTAAACCCAATTTCATATATCACCAACAAACAACCACAAACTCGTTTCTAGCAACATGTTTCAGCCTATATATCATCATTTAAGCATATTACAACATGTAATAACATCAAAATCATCAAACATCTCTATTCACTCAATTTATGAACTAAACCAAATCAAAAACTTACCAAATCAAGGATATCAAAGTGAAGATGATGATGTTTATGCTATCACAAGATCACAATCAGCTCAAGATCACTAATTTGAATTTGAATCAAGATTTCTAAGTGATTTGAGGGTTTTAGAGGTTTTAGGTTAAGTTTCCAAATAAGGAAAGTAAAGAACTTTCCTATTTGGGAAAGTTTATAAGTCGGTCAATTTTTAACACCGACCCGTATCCACTTAAAACAATACCCTTTAAAACATATTGTCTGGAACCTAAAAACCATTTGCGAGAAACTTCTTTTATTGCACCGTCAACTATAGTAAATTAAAACAAACAATAATTTACTAAGCACAATAAGTCCTGAGGCTTATTTAACTAAGTTTCGCAATTTAAACATATTTATCAAATAATTTCTAATACGATTAAATGTATCAATTTAAAATTAGAAATTACCGGACCAAAAGAGAGGATGTTACAATGTGGATCCTTTGTCCTGGGTTAGTTTTGTTGACCTCCAGATATATGAGAATGGTGTATGCTATACGCATTTTCATAGGGGTTTTTGGTAAGTCTAAAATCTTTATTACAGACAATGGGGTCAAATATAATTCAAAATATATATTCATTTTTTAATGGAAGCGATGTGGTTTAACAAGGGGAACTCATGATGTGCTTTTTGCAGGGTGAAAATGGTACGTAAGGCTCATAAAGATGCGAGAAATAGTTCAATAAACGGTGTTGAATAAAGGTAGAAAGGGCCGTGCCAGGCAGTTCTTGATCTCATATATTATGGGTTATTGATTAATCGAAGGGATGTTAAATAACAACTATTTTCGTCTGGGTATATAAAATTTCTATGCATATATTGAAATACAGTTTCATTAGAAAAATGTTAGATAGACCTAAAAGTTTGGGTCCACGTATCCTGCCTTTAATGCTAGAATGGCTATGTACATTAAGGTATAATCTTTGCATCTTTCAGCCTTAACGGTTATATTTGCTCAAGCTTTGATGTTTCAAAATTTGTCAGCTTTATCAGATCTTCTTAAGTAGTCCCTTTAATCAGGTTGGAGATTAGGTTCAGGAGTTTTGTTTCTATAAAACTGGTGTTCAAGTTTAGGGATGCATGGGTCTTCAGATCAAGTCAATAGCGATGTGTGATTATATATTTTATATATTATACAAAATAAAGTGGAATTTAGAGATGATGGTGCTACCATTAGCTAAAAGAAATATTAGTAATTGCATTACGGAGTATATTATGTAGATTGATGATTTGATTTGTGTCTTACTATTTTATGCGATAATTGAATTAAGGCCCATACAATTATTACTTCAAGTTAACATTTGTACCACATGACTAATTGCTTATATACGTAACTACATTTTACTTTGATAAAAGTTTATATAATAAGTAAACCTGGGATCCATGCTCATAAATAGAATGAGTTTTTAACTTTTTATGATCAAATCATAGATACAGTCAAATTATACACTCATATAGACACAATCTTTTAAGTTTATTGTTTAACCCATAGAATTAAAATTATGTATGGCTTTTATTTTTTCATGTCTAAACCCAATGTACGTCCAATTTAATTACGATGTTAGTTCAAATCGCATCTTTTTTATTGACTACGGAATACAATACATAAAGGCATCATTAAATTATAATATCACAAAATTTATTATGTAAATCTTATTTCGAAATTTATTATAATTAAAATAAAATTAATAAATCTTATAATTTAAATTTCTTTATCAAACCCGTGTTGTCACGGGTACATAAACTAGTTAGGCGTGAAATGAATACCAATCATATTCAAGCTTGCTGTGTAAGTTTTGGGTTTCCAACAAAAAAAAATGGGCGGGTTTGAGGAGCCGGCTTTTTTTATAAAAATTGTGCCATGATAATAATTAGGGTTTTTTGGAATGACCAAAATCTCTCATATATCAAGGCAGGTTTAATTAATAAATTTTGTTTACTTATTTTTTTTATAGAAAACTCAAAATTATGAGAAAATTTTTTGCATATTAGAGTGCCACGTCAGCATGGAGATTGTCTAAGAAGGGGACAAATCAGCTTCATGACATCAGCATCAACTCCATTTTATTAGATAGGAGAGATGGAACAATTTCGACCCATGTTCATGCTCGCTTGTGATTGTTTATCTTCAATATTAATATTAATAGTATTAAGAATTATTATAAAAAAGCACAGCTTAAAGTATTTTAAAAAATATGTTATGGTTAAAAACTTGATATAATATTAGGGATTTACATTTGAATAATCATAAGATGATTTTAGATGGTTAAAAAACTAGGGGCACAACTGTAATTTTACATGTTTAGAAAGAGAAAGAAAAAGGGATAAGAAGGAAGGTCTCCCGCGAAAAAGTGAGAGAACGAGATGACGACAACAACTACCACTGCGCAATTTAGCACCAACCACCTCAACTCCACCTTTTTCCGGCGCACCATGCCGTCGTCAACGGCGGAGCGAAAATTGAGGTCATTAACAGTAAGGTGCGCACTGTTCCCCCATGAACTGCGGCAAAGCAGGCGATCAATTTCCATCTCCGTCATCCTCTTCCACTGTCTCTCTATTCCTAAAGGTACATCACAACAAATTATTTAAAATGATACATTACATATTACATGTATTAATATAGATAGATAGCTATATATATTATAATTGATGATATGTGGTTTTGAAAATGGATGCAGATGCAATGGCAGGTAGTCCACTTGATAAGTATGTAAAAAGGTAAACTATAGACATTGATTTTGACTTTGATCAAATACCTGTTTGTGATTTTGACTTTTGTCAAATACCTTAAGAAGTTGAATTACTCTAGTATGTTTGCTATAAGTTTAATATTTACTATAAATAATTGTGTGGATTAGGAAAAGACTTGAACCGTTGGAGGCTTATGTACCTGCTATCATCTTGACCGAAATGCAGATTCAAGTACTAGGTAAGATTGGTTCATTGAACCTAATATTTGCTACAACTGAAAGTGTGACATGTAATGGAATTAGTACTCCGTATTATATAAGGAAATTACAACGAGTACCTTTGTCACAGAACGAATCCTCACTAGACAAGTACACAGTTTTAGGATCGTGTATTCACTGCACTTTTAGACAGTTAAATGTGTACACATCCTTTTAGAAATACATTTTGTGAAAAAGTGTAACTAAGGGGAGAATGAAATTTTGTAAATCATTTTGAGAGTGGATATTAGGGACTAGGGAGTATGTTTTATTGATAACTAGTAGATAACCCGCGAGATGCTGCGGTATAACATTTGAAATCCGTAAAAAAAAAGTGACTAACCATTGCAAAATTGATTCGGATGATACGTCTTTGATCAAAGAGACATAATAATGTCCCCGGTGAAGTGGTCTTAAAATGAACCAAAGGGGCTAGAATGCGATAAAATTTTAATGATTCAGTTGGTTCCTTTAGCAGTTCAGTTTAACACTGTGATTTAATAAGTTTGACTTACCATAACATGGTTTCCATATTTTCACTTCCACAGGTAATAAATTTGACTTTTTATTTTGTATATTATATTTAGAAGTTTAATTCCCATAGTTTATTGTATTGACAACTAATATTGTGATAGTTTTCAACTTTCCATGTTTTGTTAATTGTTTCCACAGTGTTGCTATTAAGTAGGGGGTAAGAACGTATTTTCTCATCATTATATTGTAAGGTAGTAGGACTTGAGGGTGAATGAATCATAAGGGTTTATAGATTATAGATTATAGATATTGAAGTTGTGCCAACGTTTATACGAAGTCTTCTTATTGGATGCTGAGTAGGTAAGACATTGGAAGCTGAGCAGCCTCAGTTTGCTGCATGTCGGAGTCTGTTACGTGCTGGTCCAGCAGCGTCTCTACGTATGAACATCCGAGCGGTAAATACAGATCTTTTTGAACTTGTATTGCAAATGAGCATTTGTGTTCGTATATGGTTCTGAGTTTCTGACATGAATTTACAGGTAGCACAGTATGCAGATGAAGTCGGCAATAATAAAGTTGCTTCCAGTGAAGTGGATCAATGTCTCAGGTACCACTTTCGCTATGAATTTAGCATATTCTTAGCAGTATTTAGGGAAATTACTACAGCCTTTGACCATTTTAGATCCTGTAACTGATTTATTCTTTAAAGAGCATTGGAAGAACTTGATTCATTGTTGCTGCGTGCATCGAGAAATGAGCGTGGAGCTTCTGTTAAATCGATGAAGTCAAATATTGGCATAGCTGTTAGTGCATTAAACAGGTAAGGTACTTATAAGACTATCGACTTCACCTGGATTTGGCCTCAACCCATTTGGTTATAAAAATGGGTAGATTTGGGTTACGTAACAAAAAAAAAGTGTGTCAAATGGGTTGAAAATCATCTAAAACGTATTCAATTATAAACTCCTGAATTCATTTTTTATATATCTATATATACTGTTTTACCAATATACTTACTGTAATAATATATAGCACATAGATTAATTTTTTAACTTAAAGAATTAGGTAAAGAATTTCCAGGCCTGCCCAATTAACCCGGCCATTTTGACCCGCACCAAAAGATCTGCCTATTTTTCCATATCTACAAATTATGCTATTCAATGAAAGAACGAGTCTGTGATATATGTTTTTGTTTCAAGTAAATTTGCAACTGTCTCATCACTCTTTGGGAACGCAGTTTACTTCAGACGGTTCCCACGGATATATTGGAAAAGGGAAAGGCTATAGCCGATGCATACAACACTCCTGATGAAGATTTTGCTCCACAAAACGTGGATCCAAATTTAAAGCAGTTGGAATCGATACTGTGATCAGTCGGCCTATAATTGGTATGTACAGTTTGTGATTACATCCATGCGGACACCGTATCTTTGTAGTTACGGTCGGTATCAATGCTATAATGAGGAAACTAGATACATATGTATAATGTAACTATAATTTCACTTCACACTAAACAATATGCCAATTACATATTCATGGTTTTGCAGTTATATATACTACATTTTGTATCCAGCTTTGATCAAGTTAGTACTGATTATTTGAAATAAAGTTCCTGGTAACTAAACCTTCTTGTGGATTTGGTTATATGCTTGATTTTCATATTCTGGCACGTGAAAAGACCCTGTTGGATGAATTTTGTAGCTTAGTTAGACCAACAAACCGTTATGAGAACTTGGTATAAAGTTTCTTTTCGTTTAATTCAAAAAAAAATTAATGATTACTAATTCTCGAGTTACTGATAAAATGTGTTTTGCTATGTTTATTTATTGTATGAGTAACTTCCATTTATTCTTTAGAATTCAGTATGCTACACAATATACAATAAGGAATCATCTATATAAAGGAAACAGAGTCTTGGGTGCGCAATCAGAAATACATAAACATGGGTCTTAGGGTACACTACCTACTCCTTACTGTTTTAACATTATTTCATGTTCACTCTGCAACATCTTTAAATCCAGATGTAAATGACTCGTTCAGGCCATTGGCAAATCCAGATGTAAACGACTCTTTCGAGCCATTTTCAAATCCAGAAGTAATCAACTCTTTCGAGCCATATACAGTGCAAATCATCAACTCAAAAATCGAGAAACTGGTTGTTCATGTTTTCTCAAATGATAATGATCTTGGAAACAAAACATTGACCATAAACGACGCATTCCATTGGAACTTCCGCATGAATTCTCCTGAAACAACCGTGTTTAAAGGGCAGTTTTTCTGGATGAAACCCGACAATACTGCTCTCAGAGAGGTTGATTTTGTTGTTTTTGATAATTCTGTTGCAGTTAAATGTGGGCAAAACATTTTGAAGCAGAATAGATGTTACTGGTTGGTAACAAATGTTGGTTTTTATTTCGCTAAAGGTAGCCCTTCTGGTTGGGTGTTGAAGTATAGTTGGCGTTAAAGCATTTAGAAAAAAATATAACTTTTTATTATTGTTGAGTCTTATAATCTAATGCAAAACACAAAATCTGTAACAAAAAAAATAGCAAAACAAATTTGTGTAGTTTTAGGCCATTTTGTTATCGTTTGGAACTCTTCATAGCGGACTAACTTTATTACGCTCTTCTTTATATCTTCACTCTGCATACAAGCTATAAATGTGTACCTGATTTTTGGTAGACAGCTGATTCTTACATTCTCCAACTCTGACAAAAAAGGAATAGTTTTGTTTACCAGAATACCATTTATGACTCGTTAACCAGTCCATTTTGACTCGTTAAGTAGTCATTGTTCCGGCAGTGTCGAGGTGGCCCTTCTAACCATGAGGTTGGGGTCCGACTCCTGAGGATCAGATTACTCTATATGTCCGTGGTAGTGTTGTGTTTGAGTAGTAAAAAAAAAGTGTTACTTCATTTTTTAAATTGGAAACCCATCCAACTGATGGAGAATTAGAGAGTTTTGCAACTTACGAATGGTGATTTACTGTTTCAAGACTTTTGTAATCCTTATAGAAGGTCCTTCAATCGTCCCCATATACGGTTCCGAGTTTATAATCATGAAACAGGAGTGCGATCAAAACTTGTGAAATTCAATGATGATTGTTGCAAAATAGACTTGGAAGTGTATGCTTAAAGGAGACAATGTGAAACTTCCTTCTATTTCGATCTCCATAAGAAATTCGTAGTGCTAATGTTCATTGATAGATTGGATCATAATCCAAATTATCTTGTAACGCCCCCATAGCAGAAAGTATTATCTTAATTGGATACCTTCATGTTTCAACTAAAACCTGTGTTGAAGCTATTAGTTAGTCACAACTTTAGACTTATAAGGGACTCCAACTTCTTATCTCATTCCGATGTGAGACATGTTACACATCTAGCTTCAATATTTTGTTATGTGCGCCCATCTTCTTGATAATTTTTTTAATATAATTCTCGCCGTTAAAAAAAAATGTTCAGATAACTGATAAGTGTTTATTTCCAAATTATTACTACAATGTTTTCTAAACTGTTTTGGGTACAGTAGTTCATAATGTCTTCAGTTTATGCATACATGCTTTACTTGTGTGCCTGATTTTTCCTAAACGGAGTCCTTTCGTGTTACTAGAATACCATTTATGACTCGTTAATCAATCTATTTTGACTCGTTAACTAATACATATAAAAAAATTACTTCCTGACAGAACAAGAATAAGTAGCTACGGTGATGATTCTCCAATGTTATTAACAGTGGAGGATATTAGCAAGTGTTGTATGTGCCTACGCACAGGGCCCCAAAATTTCTAGGGCCTCAAAATTTTACGGGAGCTGTTATATATTACGTAGTAGTATATAGGTTCAATGCGGGAAAAGAATATTGTAATACTTAAAGAATAAAAATAAAAGCGTGCAATTTGTAGAAAAAACATTTTGATGAGAATCCAACTGATGAAACGGATGTTTTGTTTTCTATTGAGGAGTCATTTAAGATGAATATTGTGCATTGTTGATCAAAATCAAACAATAGTTCGATCTCTTAAAAAAAGATTCGAACAATACATATAGTATGACAAGACTTTTGGTTTCTTGTTTACTTTTAACAAGTTACATGACTTTGATGACAATAGTCTTAGTTCGTGTTGTAGTCATCTTAAAAGTAAAAGCACTCACGAAGAGTGGACAACGTGATATTGATGCAAATGAACTCTATGCGAAGTTAAAGTTGCTTTAAAATTTCTTGCCTTGTGCCTATATGAGACCTATTGATATTCTACATTATTTGAAATGAGACGATTGATTTCCTAATGCAATTATTGCATATAGAGTCTTCTTGACTATTCTCATAAGTGTAGCAACTGTGAAAATAAGTAGTTATATTTACGTTCTACAATGTAACAAGAGAGGCTTAACGAATTGGCAAGATAACAATTGATAATAATCTACTAGAGAGTATTAATTATAAAGGTTTACTTATTTTTTTTTTCTAAGAATGCTCGGAAAATAGCTCTTCTTAATGAAGAATGAAAATGGTTAGTTTTTCCGAATTGCTATATAATGACTATGTATTTTTGTATCTTTATATAATTATCGTAATATTAATGCATTTTTCTATATATATATATATATATATATATATATATATATATATATATATATATATATATATATTCTATCTATTTGGGGCCTCTTTTTCCGATATTGCAAGGGGCCTCTCGAATTTATTTGCCGGCCCTGGTTATTAAGACTCCTTCCAATGGTGACGCAAACTGACGCATCAGTTGCCTGCCAGCTCAGCGCCACGTCAGCTTTTCCCCCAACTGACACAAACTGACACACCCCTGCCAACAGCAACATCACTTCCCTTATTTTCAGGGTCCCACAAACTATTTTCTTTATTTATTTAATACACAAACTTAAATAAACCAATATTTTTTAAAAGTAAAAATATTACATTAATATAAAATTAAAACCATTAAATTAGTTTTAAAAAAAACCTTTAAAATAATTATGGATTACAAAATAAGAAGATTTATTTATAACTTTAAAAGCCCATTTGCCCTATTTAAAAGCCCAAGCCCAAAACCATTTTATCAAACCTAGACTCATCTTCCTTCCTCATCATCATCTTCCTAGTCCCTGAAAAAAAAAAAAAACCATCTGCAACAATTTCAAAACAAAAAAAAAAGAAAAAAAAGAAAAGAAAACGAAGGTAAACGACATGGCCCCACCAAAGCTCACTGATGTTTCTCTCTCCTCCGTCGGGAAACCGAAGTCCCCAACCGACGCGGAGCCACCGACGGTCCGTGCCTATGGCATCGGTCCCGTCGGTGGTAACCGATGCCCCCATACCGACGCCATTGGGAGAAGTCTAAGAATTTATTATGTTTGTTAATGTGCTTAACCATATTAATAACAAGTGACTAGTAAATACTTATCTAGCATTCTTTAGATTAATACTCCGTATTAATAAATTTTACTCCGTAATTAATAAGAGAGTAAATTACGTTGCAAGTCCTTTTGGTTATACCCATATTACGGACCCAGACCCTGGGTCGGGTATTGTGCGGGTCCAGTCCCTTGACCCGGATTTTTGTTTCAACGCAAGTCCTTCATTCGCATGAGTCCACATGAATTGACTAAACTACCCTTAACATATTCTTTTTAATCCATATTATTATTATTATTATTATTATTATTATTATTGTTATTCATTTTATTTATTAGTTTTCTTGTTCCTGAACAACCCATTAAATCAGCAACATTAAACGGAGGAAACAAATGTATATTATTTGAGTAAGATTTCAATCAATACACTCTTTCTAACATACTCCCAAATTACACATTACACACATATATATACCAGTAACATAAACACATACCAAATTTATAAACTTTTACTAAACTAATAATCATCACTCTCCGGCAACACATGAAAGTTCGTCGTCATCAACTCCGGCAACACTTTAAAGGCAAGGCCGGCATCAGTAAAACCACCTCCACCATCTAAAATGTAACCCCCATAGTATTCAAATGTCGTTGTAAAAATCGTTGGATTTCATTTCCCTAACCATCACTACAAAAGCAAAACCGAATCACAGATCCGCTGCCGTCCCCTCATGTTTGAATCACATATACACCGCCGGCCACCGTGTTCGAATCATGGATCCGTCGTCGTACGCCCTGTCGCCGCTGTTACCGATTATAATATCATCATTATCAACAAACACTTGCCGATTAGAAACCGACGAAGCACAGATATGTGTGTTTCTAAATAGAAATCGAAATCGATGGTAGCGGGAGGAGTGGGTTTGAGCGGAGATTTCGTTTCCGTTCTTCTCCGATGAACGCATGACCCATCACAACCGCGGATCGTCGGCCGTGTTTGACATCCAAGTTTGATTCGAAACTCTAATTTGATAATAAGAATTTGAAGTGACTGAATAAAAATGGTATGCATTGACATTTGATAAGAATTGTGATGGATTTGCTGGAGACCAAATATAGATACAGATACATAACAAAGTTATTTTTCTAGTGGGGATTTTTAATTTTTGTTCTTCTTTAGTGGATGTTTTAGTGTGGTATTAGAAATGATTTGAGATATTAATTGAGCTCTATTTGGGGTTCTTTAAAAACGCTTTGAAGATCATCTTCAAAAAATACATGAAGATCATTTTAATTTATTTCTAGAAATACTGAAAGGAAAACAAATATTACAAAGACTATTTTTAAAACACCCTTCGTTTCATTATAAACAATTAATATAATAATGGCGACTCGGAAGCGTATATTTAAAACATACTATCAATGTACTCAAAATGTCAATAAACTTTTTCAAACTAAATACATGACATTTAAACAAACTCGGTGTTATATATTTCAAAACATCTCTTTAGTTATCAAAATAACATCAGAGTAAAAGCCTGTCAAGCATTCCATCAATTTCAGACACTTCCTGTCCCGCCCAATATGTCCCATCACTTACAACCTGCAGGAAGAACTGTGGTGGGGTTAGCATAACGCTAAGTGAATGAAACTATAAGCAACAGTCCAACTTAGCACAACAATCTGTTTACATCAAATAACAATAAACAGTCAATCATCATATCACACAACTTCCAATCAAGTATTATCAATCGTCATGAGGACCGGTGGCTCCTGAGATACCCTAATACCGGTTTGGTACTCAAGGAACTCTTATCAATCATCTGTATTGGCCTATACAGAATTACCGATAACCAGTTGTTAATCACACACGACCTAGATCTCTAAACTGACATTTCAAGTTTCCGAGATCTCCTGTCGTCTACAATAACAACAAGCCCAACCATCAAATCAAGTTGACCTCTGAATCTTACTTACTAGCACAAATCAGCTAAGTAAACAAACATGCCAAACTATCATGGCAACATGTTTTAACATATGCATCATATCAAAGTAATACTATAAATTACTTGTTGTAAATCAAATCATTACAACTAAATCACACTGAGGTTACAGATCCACTCACCGACTACCTCAGCCGCAAGCTCAGAAGTCTAATATTACTGAGCCTTCTCCACATCTGAGAATACAATCAATTAAACAATAAGTTAGTAACTTGTCTCAACTGATAATACTTAGGTAATTAATATCGTTACACAATCATAACATAATTATATGAATCCAATGATCTCTAAGATCACAGCAAACAAAAGTTCAATTCGGAACAAAATCAAAAAGTCCCGAAATAAGGTCCAAAAACTGTATAATGCCATTTTCGACCCCTAAACGACCCTGAATGTCCAAAAACTGACTAGGCTATAGTATATAGCTTTGATCAGTGGGCCGTTTTCGAGTGACCATGTAAATTTCAGCCCAATCGGAGTTTAAAGACAATTTGTCAATTTTTCCGTGGCAAAAATCACTACTAAACACTTATGCACTTTTGAAATTTTACAAAAAGTACTGACAAAAGCGATCCAGAAAACAATGGTGGGATCGCGTTCCTCTTTGTAAAATCATTCTGTGACAAATTATAACTAAGCAACGCGATCCGGACAAATTCTTGGGATCGCGTTCTCAAGAACAAAACTCGTCCGATTCCTTTTATAACTAACGAACGCGATCCTGGCTAGGGTTCTGGGATCGCGTTTGAGCGTCTTTCAGCTCATCTTCATCCCTGATCAAACCCTAACCTACGGGTTTAATACCCAAAACACTCAAAACTCGATTTCAAACCGTTATATATCACAATTAACTTCGTATAAACATTATATAACAGTTATAACATGATTTCTAACATCTAATTCTTCAAAATCATCAATTCACCCTATTTCAATCAAAATCAAATTCTTAAATACTTAAGAACACTTACTGATTGAAGAATATACTGATGATAATCTGTCCATGGTGAAGTTTCACGAGAATCACAACTTCCTGATTTGATTTCTAATTTGATTTGGAGGTTTTCTGAGAGTTTCTGTGAGTTTTGAAGTTTCTAAATGAACTTTCCTAAAAAGGAAAGTTAAATATATAGTCGGTTCACAAACCGCCTTCAATATACAGGTATAATTTAATACCCCATCTCAATCTATTGTCTGGAACTCGAAAACCATTTGCGAGTCCAAACATTTTATTGCACCGTCAACTATATTAATTTACAACAATTAATAATTCACTTATCACATTGGAATATTCGGCTCCTATTCCAATTATTTCTAACAATATTATTTCCAAACACATTTAAATACATATTTAAATCAAGAATTAATATATAAACATCTAGGTCCATTTCGAGGATGTTACAACTCTCCCCCCTTAAAGAGATTTCGTCCTTGAAATCTAACCTCATTCAATCTGATTAATGTGATATAATCACATATATCTTAACATACATTTGTCCTCAATAGCAACTTACAACTATACTTAGACTGTTTGAATTCTTTCCACATGCACATATCCAAATGTACATGCTTCTGTCTTTTCCTACGCATACATACAGTGCATCCAATCAATATCATCAATCAGATATATCTTATAGAACAAACACTTACTTAAACAAGTGAATTCACTATCATTTAAACACAAGTGAAATCTACAATCACTTAATAGGTCGGTGCAACCAGAAATTAGCAACATGCTAAAATTTTTAACCTATTCTCACTGTTCATCGCTGTTAACAATAAAACAGCAGCAACAATACCACAACAACAGTGGTTCTTTTAAACCACAATATACCTAGCAACACTAAAATATAATTCAGCTTCTGACTAACAATCAGTCTAATATACAGATCACAATCTTAAGTCTTTACCATCAAAGATCTGAAATTCAAATCTAGGTCAGCTTTTCATCCAAAAGTTTCATACCTATGCTCTTTTGTACAACCTATAATGTTCACATATCATTTCAATCATATGAAATTCTTTACTTAAAAGTAATCCAGATTCATATCACTTTAATAAGCAAAGCAGAGGTCACACTCAGTAGGTAAAACTACAATCAACAAGTACTTTGCTCAATCAACAAAAGTACTACAATCAATATTACCTACAATCAACCAACCTCTACATTGACTTATTTCCACTTGTAATTCCTTTCATTACTACCTATCAATTGTCAACAACATCAAAGTCGACAACAACTACTGCTCAAACAATAATCACAAAACTAGTGATTATACATTCCAGTACACCTATCAGTACTTTAATATTTGTCTTCAAACTCTAACTAACCATCAAGTTAGAATTTATATACTATTAAACTGGTAAGACATCAAAATCTATTCTTAGCAACCAGTTATTTCAACTCAACCTTAAAATCATAAACTACTAATCACAATTAACTAACCTCCACATATCTTATGGCATATTTTAATTCATTCTATTAAAACTTATCATGCCATTTATTATCATGTATACTACACATACATACCTACACAATTTCAAGGTTTCTCTTACTCTCTAACACATACAATTTCTTAAAATATGAACAATCATTCAATTCATATTTCCTCAATTTATCAAACAAATATCAACTAAATCTTTAACACCATCCAATTCCAGATATACTTTCATATCATACCCTATTTGGATCTAATCCCAGTTTTTCCACTTTATCACTTACTTTACTTGTATACTATCAACAAATAACTAAAGAATTCATCCAATTCTTTCAATACTTAATTTATTCATCATGAGGTACAAATCAACTTATGCAACTATTAATAATAACTTTCAATTAATTCTCATCTCACATTCTTACCCAGATCCAGGCTATCATCACAAGCCTCACACACTGGTAAGATTATCTTATCACAATTCTAATCAATGTGATTTTATTATTCTAACATATCTTAGCAAATTATAACTGTCATATTAAACAATGACTTCATATCTGTATAATTCTTCAACACATATTCAGTTCGAATATCAAATATTACCTAACTGAATACTCAATTATACTTACCAATATTTCAATTAATTAATACTAGCTTTAAGTAATAATCAAGTTTCACAAACTTAAACAATTCATCTATCTCCTTTGGATCTTAAATGACCCATTTCAACATATTTTGGACTAATCAAGGAATTCAATTATATTCCTTAAAATCATAACATTACAATCTATGTTAGACTATTTTAACACACACAGTTGACTACTTGTCAACTTCAATTTCAATCAATCAATAAAATCTTCTAACTGCTTTTCTCAAGTTTGACCTATCTTCAAACTCATCACACGCAATTAATTTTTATTCACAATTCTCTATTCATGGTTTGACTTTCAAAGTTAACATACTATCAATATTAACTCACAACAAACCATTTCATCTTATATGTTCACTTTCAAACATATATTCCAAATTATTACTTTCAATAATCTTATCAATCCTTTACAAGGACAAAATCAACCTACATCAATTTTGGCTCCATACAAGCCATTTCATATTGTATGTTTACTTTCAAACATAAACTTCAAATTATTACATTCAATAATTACTAGTAGCTTTTCAAGCAAAATAATATCAACCTATCTCAACTTTGGCTTCATACAAGCCAGCTATAACATAGTGATTCATTTCAACACTATGCAATTCTACCTACAGGTAATCTCTCATTATTAATCACAATTACCTATTTAACATAATCCAATTTGTCATTTATGTTTATCAACAAAACAACTATCAATGACAAACATTATTTACACTCTCACATTTACATTCTAAATGTTACAGTTCTATCAACCAATTGTTTTCTTATCAAAACAACTATTAAACCACTTAGCATACTTTCATGCTCAGTTTTCCTAAATCACATTACATTTCTTTTTATACTAAATAGCCTCAACAAGTTCATGTGACACAGCATAATATAACAACGGTGATCAGGCGTTGCAAGATTATGTTCTTCACAATCCATTCTCAGGCTACTCTACTTTATAATTATCAATGTGATCTATTTTCATCTCATATATATTAAATACTTCATTATTTCAAATCAATCAACATTTATTTAATAATTTCTAACAGCTGATACATACTCAAAATCAGCTTACTACTTTACATATTCAACCTTACCTATGCAAGTCATCTCACATACACACAATGTTCTAATTTTCAACAACTGAATCACTCAGTATATCACTTATCTGAAACCTCAAACATATGATAACCCATCATCATAGTTTCAATACTTAACATTAACCAATGTCCCTATTTTCCTCAAAATTCAGGACACATCTTAATTAATTATCATCACTTTGACATATGCTATACTATCAAGCATCACTGTCACAACAAGCCTACTCAATCATGTTACTATAAAACATTTCATTTCTTAATGCTCAATTGACCAGAAAGATCTATCACTTCCCAAATCAATTTAGCTTTATCATAAGCCCTATTTCTTATAAACCTATCAGTCATGGTTTAGATCAAGTGTTTAACTATAGTCAACACATATCATATAGTCACATAAACACATATTTTCTCAAATAGTAGTCATTATCAATTCAAATGACACAACCTTCCTTAACAAGGATTTAGGTCACACCTTGTGATCAATTCATTTACATAATACTATCAATTATTTTGTCTCACCACTAAAGACACTCCTTAGGTTCTAACATCAATCCAGTTGAACCTTAATCAACTCTTTTCTATTTACTTAATCATATTTCTGCATTCTTAATTCAATCAGAAATACTAACAATAATGAGCATCTCATTTAACACTTCTCTCCTCATGTCAACCTATAGCAATCATTAGTTGACTCAAAACTGGGGAATCATATCAGTCTGACTCAATTAACTTCACAACAAAGCTTACTCAACATAACAGAGTAAACAATTCAAGTTAATGTAAATTAACATAGGCTTATCGAAGATTACCTGGAAATCTTAAGCCCACGAGTGTTGAGGAAACATGAAATATACCAGTCAGATACTCATGTTCCTCCGTCTCTGCAATCAAACAACAACTTCACAACTTGTTAAAGGTTAGTACATATTCAACTAACTACTTTCTCACACATTCACTAATCAACTAAACCCACACTTTCTGGAATGTTTGACTCAACTCAATCAAGTTTAGGATTGAACAATCTATCATGTTCAATTCACCCAAACTATTGCTCTGATACCAGCTTAAAACACCCCTCGTCTCATTATAAACAATTAATATAATAATGGCGACTCGGAAGCGTATATTTAAAACATACTGTCAATGTACTCAAAATGTCAATAAACTTTTTCAAACTAAATACATGACATTTAAACAAACTCGGTGTTATATAATTCAAAACATCTCTTTAGTTATCAAAATAACATCAGAGTAAAAGCCTGTCAAGCATTCCATCAATTTCAGACACTTCCTGTCCCGCCCAATATGTCCCATCACTTACAACCTGCAGGAAGAACTGTGGTGGGGTTAGCATAACGCTAAGTGAATGAAACTATAAGCAACAGTCCAACTTAGCACAACAATCTGTTTACATCAAATAACAATAAACAGTCAATCATCATATCACACAACTTCCAATCAAGTATTATCAATCGTCATGAGGACCGGTGGCTCCTGAGATACCCTAATACCGGTTTGGTACTCAAGGAACTCTTATCAATCATCTGTATTGGCCTATACAGAATTACCGATAACCAGTTGTTAATCACACACGACCTAGATCTCTAAACTGACATTTCAAGTTTCCGAGATCTCCTGTCGTCTACAATAACAACAAGCCCAACCATCAAATCAAGTTGACCTCTGAATCTTACTTACTAGCACAAATCAGCTAAGTAAACAAACATGCCAAACTATCATGGCAACATGTTTTAACATATGCATCATATCAAAGTAATACTATAAATTACTTGTTGTAAATCAAATCATTACAACTAAATCACACTGAGGTTACAGATCCACTCACCGACTACCTCAGCCGCAAGCTCAGAAGTCTAATATTACTGAGCCTTCTCCACATATGAGAATACAATCAATTAAACAATAAGTTAGTAACTTGTCTCAACTGATAATACTTAGGTAATTAATATCGTTACACAATCATAACATAATTATATGAATCCAATGATCTCTAAGATCACAGCAAACAAAAGTTCAATTCGGAACAAAATCAAAAAGTCCCGAAATAAGGTCCAAAAACTGTATAATGCCATTTTCGACCCCTAAACGACCCTGAATGTCCAAAAACTGACTAGGCTATAGTATATAGCTTTGATCAGTGGGCCGTTTTCGAGTGACCATGTAAATTTCAGCCCAATCGGAGTTTAAAGACAATTTGTCAATTTTTCCGTGGCAAAAATCACTACTAAACACTTATGCACTTTTGAAATTTTACAAAAAGTACTGACAAAAGCGATCCAGAAAACAATGGTGGGATCGCGTTCCTCTTTGTAAAATCATTCTGTGACAAATTATAACTAAGCAACGCGATCCGGACAAATTCTTGGGATCGCGTTCTCAAGAACAAAACTCGTCCGATTCCTTTTATAACTAACGAACGCGATCCTGGCTAGGGTTCTGGGATCGCGTTTGAGCGTCTTTCAGCTCATCTTCATCCCTGATCAAACCCTAACCTACGGGTTTAATACCCAAAACACTCAAAACTCGATTTCAAACCGTTATATATCACAATTAACTTCGTATAAACATTATATAACAGTTATAACATGATTTCTAACATCTAATTCTTCAAAATCATCAATTCACCCTATTTCAATCAAAATCAAATTCTTAAATACTTAAGAACACTTACTGATTGAAGAATATACTGATGATAATCTGTCCATGGTGAAGTTTCACGAGAATCACAACTTCCTGATTTGATTTCTAATTTGATTTGGAGGTTTTCTGAGAGTTTCTGTGAGTTTTGAAGTTTCTAAATGAACTTTCCTAAAAAGGAAAGTTAAATATATAGTCGGTTCACAAACCGCCTTCAATATACAGGTATAATTTAATACCCCATCTCAATCTATTGTCTGGAACCCGAAAACTATTTGCGAGTCCAAACATTTTATTGCACCGTCAACTATATTAATTTACAACAATTAATAATTCACTTATCACATTGGAATATTCGGCTCCTATTCCAATTATTTCAAACAATATTATTTCCAAACACATTTAAATACATATTTAAATCAAGAATTAATATATAAACATCTAGGTCCATTTCGAGGATGTTACAATTTTACCCTTCTCTTAATTGGTGAAGTAACCGGTATCGAAACAAAATTTCGGGTCAAGGGACGAGATTCGCACAATACCTGACCCAAGAACTGAGACCGTAATATAGGGACAAATACAGGGATTGGGAATGTAATTTTCTCTTAATAAGAGGTAATTATATGGCCCGGCCCACAGAAGCAAAAACTACAAAAGGCATCTAAGAGCACACGGTGTGGGTACACGTGGCGTCAGTGTTCAAGGACGAGAACGCCGACTTTCGGTGTTCAGCCACACCGCCTCGGCGTTCTGGTCGGCGTTCAGAGATCGATGTCCCAATCCAGACGCTGAAACGCTCGTTGTTCTTCTCCTTTTTTTTGTTTTCTTCTCATTTTTTTAAATAAAACAAATAATAAAAAGCACCAGAACACTGTCAAGAACATTGTGAATACTTTTTCACCACACCACAGAATCCTCACTTTCAACATTTTCCAGAACACTGTCCAGAACACTGGTTACCACAGCCTGTGCTCTAAAAGCCTACCTCTTTTTACATTGACACATATCTCATCTCTCTCTTGATAATTTGATTTCCGATGAATGTTTTTTTTTGTTAATTTTTGACAACTCTTTATCTCTTTTATGTTTGTAAGATTCCTCCCAACGACTCCGTCTCTTTCTCGTCACTTCAAACTGACGAAAGTGACACCATTGGCACCGGGTCGTCACTTTCGTCCGTCGGTTATCCGACGATGCGTCGATTTTAATTTTTTTTTGCTTTTCTTTTTTTGTGTGTATAATTAAAGATAAATTGGTAAATGTGGGCCCAAAATTTAAAGTGACGGAGTTACTGATGGCAGGGGTCCGTCAGTTTCAGTCGGTTTTGTAAAAAGCATACGTGGCGCGTCAGTTTATGTCACTGTTGGGAGTGGTCTAAGGACTCTTTAATAATATATTTTTTCCTATTATATGTATCGAAATCAATACATCTTTCTTGTATTTATTAAGGGCGCGTTTAGTTACAGAAAAATTTCTCAATTTTTCTTTTTCTATTTCTCTAGAGAATGAGAAGTGTTTTACCTCTATAGAAAAGCATGGAAAATCTAGAAAACGTATTTAGTTGCAAGGGGTGGAGTTTTCCTTTTCCAAAGAATAGTAGAGATGGAAAATTTAAAAAACCATCAAAAGTAGTTTTCAACTTTGTAGTTATAAAAAGGAAAACAATGATTTTCCTTTTCTTAGAAATTTTTTTTAGAAAACTCAGAATTTGAACACATTTTTTATTTTACTTGTTTTCTTAGAAAATTTTTATGGAAAAGTGGGAGGTTTTCTGTAACTAAACGCACCCTAAACTTCTCAAAGTCATTATTTACAGATAATGGTCGAAATCTTTCCGGTAAAATAAAATTAAAAAAAATGGCAGAACGGGTAATATTGTGACTATTGTCCATTTAAAATATATTTAAAGCCCAGCCCAAACTCAACATCTCTCTATTTTAAAAGCCCGGAATAGCCCAGACCGGGCTTATTTTGCCGGCTCTAAATTTTACATTATATAATGAACCCGAATACCCGATAGACCCTGAAAACCCTTGGGCCTGCTTACAAATTGCCACACACCTCACCTTTCCGGTGATATTTTGTTTCCGGTGAGTATTTTTCTTGATCTTTGATAACTCTGTATATTTTTTTATTTAATTGAAGGACTTTTTGTAATGTATTCATACTTTCACACATATACATACCAAGTTGTCACTATACATGTTCTTTGTTTTCTTAGGTTAATCACAACGTACTATATCTAACTTTATTATCTTTTGTTATCTTATGTTAACAGTTTTATTTTACATTTTAAACTTCTCAAAAGTATCTTATTATATGTACGTATCTCGTATCACATGAAAATCGATGACGTGACACTAGTTATTAATTGCATACGGTTGCCACTCATTCAAAAATACAATGACCCGAGTTATAGATCACCGAATACATATACAACAGTAAGTTTTGGAAAGTTCAATATGTAGTAGGATGTTTCTTAGTTGAATTCATACAATGTATCTGAAATAATGTTAAAGTTTATGATATAGGATTATAGCCCATTTCTTTTTCTTAATCATACGATTTCGATTGTAATCACTAGGTTTATATGTATTTCCTAGCAGAATTACACAATGTCAGTGTATTTACAAGAAGGTATAATGATCGAAATCTTTTCAAGATTAGCGGTTAAATCCCTACTCCAGTTTAGATCACTCTCCAAATCATTATGTTCTTTAATTGGTAGGCCCAATTTCATCCGCATGCACACTTCTCGATCTCAACATAAAGTCATGATCAGGCACCGGATTATAATACGAAGACAAATGCACTTCTATACATTACATTCAAAAGACCAGTTTTCACATTGTCCCAAAAATGGATACGATGGGATACCTGCAGCAGCAGAACTCAGGTTTCCTAGCAAAACATTTGATATTGTCGGTTCTTGTGATGGAATTCTATGTCTTTTTGATAGATTTAAAGACATTTGTCTATAATACCCCTTAATTATGCACAAACTAATTGTGCATGGTTACTCTTATTCGAGATACAATTTCGAAACCCATATGGTGAAAGTAGGTTTTGGGTACGACCCAATAACTCATGATTATAAGATTGTGATCATATCATTCCCTAAATCTCGAGAAATTGATGTACCACATTCATTTTCGGTTTACAGTATGAAGACGGGCACTTGGAGTGACATTTGTCCCCCTAGTACCCCTTTTACTTATGTGATGTCACGAGCATGTTTTGTCGATGGAGTGTTGCATTGGGTGGTAAAACATTATCTAAACAAATCAGATGTAAAGGGGCATTCTTATATTCTGACGTTCGATTTGACTAGTCATGTTTTTGGAATGATTGTGTTACCTGAACCAAGTTGGGTAACCACAGATTTAGCAATTATCGAAAGTTCGCTAGCTGTGATTTCTACAAATCATGATACTAGTTGGATTTGGGTAAAGAGGGAGTATACTAATACTAATACTAGTTTTTGGTCAGTAGTTTTTGAAATGGTGGTAGCTAATGGAAGAGTAGGGAGAGTTTTGCAAATGACGACTGGTGAATTCATGTTGAACGAGTTCATTCCTTCTTATAGAACGTCAGATGGTATCTATTTGGGGTTACAAGTTTATAATCATGAGACGGGGGTGCGATCAAGAATCGAGAGTCTCTACCACAATGGTTCTATGATACGAGACATCCAAATGTATGTTGAAAGTCTTGAATTGTTAGGCATAGGGACTCGCCTAGAGAAGACAAGCGAAGCATATATAAATGTTCAAGATTCGGAATGAAATAAATGAGAGCTATTACTACTTTTTACTCGTCGTCCTTAGCTATCAGGCTAATGTAGCTACTTTGTTGAGCACAATCTTACACGAAAAACTGTTTAATACATGATGTTCTAAGTAATCTTATTGATATTTCAAAATTGACTGTTCTAAATACATGATGTTGATTTAATCAATGCTAATGTATTGATGATACATTCTTTATTTTGGTTTTTCTCGTATGGGTCTAGGTTTGTAAATTTCATGCGATTTGATTCATCTATGTCACTTTTAGTATAATTATGGATATTTAAAAAATAAATCAAATGTCGCTTTGGCCGAGTGGGTAAGGGCGTGTGCCTAACCCAAGAAATAGTAAACCAAATAATGTTCTACAAGTCATATAGACCTCGTGGTTTACTCTTACATACGGGTTTTGCGGATTGCATGTACAAGTGTGAAAATAAACCATTCGGCATATACTAGTCACATTTTAAGGACTTATGTCATCATAAAAGTAGTCAAATTTAAAATATGACTAATTTGGTCCCCGATACTATTGTTGATATTGTCACACCCCGTCTAAAGCGGAAACAACGGGGTATAACGGTGATAGGATCATAACACATCATTATAAAGAATTCTATATGAAATAAAATATTCAATGTGTCATGATGCCATTAACATGAATAACGGTTCATATAACACCCCTCGTTTCATTATAAACAATAATATAATAATTGCGACTCGGAAGCGTATATTTAAAAACATTCTATCAATGTACTCAAAATGTCAGTAAACTTTTTCAAATCAAATACGTGACATCTCAACAACTCGGTGTTATATAATTCAAAACATTTCTATGGCTATTAAATTAACATCAGAGTAACAGCCTGTCCAACATTCCTTCAGTTCCAAACTACTTCATGCCCTGCCCAATATGTCCCATCTATTTAACCTGCAGGAAGAACTGTGGTGGGGTTAGCATAAAGCTAAGTGAATGAAACTATAAGCAACAGTCCAACCTAGCATAACAATCTGTTTACATCAAATAACAATAAACAGAAAATCAATCAATTACTCAACATCCAATCAATGTCATACACGCAACATCATGAGGATCGGTGGTCCCTGAGACACCCTAATACCGGTTTGGTACTCAAGGAACTCTTATCAATCATCTGTATTGGCCCATACAGAACTACCGATAACTTGTTGTCAATCACACACGACCTAGATCTCTAAACCAACATTTCAAGTTTCCGAGATCTCCTGTCGTCTACAACAACAACAAGTCCAACCATCAAATCAAGTTGACCTCAAAATCTTACATACTAGCACAATCAGCCAAGTAAGCAACTAATTAAACTATCATGGCAAGATATCTCTACAGATGTATCATATCAAAGTAATACTATAAATTACTTGTTGTAAATCAAATCATTACAACTAAATCACACTGAGGTTACAGATCCACTCACCGACTACCTCAGGCCTCCACTCAGTAGTCTAATATCACTGAGCCTTCTCCACATCTGAGAATCAATATCAAATATAAGTTAGTAATCCAGATCATCAATACATAACTTATATCAATCTTTAACATTTAGGAACTTAACATAATTAACATTACAATTACTAGTTCCTAATTGTGTATTAATGATTTACAATATAATCATTATCATATATTATCCTATAACATATATCAAGCACATTACTATCGAAATCAAACAAGTAATGCTGAAACAGCTCTTCAAGCCGCCGGCTTCCTCCTAGAAGCCGCCGGCTTCAATCCATCACCCGCCGGCTCCCCTTCCCAAACCGCCGGGTAATTTACTATTTGTGGTAACAGAACTAAAATGGGTTTTAAAGACTACACCAACCGCTGGGTCGGGTTTATGCCCGCCGGGTTCCTACCACGCAATACAAACCGCCGGCTTCACCTATGAAGCCGCCGGCTTCTATCCAAAGTGCACAAGCCGCCGGCTTCCTCTATAAGCCGCCGGCTTCCCTCGTCGTTCCAGCAGACCTGCGACCTGTTCAAACCCTAAGTCGCGAATTTAATAACCAAACCACTAAAACTCAATTTCTAATAGTTATAAACGCCCAATAACTTCATATAATCATTATACAACAGTTATTACAAGTTTCTAACATCAATTTCTCACAGTTTCTCAATTAACCCAATTTAAATCAAATGGATTAAATCAAACTTACTTCTTATATGAAGAACACAGAATTGATATGATGATTTTGATGAAACGTGAATCACTAGCAGCTCCAAATTCATTTTCAATTTGGTTTCTAAGTTTTTGGTTTGAATTGATTAGGGTTTTGAGAGGTTTTTGAAGTTTCATAATGAAACTTTCCAATTAAGGAAAGTAAATAAATAGTCGGTTCCACTAAACCGCCTTCAATTATACGGGTAAAATTTAATACCCCATCTCAATCTATTGTCTGGAACCCGAAACCCATTTGCGAGTCCAAACATTTTATTGCACCGTCAACTATATTAATTTACAACAATTACTAATTTACTTATCACATTGGAATATTCGGCTCCTATTCCAATTATTTCACTATTTCAAACAATATTATTTCCAAACACATTTAAATACTTATTTAAATCAAGAAATAATATATATACAACTAGGTCCAATTCGAGGATGTTACAACTCTCCCCCCCTTAAAGAGATTTCGTCCCCGAAATCTAACCTCAATCAATCTAACTAATGCGATATAATCACATACCGCTTAGCATACATTTGTCCTCAATAGCAACTTACAACTATACTTAGACTGTTTGAATTCTTTCCACATGCACATATCCAAATGTACATGCTTCTATCTTTTCCTATGCACACATACAGTGCATCCATCCAACATCTCATAGGGACCAATCATCTATCTAATTTCTTTATCACCAATCAGATAAAAGTTTAAAGCACCCAATCACTTTAACCAATAACAATAAGTGAAACCTAACATCACTTACTAGGTCTACACAACCAGAAATTAGCAACATGCTAAAATCTTTAACCTATTCTTACTGTTCATCACTGTTAACAATAAAACAGCAGCAACAATATCACAACAACAGTGTTTATTAAACCCCAATGTACCTAGCAACATTGAAATATAATTCAACTCACGACCAACAATCAATCTAATATACAGATTACAATCTTAAATCTCTACCATCAAAGATCTGAAATCCAAATCTAGGTCAACTTTTCATCCAAAAGTTTCATACCTAATTTCTTTTGAATACTCTATCATATTCACATATCATTTCAATCATATGAAACCTTTTATTTAAAAGTAATCCAGATTCCTATCACCTTAATAAGTACTGCAGAGGTCAACTCAGTAGGTAAAACCACAATCAACAAGTACTTTGCTCAATCAACAAAAGTACCACAGTCAATCTTACCTACAATCAACCAACCTCTACATTGACTTATTTCCACTTGTAATTCCTTTCATTACTACCTATCAATTGTCAACAACATCAAAGTCGACAACAACTACTGCTCAAACAATAATCACAACACTAGTGATTATACATTCCAGTACACCTATCAGTACTTTAATATTTGTCTTCAAACTCTAACTAACCATTAAATTAGAATTTATATACTATTAAACTGGTAAGACATCAAAATCTATTCTTAGCAACCAGTTATTTCAACTCAACCTTACAATCATAAACTACTAATCACAAGCCATTAGAAAATTATACAACTTTAACCACCCAATCATTCAACACTAGATCCTGTCAATCTAGCAACTAAGTCAATCTTAATCCACATATTATGATACTACAGGTCAAGCATCACAATATCACATTATCAAAATGTGCTACTTTCCAACACATTTCCAACAAAATCTACATCAAGTTAATCACAATTAACTAACCTCCACATATCCTATGGCACATTTTAATTCAATCTATTAAAACTTATCATGCCATTTATTATCATGTATACTACACATATATATTTACACAATTTCAGATATTCTCTAAAATGGACACATACACAACCATTCCATTTCATTCTATATACTAGGCCATTCAGACTGTTAAAGTCTTTATCAAGCCTTTTCAATACTACTATTCATCACATATCCATACCACAGGACATGGAACAATCAATAACTCTATGTTTCACTTATATACTTATCAACTAGTATATAACTTCAACGTTTCATTCTAAACTTTCAAGAAAAGTTTGGTGAATACAATCATCACCTATCAATCTCAAGGTTTCTCTTACTCTCCAACACTTTACAATTATACACATCAGGTTTTCAGCCCCAAATGTCAAGCAATCATTATTCTTAAACTATCAAAATAATGATCATTACACTTAATTTCATACCTGATTTCTTAAAATATGAACAACTATTCAATTTATATTTCCTCAATTATCAACAAAAATCAACTAGATCTTTAATACTGCCTATTTACAGATATACTTTCATATCTTTTCTCCTTATTTGGATCTAATCCCAATTTACCACTTTATCACTTACGTCATTTGTATACAATCAACAAATAACTAAAGAATCCATTCAATTCTTTCAATATTTAAGTAACTCACCATGAGGTACCAATCAACCTATACAACTAATAATAATAACCTTCAATTATTCATCATCTCACAGTCTTACCCAATCAAAGCTATCATCACAAGCCTCATACACTGGTAAGACTTTCCTATCACAATTCTAATCAATGTGATTTAATTATTCTAACATATCTTAGCAAATTATAACTGTCATATCAAACAATGACTTCATATCTGTATAATTCTTCAACACCTATTCAGTTCAAATATCAATCATTGCTTAACTGAATACTCAATTATACTTAACACTATTTCAATTACTTAACACTAGCTTTAAGTAATTAGTCAAGTTTCACAAACTTAGAAAATTTGGGAATTTAACCACATTCCCCACACAATTATAATATTACAGTCAATATTAGACTTTTTCAACACAAACAGTTGACTATATGTCAACTCTGGTTTCAATCAACCAATCTATAAAATTTTCAAATTGCTCTCCTCAAGTTTGACCCAAACTCAAACCAATCACAAGCAATTAATTTTTATACACAATTTTCTATTCATGGTTTGACTTTCAAAGTTAACATACCATCAAGTTAACTCACAACAAACCATTTTATCTTATATGTTCTTATCAATCCTTCACAAGGACAAAATCAACCTACCTCAACTTTGGCTCCATGCAAGCCATTACACCTTGTATGTTTACTTTCAAACAAAATTTTCAATTTATTACTTTTAATGACCTTATCAATCCTTCACAAGGACCAGGTCAAATTATATTAATCCTGGCTCCATACAAGCCATTTCCTTTTATATGTTTATTATCAAACATAAACTTTCAATTATTACATTTAATAATACTTAGAATTCCTCAAGCAAGACAATACCATCATGTCTCAACTTTGGCCTCATACAAGCCAATTATCAAATAGTGATTCATTTAAACACTATCAAATTCATTTACAAGTAATTTATCACAATTACTTATTCAACAAAATCAAATTAATCACTTAGGTTTATCATCAAAACCTATATCAATGACAACTATTACTTACACTGACACTGTTCTATTAACCAATTGTTTTCTTATCAAAACAATTATTAAACACTTTAGCATACTTTCATGCTTAGTTATTCCAAATCACATTACATTTATTTTATACAAAGTAGCCTCAACAAGTTCATGTGACACAACATAATATAACAACGGTGATCAGGCGTTGCAAGATTATGATCTTCACAATCCCTTCTCAGGCTACTCCACTTTATAATTATCAATGTGATCTATTCTCCTTTTATATTAAATACTTTATGATTTTCAAATCAATCATATTCTATTTAATAGTTTATATCAGCTGATACACATTCAAATCAGCTTACTACTTACATTCTCACACAATGTTCTAACTTTCAACAACTGGATTACTCAATGTTTCTACTTGCCCGAAACCTCAAACATATGATAACCTATCATCATAATTTTAATACTAAACACAATTCAATGTCCCTATTTACTACAAAATTCAGGACACATCATAATTAACTAGCATCACTTTGACATATGCTATACTATCAAGCATCAATGTCACCACAAATCTACTCACTCATGTTACTATAAAACATTTCATTTATTAATTCACAATTGACTAGAAAGACCTATCACTTTCTCATTCAATTTAGCTTTATCATAAGTTATTTTACTCATAAACTTATTCATCTTAGTTTAACTCAAGTGTTTAACTACAATCAAAACATATCATGTAGTCACATAACCACATATTTTCTCAATTAGCAGTCATCCTCAAATCAAATGACACACAGTTCTTAAACAGGATTCAAATCACACCCTGTAACCAATCTACTAATATAATACTATCAATTATATTATTTCACCAATAAAGACACCTCTTAGGTTCTAACATCAATCCAGTTAAAACCTTACGCAACTCTTTTCTACTCATTTAATCATATTTCTGCATTTCAATTTAATCAGAAATACTAGCCACAATGAGCAACTCATTTAATACCTCTATCTGATATCAACATATAACAATCACAGTTAACTCAAAACTGGGGAATCATATCAGTCTGACTCGATTAACTTCACTACAAAGCTTACTCAACATAACAGAGTAAACAATACAAGTTAATTTAAATTAACAAAGGCTTATCAAAGATTACCTGACAAATCTTAAGCCAGCAATGTTGAGGAAACATGAAATAAACCAACCAGTTACTCATGTTCCTCCGTCTCTGCATTCAAACAAGAACTTCACAACTTGTTATGGGTTAGTACACATGCAACTAATCACTTTCTCACACATTCACTAATCAACTAAACCCACACCCACTGGAATGTTTGACTCAACTCATCAAAGTTTAGGATTGAACATTCTATCAAGTCCAATTCACCCAAACTATTGCTCTGATACCAACTTATAACACCCCTCGTTTCATTATAAACAATAATATAATAATTGCGACTCGGAAGCGTATATTTAAAAACATTCTATCAATGTACTCAAAATGTCAGTAAACTTTTTCAAATCAAATACGTGACATCTCAACAACTCGGTGTTATATAATTCAAAACATTTCTATGGCTATTAAATTAACATCAGAGTAACAGCCTGTCCAACATTCCTTCAGTTCCAAACTACTTCATGCCCTGCCCAATATGTCCCATCTATTTAACCTGCAGGAAGAACTGTGGTGGGGTTAGCATAAAGCTAAGTGAATGAAACTATAAGCAACAGTCCAACCTAGCATAACAATCTGTTTACATCAAATAACAATAAACAGAAAATCAATCAATTACTCAACATCCAATCAATGTCATACACGCAACATCATGAGGATCGGTGGTCCCTGAGACACCCTAATACCGGTTTGGTACTCAAGGAACTCTTATCAATCATCTGTATTGGCCCATACAGAACTACCGATAACTTGTTGTCAATCACACACGACCTAGATCTCTAAACCAACATTTCAAGTTTCCGAGATCTCCTGTCGTCTACAACAACAACAAGTCCAACCATCAAATCAAGTTGACCTCAAAATCTTACATACTAGCACAATCAGCCAAGTAAGCAACTAATTAAACTATCATGGCAAGATATCTCTACAGATGTATCATATCAAAGTAATACTATAAATTACTTGTTGTAAATCAAATCATTACAACTAAATCACACTGAGGTTACAGATCCACTCACCGACTACCTCAGGCCTCCACTCAGTAGTCTAATATCACTGAGCCTTCTCCACATCTGAGAATCAATATCAAATATAAGTTAGTAATCCAGATCATCAATACATAACTTATATCAATCTTTAACATTTAGGAACTTAACATAATTAACATTACAATTACTAGTTCCTAATTGTGTATTAATGATTTACAATATAATCATTATCATATATTATCCTATAACATATATCAAGCACATTACTATCGAAATCAAACAAGTAATGCTGAAACAGCTCTTCAAGCCGCCGGCTTCCTCCTAGAAGCCGCCGGCTTCAATCCATCACCCGCCGGCTCCCCTTCCCAAACCGCCGGGTAATTTACTATTTGTGGTAACAGAACTAAAATGGGTTTTAAAGACTACACCAACCGCTGGGTCGGGTTTATGCCCGCCGGGTTCCTACCACGCAATACAAACCGCCGGCTTCACCTATGAAGCCGCCGGCTTCTATCCAAAGTGCACAAGCCGCCGGCTTCCTCTATAAGCCGCCGGCTTCCCTCGTCGTTCCAGCAGACCTGCGACCTGTTCAAACCCTAAGTCGCGAATTTAATAACCAAACCACTAAAACTCAATTTCTAATAGTTATAAACGCCCAATAACTTCATATAATCATTATACAACAGTTATTACAAGTTTCTAACATCAATTTCTCACAGTTTCTCAATTAACCCAATTTAAATCAAATGGATTAAATCAAACTTACTTCTTATATGAAGAACACAGAATTGATATGATGATTTTGATGAAACGTGAATCACTAGCAGCTCCAAATTCATTTTCAATTTGGTTTCTAAGTTTTTGGTTTGAATTGATTAGGGTTTTGAGAGGTTTTTGAAGTTTCATAATGAAACTTTCCAATTAAGGAAAGTAAATAAATAGTCGGTTCCACTAAACCGCCTTCAATTATACGGGTAAAATTTAATACCCCATCTCAATCTATTGTCTGGAACCCGAAACCCATTTGCGAGTCCAAACATTTTATTGCACCGTCAACTATATTAATTTACAACAATTACTAATTTACTTATCAAATTGGAATATTCGGCTCCTATTCCAATTATTTCACTATTTCAAACAATATTATTTCCAAACACATTTAAATACTTATTTAAATCAAGAAATAATATATATACAACTAGGTCCAATTCGAGGATGTTACAGTTCATGTCGTGCATACATTTCAACAATGAATTCAAAGATCGTTTACAAACAAACGTACACTACAATGTTAAGGCAAAACAAGCCTTCACGAACAACCTTAATGATGTACCACAAGTCTTGAATAATTTCTTAATGCAACCCTAAAGGTCCACTAAGTTCTCTTGTCCACTGCTTTAAGTCCACTAGTATAACCTGAAAAGATATGCTCGAAAACGTCAACACGAATGTTGGTGAGTTTCGTAGGTTTGAAACCAGACACCAGAAAATAAACATTTTGCTGTGATAATAATAAGTTAGGACAATGCAATAGAAATGTACACAAATGTGAAATAATGCAGCCAGTATATCTCAATGTACGGCAATTACCTCACAAGGAAGTAAAGCACGAATGTAAGCAACAATCCCAATGTACGGCAAATACCCCACAAGAAGGTAAAGCACGAATGTAAACAACCAATCTCAATGTACGGCAAATACCCCACAAGGAAGTACAGCACGGATGTAAGCAACAAATCTCAATGTACGGCAAATACCCCACAAGGAAGTACAGCACGGATGTAAGCAACAAGTCTCAATGCATATAAGTCACATAGTGTCACACATTTCAAGCATATGTCCAAAATGAAAATGAATGTAATCACAGCATGAAAACAATTGATAAAACATGTGAGCATACTTTTCCCCCAATTTGAAAACATGTATATGAAAAAGGGGCCACGAAAACTCACCTCAAGAAATGATGTAAGTATCGTCCCTTTAGTATAGCCACTAATCAACTCGCAATCTACAAACGAATATTTACATAATCGGGTTACAACCTAGACATCTCTATGTCCTTCCATTGTATCCCAAGTCCAAATCACCTTTAATAGATTTCCTCACAACCAATTCCTCAAGTATCTTTACAAAATTTAATCATCGTTTATTCAAAATATTAGTAACTTTATTCTATCTTGCATTTCATAATCTGTCCAGAAATTTCATACCACTTCACGAATTTTAAACCATGACTTAATAAAATCATTTGACTCTAAAAATTTTACCAATGACATTTCATGGTGTTATTAACATCCTGTAATTTTTCCAGAACTTATTTCAATAGTTTACTATTTTTTAAAATTCATCATAGTGAACTGCTCTAAACAGACAACACTTTCTGACTTCACAAAAGTTATAATTTATTTAAAATACTTAGAAACTCACACCATTTACAATATTTTTACAGAAATTATTTAATACCTTAAAGTTTTTCCAGTAAAAATTTCAAGACCAAATTCATTGCCTAACCTGCTTTTCAAAAATCCACAATTTAACTACAATCATGAACCGAAAAACTCAGAATTGACATCTAAACTCATAAAATCATTTTGACCGACTTACACTTATCGTATGAACACGAAATCAACTCCATTTGAAAGTAGACTCTTATTACTTAGGTTTAGAATCAAGATTCATAAAAATGCATCCCAAAATGACCAAGTTATAACATCCTCAATCCAGAAATCGAATCTGATCAGATTTAGGGCTTACAAGTTTAACCTAAATCTTCATGCTAATCAATTCCAAACGCTCAATCAAACGAATATTATTCACTCATAATGATTTAACCACTGATTTTAAACAAATCCTAATGATTTCATTCACTAGAAATACAATGGATTTGAACCGAATAAAACCGACAATACGAAATAATCGAAATACGTTTAGAATAAAAGAATCGGATAGAGATTATACCAACTACCGATGATCCGCATGATAATCATTGTTAGAATCTGTAATATGAACGTTTTATGAGAATCAAAACGTTCTTTGCAATAAGAGAATGAAGAAGACGAAGATTTAGAACACAAAAACTTACCGAAAACACGAATACGCGAGTTCTCGATCAATAGAATGAATTAGAGGATGATCATTTGAGTTCTTAGGGTTTGGATTATGAATATAGACTGATATTTTCGTTCTTGGATGTCTGGAGTCGAATAATAGGGTTTACAAATCGTTTTTAGGGTTTAAACACGTTTATATACGAATAACCAAAAGTTTCGGAAAATTCGTAATACACTGCAGCAGTTTACAGAATATTTTTTATAAAATAATCTGCTTCATTTCAGAGGCCGAAACCTTGAGAGTTCAAGTAAAACATCGAGATCTACAACTTTCTAGTTTTGACAGAAGGCTGAAAACGAACGTAAATTGGTCAAATCGACCTCTGTTCGTGACTGGAATTTTTGGGACGGGATTTTGTATGTTTTTGTGATAGAAAAGTTTTAGGGTTAGGTTTAGGGTTATATTTATAGGTCTAGGGTTCAAGAGGTGTTGGGTTTAGTTGGGTTTGGACTTTTGGGAGTTGGATCATTTTCGAATTACATTTTTGGTGACGGATGTCACAGTATCCCCCCGTTTAGAGAATTTCGTCCCGAAATTCAATCGGAGCCGTATTGTCGCCACGATCCCTGAATAAGTGCATATATATAAGCTTGACTTGATATTTTCATTTGCAAGTATACTCAGGTCAACGTTCTATCGGACCTTGATAATTAAAATTACATGTTCTCCAACATGTTGACCTCTCAATCCATGGTTCCTACCAGTTTTCTCTACACATCGTTATTTGTGGTTCCCTTTAAACTCCTTCTAGAAATATGTGTAAGACCTTATCAGTCAACACTTTCTTAGATTTGAAACATGAAATATTTCATGAACAACACTTCACTCTTGCTACAACTTCCAATCGATACGTTATACACGTTCAACAATTTAGAACGATCCAACCACCCTATGTGCTAATTTTCCTTTTCTTCCCAAAACGTACGGCATTTTTCCAAAGCAATACTTTAAGCAATATATGATCTTTATCATAGAATTCTAACTGCTTTCGACATTTATTTGCGTAACTCTCTTGCCTGCCTCGTACTGTTTCCAACCTCTCCTTGATTTGAATGATCTTGTCAATAGCTTCATGAACTATTTCAATTACATCAACTGATTCTAATCCAACTTCTGCCCACACTACCATGAATGACTCCTACATTCCTGAAGTGCTTGATATAATGCGCATTGAATACTAGAATGATAACTATGCTGTATGATAACTCGTCTAATGGTAAGTGGATATCCCAACTGCTACCAAAATCGATAACACACTCTAAGGATATTCTTAAATGTTTGAATAGTTCGCTCACTCCGTCCATCAGTTCGAGAATGTTAAACCATCCTCATATCAAAACGCGTTCCCAAAGCTTTCTAAAACATTTGCCAAAATTGCGAAGTAAAATAACCATCAAAATCGAATATAATTGATACAAACACTCCGCGCCTTGCTACTTCGTTGTTAATATACAACCTCGCCAATGTCTCCACCGTTTAGTCCTAGCAGATAGCTAAGAAGTGAGATGACTTAGTCATTCTATCAATTACTAGTGTCCATAGACCACCTAGAAAAAGAAATCCATGATCTTCTCACAAGATGTAATATCTCCTCCACTTTGTGTTCCAATGTTTGTCTAACCCGCGCAACCCTTCATCTTGTATATGAGTATCCCTTAACGCTTCATCTTGTGCTTTGAACCTCTTACCCTTAATGCCAGAGTGTATCGTCATACTTTGACTCGCACTCACCTTGGCTTACTCTTTCCTTCCTATTCAAAAACAGCTGCCACCTCATCCATCCTCCCCGGGTGGTATAGAATTTCACAATCGTAACCGCTAAACAATTCGCGCTACCTCATTTGCCTCATGTTCAACTTCTTTAGAACAAACAACAAACCAATGTGTTAAAAGCTCCTATGATCGGTATAAACAAAATTCTTTACGTCATACAAGTAGTGTCTTCAACACATATGTACGAACACCACCACTCCAAGTTCCAATTCGTGGGTAGTATAGTAATTTTCATGTACCTTAAGTTGTTGAGAGACGAATGCGACTACCTCTCCCATTTAACTAACACACAACTTAGACCTCGTTCGGATGCATCACAATACACAACGAAATCCTGCGATCCATCGGAAAGAGTCCGAATTGATGGATTACACAAGGCATCCTTCAATGTTTGAAAAGATTATTCTTAGTTCTTACCCCAACAACTTCTTACATATATATGTGAGTAGTTGAGGAGTCTTTGAAAAACTCTCGATAAAATCTTGATAATAGCCCGTGAATCCTAAATGCTATACGAACCTCCAATGATGACCATGGGATCTTCCATCCCTTTACTGTTTTGCTCTTGCTATGATCCTTAAGTATAACTTCTTTGCTCACAACGTGCCCGAGAAAAACAATCCTCTAGCTTGAAATCAAGATTTTCGAATATATTGCATATGTCTTTCGTTCGAAAGTAACTCTAGAATTAGTCTTAAAGGAACTTCATGCTCTTCGTTAGTTAATAAATTAGAACGTCGCAAATGAAAAGTATGATAAATTCGTCGAGATACGGTTTATATACGTGGTCGTTAAATATATGAATGCTATAGACGCATTAGTAGGACCGAAAGTCATAACAAGAAATCCAAAAGACCCATAATGAGTCCTAAATGCAGTATTTGGTATATTCTATTCATGTACCCTCAATTGATGATAACCAAAACAAAGATCGAAAACTACTAAGAACCTTGAAGTTGATCAAACAAATCATCTATCCTTGGAAGAGGATAACGATTCTTGACCGTAAGTTTATTAAGTTCACGATAATCAATGCACATACGAAAAGAGCCATCTTTCTTTTTAACAAATAAGATAGGTGCTCCCAAAGGAAAATGACTAGGGCGAATAAAACCCTTGTCTTGGAGCATCTTAAAGTGGTTAAGCGATATGGAGCTTTTGCAACTGGGGCTGCTCCAAGAATAAGATCGACACAAAATTTCACGAGTCAAGGGGGTATAGTTCTCTTAAGTCTTCCGGGAAGACCTCGAGGAAAACGTTGATAACAGAATGTTTTAGAGTTTTAACTCATCAGCCTTAACGCTCATGAGTTGTTTATTTTTGTTTCGAATTGTTCTATGCAAATATCAAGTACTTCACCACCATTTAAGGGGTATACGAAATACTTTCTCAAACATACAACTTCCACCTGGAACTTCGTCAGCTAATCCATTCTCATAACTACACCAAAACTCCCGGGTCCGAAGGGTAACAGTCAATGTTAAAAGAGTAATCTTCTCGCACTAAAGTACGCCCATATAAAATCTCTTTTAGTCTCTATATGCTCCCATTAACATAATCATTCCAAAGTCCCTTACTTAAAACAAGCCATCGGGTTTCCTACTATGTTGATGATACCACTTGACGAGCTGTAGTCCGTCATTCCATTGTAAAGCAACCTTTTCGATTGCGGTTTGTAGAAATACAACATGATGCGAATGTGTGTTGATAGTAGTTACACCGTACACACACAAGATGTGAACCAGTGTAACCCTCTCTTCATGTGTTAGTATCCACGACTTCCTTGAGTACCCTCTCGTCCTTGGTACTGCTTCTACACTCCCTACCTTATTGGTTTCACCTATGAACGATCCATTCATCAGTATTGCGCCTCGGATGGTAGGAGGCTCAGTCACTTCTACCGTCCTACAAGCTTCTAGAACAAAGCTGTTGATATGCTTCTTAATTCCCTTAGCTTCGACTGCCACATGATGAGGTCTAATTTTGCCAATTCCATAAAATTGTCCGATATAGGTTGTAGGGTTAACTCCCACCATAGAGAAATTCCAAACTTGTTCGCTAACTTCTTCATTTCGTTATTGAAAGAATATCCCTCCTTTAGGAGTTCCTTCATTTTCCATTCTTTTCGCACCATCACCATTTCTATAATTTGAATTCTCGACTATTAGGTCTATATTTGCCTTCGGTGTCATTAGATCTACTATGATTCAATATGTCGTTACTAGTCCGCATGGCAATTTTGGATGCTAAGGCCCACCACTGTTGTGCAATGATCGCAACAACATTGGAGTTCTTGCCTTCAATACCACAAATTCCTCCGGTTCAACCATCAGTTCCATCACCACCTTTACTTGTATGACCACCATGTCTTCCACCACCGTGTGTTTCTCCTCTACGAGTAAAATTTACGAATAATGCGTCTTAGTAATATGCTCACTATAATTTCGAATTCAGATGAGTTTAGAATAGAATGAATATTTTGGAGTTTGTCAAGGCATAAATGCACAAGACTCACAACCATAAGAATAATTCGGTAAGGAATATAATTGGGATTTTATTACCATACGACACGAAGATAGCACATGAGACACGCAAACCTGGTCGGATAAGCACACATACGTAGGAACACCTTTGTCAATTACGTCTGCAGCCATAATTGTGAAAGTATTCTTTCATACATATACTTATCTTCCAAGTCCTTGTATCACAATAAGCTTTGTATTTACGGAAAGAGATCAGATAGTTATGGAATCCTAAGCAACATGTAGACGAACCACATAAAGAGTCGTAAGATGATGAAGAAACGTTTACAACGTCCTTATTTGAAATGATTAAGGTGAATGATCGACACCATCTTCACGAAATTGTATGCACACATAACTTCCTAACTCATGTTCTATATGTGGGTTCCTTATTTATAGTCTAGGCCAATCCACCTAGATCTCTATAAACAATGGCTCTGATACCAATCTGTCACACCCCGTCTAAAGCGGAAACAACGGGGTATAACGGTGATAGGATCATAACACATCATTATAAAGAATTCTATATGAAATAAAATATTCAATGTGTCATGATGCCATTAACATGAATAACGGTTCATGTCGTGCATACATTTCAACAATGAATTCAAAGATCGTTTACAAACAAATGTACACTACAATGTTAAGGCAAAACAAGCCTTCACGAACAACCTTAATGATGTACCACAAGTCTTGAATAATTTCTTAATGCAACCCTAAAGGTCCACTAAGTTCTCTTGTCCACTGCTTTAAGTCCACTAGTATAACCTGAAAAGATATGCTCGAAAACGTCAACACGAATGTTGGTGAGTTTCGTAGGTTTGAAACCAGACACCAGAAAATAAACATTTTGCTGTGATAATAATAAGTTAGGACAATGCAATAGAAATGTACACAAATGTGAAATAATGCAGCCAGTATATCTCAATGTACGGCAATTACCTCACAAGGAAGTAAAGCACGAATGTAAGCAACAATCCCAATGTACGGCAAATACCCCACAAGAAGGTAAAGCACGAATGTAAACAACCAATCTCAATGTACGGCAAATACCCCACAAGGAAGTACATCACGGATGTAAGCAACAAATCTCAATGTACGGCAAATACCCCACAAGGAAGTACAGCACGGATGTAAGCAACAAGTCTCAATGCATATAAGTTACATAGTGTCACACATTTCAAGCATATGTCCAAAATGAAAATGAATGTAATCACAGCATGAAAACAATTGATAAAACATGTGAGCATACTTTTCCCCCAATTTGAAAACATGTATATGAAAAAGGGGCCACGAAAACTCACCTCAAGAAATGATGTAAGTATCGTCCCTTTAGTATAGCCACTAATCAACTCGCAATCTACAAACGAATATTTACATAATCGGGTTACAACCTAGACATCTCTATGTCCTTCCATTGTATCCCAAGTCCAAATCACCTTTAAGATTTCCTCACAACCAATTCCTCAAGTATCTTTACAAAATTTAATCATCGTTTATTCAAAATATTAGTAACTTTATTCTATCTTGCATTTCAGAATCTGTCCAGAAATTTCATACCACTTCACGAATTTTAAACCATGACTTAATAAAATCATTTGACTCTAAAAATTTTACCAATGACATTTCATGGTGTTATTAACATCCTGTAATTTTTCCAGAACTTATTTCAATAGTTTACTATTTTTAAAAATTCATCATAGTGAACTGCTCTAAACAGACAACACTTTCTGACTTCACAAAAGTTATAATTTATTTAAAATACTTAGAAACTCACACCATTTACAATATTTTTACAGAAATTATTTAATACCTTAAAGTTTTTCCAGTAAAAATTTCAAGACCAAATTCATTGCCTAACCTGCTTTTCAAAAATCCACAATTTAACTACAATCATGAACCGAAAAACTCAGAATTGACATATAAACTCATAAAATCATTTTGACCGACTTACACTTATCGTATGAACACGAAATCAACTCCATTTGAAAGTAGACTCTTATTACTTAGGTTTAGAATCAAGATTCATAAAAATGCATCCCAAAATGACCAAGTTATAACATCCTCAATCCAGAAATCGAATCTGATCAGATTTAGGGCTTACAAGTTTAACCTAAATCTTCATGCTAATCAATTCCAAACGCTCAATCAAACGAATATTATTCACTCATAATGATTTAACCACTGATTTTAAACAAATCCTAATGATTTCATTCACTAGAAATACAATGGATTTGAACCGAATAAAACCGACAATACGAAATAATCGAAATACGTTTAGAATAAAAGAATCGGATAGAGATTATACCAACTACCGATGATCCGCATGATAATCGTTGTTAGAATCTGTAATATGAACGTTTTATGAGAATCAAAACGTTCTTTGCAATAAGAGAATGAAGAAGACGAAGATTTAGAACACAAAAACTTACCGAAAACACGAATACGCGAGTTCTCGATCAATAGAATGAATTAGAGGATGATCATTTGAGTTCTTAGGGTTTGGATTATGAATATAGACTGATATTTTCGTTCTTGGATGTCTGGAGTCGAATAATAGGGTTTACAAATCGTTTTTAGGGTTTAAACACGTTTATATACGAATAACCAAAAGTTTCGGAAAATTCGTAATACACTGCAGCAGTTTACAGAATATTTTTTATAAAATAATCTGCTTCATTTCAGAGGCCGAAACCTTGAGAGTTCAAGTAAAACATCGAGATCTACAACTTTCTAGTTTTGACAGAAGGCTGAAAACGAACGTAAATTGGTCAAATCGACCTCTGTTCGTGACTGGAATTTTTGGGACGGGATTTTGTATGTTTTTGTGATAGAAAAGTTTTAGGGTTAGGTTTAGGGTTATATTTATAGGTCTAGGGTTCAAGAGGTGTTGGGTTTAGTTGGGTTTGGACTTTTGGGAGTTGGATCATTTTCGAATTACATTTTTGGTGACGGATGTCACAGATATTTAATTTATAACGTTGAAAATATAGGATCCAAAATAAAAGAAGTCGTCAATAATTTAATTCTAGAAAACAATAAAAGTACATAAACGGTTAGGTGATTATACCCAACATGTGCTAGGTTAAGACAAAAAGAAAAAAAAAATCCAATTTATTAGTTAATGAATTTATTTGAACAAACATAGTAATTGATTCATATTGTAACTCTGTAGAGTTATATAATAATTCATATAAAATAATTTATTGCATAAATATGAACTTTTGAAATACGATCTGCATGAAGATAAGAAAATAAAAACTAGAGTTAAACAGTGAACTAGATTTAGATTTAGATTCGAAACAGGGTGTGTGTGGAAGCCTGGAAGGTGACCAACACAACTGGATATGTGTTTTTAAGTTGCGTTTCTTTATTTTTCTTTGACTTGTATTTTGTCTTTATGAGCAAACATTTTCAAACCATTTGACCAAATGATCCGCACGCACACAAACAAAACTTGTGGGATTAAAAAAATGGCTATCAAATTTTGGTTATTTAAAAATACTTTTGATTGCTTACGACGTTTACTTCATATGATGCGGTGATATTTTACATGTTTAGGTTATTTGTCGGTTATTTGGGAAGGATGAATATTTTTACTCAAATGTACACGGTCTAACGTCTTTCGATATGTTGCTTGTGAGGTTTAAACTTAAGACATCTCGCGAAGATATTAGAACGTCACCCACTAAACTATCTTGTGATGGTTGCTTATAATGTTTACTTCGTTTATTCTTAAATCACAAGAAAAACTACAACACTTTTAATTATTATAACTCTTACATTTAAAGTTCAAATAAGAGAACAACACGGGATTCGTTAATTATAAGATGTTTGCGACTGAATTATCAATAAAAACTGACTTTGTAACACTACCCATTTGATCGTATTTACGAAATACTTTAATTGCATCATTTTATTATACAATCAATACATTGACTTTTTAATATATCATGTCATGTTTCGAATATGTTGCACCACAACACCCACCAAAATCTGAATTACATGCATACTTTTTTCTTTCATAAAGGTCGATTTATCCGATGCTTCTCCGTATTATCCGACTCCATAATCAAATTCGATTATAAAAAAGTCAATTTCAATATAGCTCATGTACAGAAATCCAAACCAAATATTTAATACCAGTATGACATTATCAACATAATTTAATAAAAATATAAATGTACTTATAGTATGATAACATAAGACCACTTGCAATGGGGCCGTTGTGGAGAAGGTTCTTTCACCACGACGCACCATGTGCGGAGTGGGGGTTATGGTAGTGGGAAGTTGTACATCTTAGAACAAGAAGGAGAACGTTGAAAATGAGGTCGCAACTTTTTTATTTTTCCTTTTCTCAATGGTTTTAACTCAAAATATCAAAGAAAACAAAATTATTTTTGTTAAAAAAAATATCAAAATAATTAATGGGACCTACTTTAAATCTTTCATAACCATACACAACTTTGTAAAACTTTTTTCTCTCTCTCAAACCTAGGCAGGATTTCAACTTTTAAACAACGCCTCTGGCCGCCGGCACTTTTGTAACATCCTCTCCAATAGCCTGGTATTTTCTATTCATAATTTCGGATTTAATAAGTTTTAAATAATTTTGCGATATAAATTTTTAATTGTGAAAGTTGGTGAAATAGGTCTTAGGACTTATTGTGTATAATGAAATGTTGCTTGTTTTAATATATTAAAGTTGACGGTACAATAAAATGAATTTCTCGCATCCAGCAATTAGGTGCCAGACAATAGATTTAGAGCGGGTATAAAATACCCATTGTTTGAGGCCGGTTAAATAAAGGGCCGATCCCTTTATTGGGATCACTTTGCCAATTTCATTTCATCTTTCCCTTTCTCTAAACACATAAACCCTAACTTACAACTTTAGATTTAATCATCCATTGGAAGTGGAATTGAAGTGTAATTCTTTACTTGTATCATTATCATCATCATCTAGCTTCCTTCCTATTGATCTTCCTTTCCTTTTGTAAGTGATTCTTAGCTCATGAACTCCATTTTAGAATGAATGATGAAATTGATGATTTGAGATGATTCTTGAGTTTAGATGGTAAATACTTGTGATATATGATCATATGTGTACTTCTTAACTAGTTATATGCATCAAATCCATGATTATGAGCTTTGATTGAGAAAAGTTGTAAAACCTAATTTGGTTTCATAACTTTGGTGAAATCTTGAATTGTTAGATGTTATGGAAGTTGATATATGTTAGATAAGTATTGTGTGAAGTTGTTGCAAATTTAAAAGTCGAGTTTTCTGTGTACTAGGCTCGAAATAGTGATTTGGTTGAGTTTAGTTCGAGCTGAAATGTAGTTGCAGGTCTGACCTGAGATGGAACGCGTGTGAACGCGATCCAGAAACCCTTGCCGGGATCGCGTTTCTCTGTTATAAAAGAAATTGGTTATGTTTTCTTCTTCGAAACGCGATCCAGCCGCAATTACCGGATCGCGTTGATTAGCGTATTTTGGTTACAGATCTTTTTCCTTATTATGAACGCGATCCCGCCCTTGTTCCCGGATCGCGTTTCCAAGTGTTATTTGATGACAGAATGTTTTCTTCATTGGAACGCGATCCCATCACCAGTAACCGGATCGCGTTTGTCTGTTAAATTTTGATGATTATGATAGTTTGTGAACCTGAGTTTATATAATATAAATAGTTATTATTGTTACTCATTGTAACTTGAATTGTGAAGTTGACTATTATTAGTTAGAAACAAGTTACTAACTTGATGTTATGTGGTACTTACAGATAAACCAAAGATTCAGTGATTAGAAGCTCAGTGTGGATACTTCAGAGGTATCGGTGAGTGGATTCAGAGCTCACCATTTAAATTTAGTTGTGATCATTTGATTGCAACGAATAAACGTGAATATGTTTTGTTGATTAGTTGATATACCTTGTTGACTGTGAACCTATGTGCTACGTGTTTGGCCTTAGGGCATCAGTTGTTAACGAGGTCAACGAGTTGTTAAATGGTTGGTTGCACTAGGCAGGGGTTGAATGAATGATACAGAGTCGTACTTCATTTGTTGTGTGTTTGATTCTGTATTTGAGTTCAACTACCACTAGTTATCGGTCTCGTCCGTATGGCCATACGGATATGGTTGGGTAAGTGTTCTTGGGGAGCCACCCGGGCATTACGGTTATCCCCAGAGCCACCGATCCTCGTTAAGTTGTTGTTGATTTGTTGAATATCGTATTGCGGTTGTTTGAAGCAATTATATGATTATGCTAATTTATATGTTGTGTTATGAACTCACTCACTTAGCTTTGTGCTAATCCCTCGCAATTACTTTCTGCAGATTATATTTTGAATAGGTGAGTAGCAGAAAGTAGATGCTCTAGGAGCTGAGGAATGTTTTGACAGCTTGCTACTCTGATTATGTTTTGTAACAATTAATGTTAAGTTTATATAATACCCCGTATTATGTGTTTGTTAAACCTGTTTAACTCGACACGACTTAATTTATGACCGGTTTATGATTTTTGTCTAACGTATAGTAATCAAATATGTTTTAATTCTCTTCGCTTCCGTGTTTTCAATATAATAATATTATGAAAAAATGAGGGGTGTTATAACTTTCTCCGGTGGCCGGAGGGCCTCCTCCGTAATCACCCACATCTGCTCTTCCTCTCTTTTGTTACTACTTCTCTTCTCCTTCACCGCCTTCGATTGTCAGTCTTTTTGCCGTCAACCCAAAATCATCAATCATCTCCTCTTATTTCGAGGATGTTGAAGGTCTTAGATCTACTTTTCAGCAACATTTTTCAGTCTACTCACCACCCCTGTATTTGTTCAGATCTGTGTTTTTCCGTCATAGATTTAAGATCTCATGGTAGACTTCGCTCTTTCCCCTTTTCACGCTAGATCCAGGTTTTGCCATCGCCACATTCTCGTCACACTACAAACGTTTGTTCGTTCCTTTCCATCTTGCTTCTCCCTCGGTTGTTCACGTTATCAGTCTCTTCAACGATGTCGCACGTTGGTTCAAGTTGCGTCAGAGCAGTGGTTACGTTTAACAGCCTTTTAATGTCGTGGACTTCCATGGTCCATTGTTGAAGCTTTGATCTAAAGGTTAAGTTTTGTTTGTATCAATCTTCTGCAGCTGTTTGATGTGGTGTTTCGCCAAGCTTGTGTGGTTAGTCTCTAGCAACAGGTGTAATCGAAGTTTGTTTTTTGGTTTTAGTCCAAGTTGTGGTCACGTTGGTTCATTCTCATAGTTTTTTTTGGGGGTTCTTAATATCGTTTCTCGGCGATTTCATGGCTTCATGAAGCCCCGGTCATTCAGTGTTAAGGTTCCGTTGTGTCAATTTGCAAATGCAGTACATGGTGAACACTAATACATGGGCGTTTTTCATCAAGTTTTTCAATATGTATTCAACATTTCAAGTAATTTCAAGATGTATGCTCAAGTGGTTTCAAGAAGTTTTCAAATGGTATTCAAGTTGTGGCATTCTCAATTGTCAATGGGTAGCTGTCAAGTTTGGTAGTAGTATGTTAATTGTTCAAAGGGTATGTAGCAATCAAGTTCCAATAGTTGAATTCTCTCGATCCAAATCAATCAATATATTTTCAATTTTTGAAAAAAAAATAAAATAAAAAATACACAACTTTGTTTTACCAAAGGTTGCAAAGATAACACAAAATTGTAATAATGCCAACAACACTTGAAACTTTTAACGTGAGTAATTTGCACACCATCAAAAAAATTTTGTACACCATTTAAAATTTTTTTATGATGTTGTACGGTACAACACTATAAAATATAATTTAGTAATATATGAATAATTTTTAGTGGTATACAGATGATGACCCTAACTCCGAAACCCTACTTTAATTGTAAAACTCAAAATAATAGTCAAATCGGACTCCCGCTTCAATCAAGCATTTGGACTTTTGTTTTGCGTGTGATTAGTCATTACTGTACTGATTATTCCTACAAACAAATTTCAGTCAAGCATTTATAAACTTTTACCTAACCATGGTTACATATAAACAAACTCCACTCCAGGACTTCCAACCCAACCCTGCTTTCCTTTCCTTTCTTTCTTTCTCTCACTCAACAACACAGATCACTGTGAAACAACCAAAAATAATTCTCTTTAAATCTCGGTTACCTGCATATACATACAACCTATACATACACTTATTCAATTTTCTGGTCCTTTAATGGGGTTATCAGCCTAACATTATTACCCTATAATCATGCAGTAAAAAAGGTCTCATCCATTTCAACAATCCCGACATATTGCTTCGTCCCCAAACCAACCGACCGTCGTCGTGGCTCTGTCATCCTCGCCGCACCACCAGCCGCCGCCGCCAGCCCCGTAATCCCGACATATGGGTTTTGTTGAAGTCTACAAATTGAAATGAAATAATTTATTATCACTTCCTTTTGTTGAAGATACACTCGAATTACTTAGGTTTTATTTCTATCTATATCTATTATCTTTTATCTGTTTTTTCTTAGCTTCACATTATTATTATTATTTTACCCCAATTGCACCCTATTTGAGTTTATATTGTTATTACTCTCTCCTCTATGCAAAAAATTATAATCTTTTATATAAAAAAATGATAAGTTGTATGAACCACAATTTGCTATACACAGGGATGTAGAGCATTATGTGCATCCTGCAAATTATAAATTGTATTCACCCTCTTTCTAATTTCTAACTGTATAACTTGCAGCTTATTACACTAATCTATAGTGTAATTTGTGTTTAACATATTTATTATGTCTATTATATATAGCTGTTTCATATATACACGTCTACACTCACTTGACGGAGGTCTTTCTGGAAGTGGTTTCTCTACCTTACGGTAGAGGTAGGACTGTCTACATGTTACCTACCCCGTACACTTGCTTGCGTCGGGATTGTGTATTGTTGACTTGTTGTTGTTCTGTATGTAATTATTTGATAATGCAATTTAATTGAAGCACTGCCTTTTAATTTGGTGATATCTGAATGACTTTGCTAGTGTAATTGTGAAATTTGTATGTATTTTATATGAAATTTGTTATATATACATTGGCGTCATGCTTTATACGGATATTAATGACTAATGAGATGCTGCTTATAGTAATTTGTAAGCGTAATTGTGCACGTGCTTGTTTTTAGTTACTTTTTTGGAGTAATTATTTTCCTTATTAGAGAATTTCTCTTAATTAATTACTTTAGTTGTATAAGTTAACTGATGATTTATTGATTTAGGTTTTATAGGTTAACTGACAATTTATTGATTTGAAGGAACTTTTTGTGCTTTTATATATTCTAGGAATGCTGGAAAACGAGTTTATAGGTTTATTTGCATCAACATGAGTCATTAATTGCTTTAGGTACATTTTGGATTTATATTTACTAGGAAATTATGTATATCTTATTAGAATTTTGCTTGTAGAGTCTAAAAATGAAGTTTATGTTGATGGAGTACTATAGTAATAACTAAGTTCTGATCCAAAACTAGTTGTGTTCAAGATAACTAGTGATTTTAAAAAACCATTTAATTTCTCAAAGCTTGATTACATGAATGACTATTTGAAGCTCGCTCTAAATGAGTAAATAACTGAATTTAAAAAGTAGCAACTCACGACAGATCCTTTATTTCCCAACGGAAAAGACACGTATCGTTGCCATTAAATGCTATAACTATAACTACTGGTTTCTTGTTACTACGTAGGTAACGTGGTTACACACACACACATAATCTTTTTAGGAATTTATTTTTGTCAATATCTTACATATCGCATATTTTTGTACCATATATCACATCATCTCTACTCTCTGGAATATATTTTATTAAATATTTTCTCTTATTATCATGCAAGTGGTCCAGTTGGTTATGTTTAATTTGTTAAAACTATACACTTTAATTTGACGGTGTAAGTCAACTTAAATGTGCCAATTTGCAAGGATAAACTTGGGACTGGGGTATTATTATGTTACAAGTGAACCATGGAGTATTAGTTGTCATCTTTTAAGAGGGGGTAATTATGAGATAATAGATCAATAGTCGTTAGGAAAGAACTGACAAGGAAAGAGCGGTCATATTGTAATGGATAGTGATAATGGAAGACTTTATTCATATGGGTCACTTTTGATGTATTGTCTTATTTCTTTTTTAATTTCGTGTAATTTTAACACAGTAATTATTGCATATATAAATTCTAGGTGATGTTCGAAGCATAAAGAACTTGGCACATCAACCTACTGTAAAGAGCAACTAATCTGTAACCACATAGCCATCACTTATCTTAAAAATATCAATTATTATGAAGATATAGAATTGCCTGTTTGTCAGTATGTTCCCTAATTCACGTTCTTTTTGTGAACTTATTTCTGTATATTTAGTGTACATAATTAATTGTATATCTATCTCGTGTGGGAACTTCTTTTAAGAAGGGATGTGTATATGATCATACGTCCTTTTATTCTAATACTCTGTTCACTAATGCTTCATCATAGTGGGCTAATCCTAAGTACGTCGAAATGTCAAATATGATAAAGAAATAATATGGTGCAACTTTTCAGAATTTGGACTTAGTAAATGACGTGGTCCAAATATTAATCTTTCTTCTTTTCAGATCCTCAATGTAACTTCACGTTCTTTTTCCGGTGCAAGAGTGTGAATAGATCAAACTATAAATGCATGCAATTCGTTTCAAGACAAGCTATAGATTTCTTTTAGAAGTACCAAACTTCTCTGTATATATTTCCGTTATAAGAATATAATTGTTTAGCATGGCATGAAATATAACAGAAACTGTACATCACTTAAGCCCTTGTATTTAAACATCTGACTCATTTCAGGTGATTTGTGTGATCTAAAAGCATACCATTCCACACAACTCCTAATGAAAAGACATTTTGAATCTTGATCCGAAATTCATGCTAGATATTGTAGTTCAGAACATGGGCTTACTCTGCAGTAGACACAAACGTGGTAATCAAGCTAACACAGAAGAGAATATTCAGGTAATGTGCACAAACATCTAACTGTCTGCCAGTTTTTTCCCTTTCGATATGTGATTATAGGTTTTACAGACATTCGTCAATTGGACATTTGATGTATGCTTTTCAGGCAGCAGAAATAGAAAGGCGGATTGAGCAAGAAACAAAGGCAGAGAAACATATTCAAAAACTTTTATTACTTGGTATATAACTTTAACGGTCTTATGCGTTTATGTGTGTGTTAGATGCCTAATGATTATTTTTATTATTTTTTTTTTTAATTTCATCATTTTTATATGTTAGTCAAACTATGACCATATAAGATTACTGATACCTTATATTGGGATTCATTGCTTTATTATTATTGAGATACTAGTCTCCAAAGTATTTATTTAATTTCCAATCTAGCAGAATCATAGTTACTAGAGATATCCTATAAAAACCTGAGGATATATTGATGAGTGTTGTGATTCAGGGATATTCTTGCTATATTATGGACATATAGAGTTGATTAGAATCTTGTGAAAAGAACTTAGCAAATGAAACTCTAGAAATGAGTTTGGGTCACACTTAATTGCGATAAGAGCAAAAGAGAAAACAGTGAAACATAAGAATGAGATGAGAATGTAGGAGTGATAGAGACGTGTCAGCTTAGCATTATATGCACTAAGTCTATTTATATATCAAAGAGAGAATCTTCAAATCAGAAGGTTGTAGTAAGTCTACCTTACAGTCCAGAATCTGAATGTGAAAAGCTGTAAAAATGAATCTTTATGACGCTGCAAGCTGTTTGATGTATTAATTGTTTACACTATCTTAGAATGTAACAATTACTTGACATATCATTATAGTTTCTGACGTTACACGTACTAGATTGAAATGTCTACCTCATGGTATTATCCATCTCTAAATACGATGGGCTAGCCTTTTATCCAATAAAACCCATTTCAAGCTATCAAGGTTCACATTAGACGTGGCAATATGGCAGGTCGGCCGATTTGGGTAATGGGTCCAAAACTCCAAATGGGTACTTTTTCAGTAAATGTTAGCTTAGGCCGACCCACAAACTCCCTTTTTCTAATTTATAAATCATTATTGAGTTAATAATAGTTAGTAAAACTATAATGCTACAATTATAATCTATATTGTGTTTTGATATAGGAGGTACTATGCAACTTATATACACTTCTGGCGACTTTCAATACGTATGACCTGTGTCCATTTAAGCAGTTTTTAGTTTCTACCCATTTCGGGCGCTGGTCCCTTGCACAATAACATATTCCACCAAGGCCCAGATGGTCCGAAATTGCTACCTGTAAGTCTTGTAGAATTGTGATATACCTGTATAGATATTATGAAGTCTTGTGTTTATGTGACACTCGGTCTATACTCTACACAACACTGAGCAGTAGGTTTCTTAATGATTATGGTTATGAGTGATATATTCAATGTTTTGGTTTAAATCCTCTCAAGAATACATCACCTGAAACCAATTCTGTGTAGGTGCTGGAGAGTCAGGGAAGTCCACTATTTTCAAACAGGTAGCGTCATTGTGAAAATCTTTCTCTGTATATATATTATCTGTAACCTGTGATTTTCTATTTCTGAAGAGCGGAGAATTTAATTGTTTGTGCAGATAAAGCTACTCTTTCAAACCGGCTTTGATGAGAGAGAGCTCCAGAGCTACACCTCAGTCATCCACGCAAATGTCTATCAGACGATAAAAGTATGCAATTCTAGAAAGGGTGTTGTTAGGTTATATTTATCTACTTTTGTCCCAATTAGAGAATTTTAAACGATTAGGAAACTGAAAGATGACTTTGAAAATTGTTAAAGCTGGGATGAAATTTCTCTATTAATTGAATTTTGTTGTGTTCCAATAGATATTACATGACGGAGCAAAGGAGTTGGCTCTGAGTGAAGCAGGTTCGTCGAAGTATGCCTTATCCGTTGAAAATAAGGTACTTTGAGTTCATCCGTTTGCATATCGGTTCATTGACTGTATTATCCTATTGTACATATAAGTAGAGAAAGGTTGTTTGTGTGAAATACATATTAGATGTTCTTGTAGAGACATCTATTTATAATTTTTCTCTTAGCTACATAAAAAGAAGATAATACATTCGATACGATAATCGAGATGTTTGAATGTGTGTTTCAAAAGTGATTATGTGACGGAATATTGTTCGATCTTAAAAAAAACAATACCAGGAGGTTAATCCCTAATTTCTAAACTGATCAAATGAATTTCCATATTATCCTCATGGACAGTAGTACAAAAGAGTAGGAACTTCTTGGCTCCATCAATTGAAATCATGTATCTTTTGAATTTTCAATTAAATGAGATCTAAACATTTTTATGTACTAGGAAATTGGAGAGAAACTATCAGAAATCGGAGGCAGGTTGGATTATCCCCGCCTTAACGAAGAGCTCGTTCAGGACATTCTAAAGATTTGGAATGATCCAGCCATACAGGTATTTTTTCTCACGTGTGGATTGCTACTTTGCTACAGGCCTCGAGCTAAGTGGTTGCTTGGCATTCGGTAAACATTGAGGTGACAAAAATCACCAAATTGGTGGAGGATGGGTGGTGGTGGGGGTTTAACAGGCCAAAAGGGTAATCTGTCGTACGCGGAACACTTTAGTCCAATATTTATATTTTAATACTAAAAATTTAATTAAATGCATGGTGTCTGAGTGTGTCAAATATGATTACAAAGGTTCTATAATTTCAGTGAACCAGTCTACTTAATAAAATGATTTTTTGGTTAGTGCATTATAATTGCACTTGGGCGAGTTTAGTATCCAACGTCCCGTTTCGTTTTAACCTAATTTTTTGGATGTTACCCATTTTCCCAATTAGAGATAAAACAGCTTGAATTGAGCTATTCAATTGGTAATTGGTTCAAAATCCCTCTTAAGTAAATATCTACCAGATTTATAATTTTGTAGATTTTTGCAGTCTTGGAAATTCTGTTGCTCACCTTAATGGTTCAAATCAAGTCTTATAATGTGTCTACTGAATGCAGGAAACATATGCTCGTGGAAATGAGCTTCAACTTCCTGACTGTGCCGATTATTTCATTGAAAACTTGCAGAGATTGTCAGATACAAATTATATTCCTACTAAGGTACCTAAGCTAAACTACCTGATGTTATACCTTTTTGCCTTTGTTAATTAGGAAACATGAATAAAGGAAATCATGTATGCCCTGGTGGCATCCCTTAATATATTCTGTGAAATTTTTACTGCTGAAATATATTTGTTGAAATCTCGTTACCAGAGGGGCTCTTAGTTTACAGCAATTTTCGTCCATGTTTTTTTATTGTAACAAGTTTACATGATCAGGAGGATGTTCTACATGCTCGTGTTCGTACAACCGGTGTTGTAGAAATCCAGTTCAGGTAAAATTACACCCGTTGAAAAATCTATTTGCTTCTATTCTTTGTTCGCAAATGTTAGAAACATGACCATCCTTGAATTATTAGGTTTCATTTGCTTATACCATTTCCCTCTTTACCATTCCGCATTGTGCGAATCCCATCTTTATATCACTTCACATAAGACAATTCGGGCCCACAGTCGCATCTTAATTTCTTCTCGCATCGGAAAATTGAGACCCTTAATATTTGCAATGTAAGTGGCTGAAAGAAATAGGGCTAATGTATACGAGGCTATCTATTTGAAGCATCAGTATCTTGGTTTGTAGTGTTGAATGGATTCAGCGAATTTGTTATTAATGTAAATGTGGAAACTTGCAGCCCTGTTGGGGAGAACAAAAAAAGCGGCGAAGTATATAGACTATTTGATGTTGGAGGCCAGAGAAATGAGCGAAGGAAGTGGATTCATCTATTTGAAGGTGTTACAGCTGTCATATTTTGCGCTGCTATTAGCGAGTAAGATTAGTTAATCATATATATATATTAGTAATTAGCACCATTAAACGTTACGGTGACTGACCTATTATCTTAACTGTTTCCCAGGTATGATCAAACCTTATATGAAGATGAAAACAAGAACCGAATGATGGAGACAAAGGAACTCTTTGAATGGGTCCTAAAACAAAAATGTTTTGAGGTTATTAATCATTATGCATGTTGATTATCTTATGTTATATTGGTTATCTGGTGTGTTGTGCCAACTATATTGATTATTTGGTATGTTACAAGAAAGCTTTTCTTACCTGATCAGAACTGTTTGTGTTTTTTGGCATATGCAGAAAACATCCTTCATGCTGTTTCTAAACAAGTTTGATATTTTTGAGAAAAAGGTTTCAAAGGTAAGTGATACTTAGAACTCTATGATTAATATGTTAAGTATCCACATCTTTTAGTTTAAGATCTTAGAGTTGATCCTGTAGGTGCCCCTGAACGTATGTGAGTGGTTTAAAGATTATCAACCAGTTTCAACAGGAAAGCAAGAAGTTGAGCATGCATATGAGTAAGCATTCTTTTCCTTGTTATCAATTGGAGGTGAAATTTTTGAGTCGCAAAATGGGCAAGTTTTGATAGTTGGGAAACTGGTCAAACGTGAGTAATGAGCCTCCTAAATTTCATCCATAACACTTAAGGAATGACACATGGCAAACCAGCAAATCATAGCGGGGGAGAGAATATAAGCATGGCATCACATGACATAGGTTTATGGTATTAGGAGGATTAGGTACGAGGATAAATCATTTTCCGTCAAACACATTGGATCAACACGTGTTCTTTTGGTATGGTTTAAAACGGTCGGGCCGGATCGGGTTCTTATTTTTTTACTTTATTGATAAAAAAATTTAAGTGTCTAATATGATTTATGGGAGTTTTATATTTTCAATAATAATCATATTTTGCAAAAATTTAAGATATAGGTCTAATGCATTGATAATACACATTGGATGGCCATTTAACCATGTATCTTTAACCTTTTTTATTGTAATTAATCATACCAGTTTGATCCTTTGGAGATAAAATAGTTATAACCAAAGTCAACCCGTTCATTATTAAACTAACTGAAATCGCCACATCCACAAAATGTCATCAAAAATTCATTTTTTGTATTAAATCTATTATCTTTTCAGGTTTGTGAAGAAGAAATTCTCCACAAAATGTCATCAAAAATTCATTTTTTGTATTAAATCTATTATCTTTTCAGGTTTGTGAAGAAGAAATTCGAAGAGTTGTACTATCAGAATGTGACGTGTGATCATCAGGACCGTGTGTTCAAGATCTACAGAACTACCGCGCTCGACCAGAAACTTGTGAAGAAAACTTTCAAACTGGTAGATGAAACCTTAAGAAGGAGAAACCTCTTTGAAGCAGGCTTATTGTGACACCGACCACCATTTCACATGCTACAAATGTCAATATTTCAGTAAACGCTTCATCAAATTTTTTGACAATGAGATCAACACAATCAATCAGTATGGCATTTCACAGGTTAAAACAATATGATTTTATATTCGTGGTTCATTGGTTCATTTTTCGCTTTCGCCTTAAGTACCCCTTATCTATTAATGGTGGATCTTTTCACATATATTTTCTCCATGTATGTAGCTTTCTTGGTGAAAAATGAAGATTATATTTATTTATTATAATACATCTGTTTAACTTCTAAATTTGTTGTGGCTCTCCCCGAGAAATATAAATGCCCAATTAGGTCAATTCATGTTTTTTTCGTCAGACGTGTGTTGTTCGCCTGTTCTGAACTCATATGGCACCCAAAAAAACCAAGATTTTTTAAGTATGGTGTTATGTAGTTTCATTGCTACAAGTCAAGTTGTATGATACAAACTACTATATTTAGTAGGAGGTTAAATGAGTAGCACTATTAAATGAATAGTACTGCTCCAATCACATGATCATTATGTGTTTTTTCTTTTCAACTTTTTGTAGAAGTAAATTAAAGATGTTAAATGTTTTAATCATAGTTGTTAACTCGTGACTCGACTCGTGATTCGGAATATTGATTTTTAACTCGTGACTCGACTCGTAAGAGTCATAAATTTACAATAAATACATATATTTATATTTATATCTATATGTATATTATTGTTTAGATTTCTATCCTTGATTGAAGTAAAACATGATGAAAGTCATTAAATAACACAAATGTTTAATTTATAATGGATTATTAGTCATTTCCTATCATATTTTCTCATTTTATATTTTTTATTAGATTATATTAAACGTGTGTCCGGTTTCTGACTCGTAAGAGTCGCCCAAGACTTGTAAGAGTCGCCCACGACTCGGAAGAGTCAATAAATGACTCGTAAGAGTCAAAGCCATTTACGAGTCGGGGTCCGAGTCGCCTCGTTTTTTGAATTTCTGAGCCGACTCGTGAATCGTAAGAGTTTAACAACTATGGTTTTAATTCTTTTTTCAACCTTTGTAATTCACCTTTTCTTTTATTATTATTCTTTCTATCATAGTTTTCACTTTGATTAGATGTTTTCTTATATTGATAGTTTTTTTCTTTATAATCAAACTAGGTGAAGGATCCGCGATAATGCGGGCTACAAAATTTGATTTTTAAAAGTTAACAATTTAACTACATGAACAAATATTAGATATGTGTTTGGGTAAAAAAAATGATGAGCTAGTTATATGATACTAAAAAGGTGTAAACGATATGTGGGATTCAAAACAATAAAATGGATGATTTTAGAATTTTTACATCGAAAAAGAGCTCATAGCCTCGTACCTCTTTTAATTAATGTAACCCTATTAACATAATGTATCATCGAAAAAAACCTATAAGATTATTTGATAAATTATGCAAGTATATTCATGTAGATATAAGTTTAATATATTAAAATGTTGGGTTATCTTGTTTTATTCAAGACCAACTTATTAGTGAATGCAATTACTATCTAGAAAGCAAGGCTAAAAATCTTTGAGACTTGAAGCTTCCAACAACCCATATTCTCTAATTACGAGACATATTTACGTTATAATATTTCTGTTTTAATAAGGGTCAAAAATCCTCTATGATATTATGTTTTGATTAAATAATATATATATAGACTTGGGATCCTGTGAGAACAAGGAGATTCCGTAAAAACGGTGAGAACACATTTTAGCCATACATTTTTTAATCAAAAAACCTAATTTTGGAGGTGACATTTTTGTAAATACTTTAAAGTTTGATTTTGAAGGGTTCACATAAGGATTGCTATGTGAAGTTTAATTTTTTTTGCTTCATAATAGTTTTAACATGGTGAAGTTTTATTTAATTTTTATTAATCAACATATTTGAAGTAGTGAATTGATAAGTATAAAAATTAATCTTTTCAAAAACTAATGTTAACAAAAAAAATATTTACTTAATCTCATTAAAACTATGTGAATCTATGAAAATAAAAATTCATAGCATCGTAACCTTATGTTAAAAAAAATATATTTTTAACCTAACCTCACCAAAATGATGTGAAGCTAAAAAAAAGAAGCTTCACGTGAGCAAAATGATGTGAAGCTAAATAAAAAAAAAGATTCACATGAGCAAAATGATGTGAAGCTTAAAAAAAAAAAACTTCACATGTGCAAAATGATGTGAAGTTAAAAAAAAAATAAAAGCTTCACATGAGCAAAGGTGATGTGAACCTTCCAAAATCAAACTTCAAAGTATTTACAAAATTGCCACCTCCAAAATCAGGACTTTTGATCAAAAAATGGATGGTTAATATGTGTTCTCACCGTTCTCACGGAATCTCCTTGTTCTCACCAGAACCCAACCCTATATATATATATATATATATATATATATATATATAATATAAAAGATATGTATCTCTTCTTTCTTATTATTGTTGCTATGAGCCATATTACTACTCTTCTTATGATTTCATCACTATGATACAAGTCATTAAATTAGATCTTTTTTTCTAAATATTAATCAATGTATTATGAATTTTATCATCTATTGCCATGTCACACAGTTTAGCATTACTTATTTTTTTGCCTTTCGAAAAAAAAGCATTACTATTTTTTTATAATTAATCCCTAATATAAAACATAAGACTTAAGTTCAAATGAGTATGAATAATTAGGTTGAGAATGGGGGAATAGATTTCATCCATTAAATCAACATAATCAAGGGTCCACAATTAATCATAAAATATTTAATTTTTTAAACAAGCTGAAACTAAATTTTGAGCGGAGGGGTATTGTGACACTCCTCCAAATTAGGTATATAATTATACTTAATTACATGCATTTCTTACGCTAATTCCCTGCATTTGTTTTAAACTAAACCTATGATGTGATATGAGTCTAGCGAGCCCAATACGATAATACAAAAAGTATTACATTATACGTAGTATTTATAAATTACGTACGAACGTATCGGAACGAAGCCGACAAAAATAATTAACCAGATTTGGTAACACGAAATAATTAATAATTCGATTATTAATTACGAGAAATTATATATCTATAACATATAGATAAAATGATTCAATTATACGTTTAACATATAACGTATTATATAACGAACAGAAACAATTCTAAAACGTACCAAAAAGGTCAAAATATGAAAAATGTTATTTTTCTAGTACGTTTTCAAGTATTTAGAACATTACTTCGAATTATGAATTCGAAACTCAACCGAAATTTGGCGCTTATTTGGACGAGCGCAGTAAAATGTACAAATATGTACAACAACTAAAAATAATGATAACTTCATTATTCTGAAAATATATTACGAATCAGGAGAGCATCTACAAAATAAAAATATAAAATGTTAAATTTTATATTGCTATAATTATACCCGTACTCGAAATTGAGGTACCAAAAATGGCACCTAACATCAATAATGCAGGCGACAGATTGGTTTTTAAACCATACTCCCTCCCTCTCTGTGATCATTCATTCGACATACACACAAACACAAATAATTCACCAAAATTCCATTTCCTTTTTCACAAAAGTTTAACAAGATCAGTAGCAGCAGCAGATAGTAGAAGTGGAGCAAAACCAGATCATCTTCTTCATCATCATCACTCACGGTCATCATCACCACCTTCAAATCTTTGTAAGAAAATCTAAAATCTTTGATTTCCATGCTTAAATTCGTATATATATCATGTCTAAACATCATAATCTAGCTATATAACATACAAAATCTAAGATTTGAAGCTTTGATCTTGAAAATGAGCTTGAGAAACCAAAACCATAAAACAAAAATCGATTGGTGAAAACTTGTTAAAATGTTATATTATGAGTTAAAACGTGTTATGGTACGAGTGTGAATCTTTTGGGACGTATTAAAGCCGAACTATAAGCGATTGAAGTGAAAAAGACCAAAGTTTGTGCAGCTCTGTTCTGCGTCTGATGCTTCTGTGCAGAAGCACATGACGCGATCGCGTCACTTTCATGAACAAAACCCGCTAAAACCTTTTATTACTTCACGCGATCGCGTGAAACAAAAACTTCAGAAATCTTCGAAACTTAGAACGACGCGATCGCGTGGTTTTCAACCACGATCGCGTGAACCTTTTCGTACCAACCGATCACGTGATTACTTAAACCGATCGCGTGAACCACTTTGTACCACGCGATCGCGTGATCATGTAAACCGATCGCGTGAACTTCATCTGAAGTCAAAACCTGTTGTGACTCAACTACGATGACCGAGTAATAGACAACCCAAATGATTACGATGAACTAGTAATAGACAAACCATGTGTTACGATGAACTAGTAATGGACAAGTCATGTGATTACGATGAATTAGTAAATGACAACCCAAATGTTTTCGACGAACGAGTAACATACTTACAAACATATACAAACTTAAATACATACATTTATCGAGTGGGATTATAAATGATTGAGACGTATTTATAGATGAACATTATGCGGGACAATTTGGACTTGTGTTTTGTAAACCTAAATGTCGAACAATGTTTATATATATACGAGATATATATTAAAGAAACAACGAATAATAATATATATATATATACAAGAATATATATATATTCAACTATATAAGTATATATATGGATATGTACTTACACATTTCGGACAATTCGACAAACGAACAATACTTGGATAATATTATATATTTCCAACAACAATCATCAACGAAATACACAAACCTAAGAAATTGATAATTTCTTCAAACGAACGAATTATTAACATAAGTAAACAAAGTACTTATAGTTAATACATTGTTGTGTATAGGTTGACTACGTTTGGGCTTCGTTATATTATCTCGCTAGCATTCACATCCGAGCACTCACTGTGAGTTCACAAACCCCTTTTCAATGTTTTAAAACTCGGGGTGGAAAACATAGAAATCGTATGTATAACCGCATGCGACAACTGCTTTAAATACTGTATGTATTTGCTTGAACTGTTTATGAAGGGGTACTTCATACTTGAACTGTTTGTGAAAGGGTATTTCACACAACTATTTGAACTGTGTTTTATGAAAGGTTTTTCATAACTATTTTGGGAATTTAGGCAACGAATCTTGGTACAGATCTAGGCTGAACGATGTAGTGCATAAAAGACCTTATGGCTACAGACTATAACCATTAGCTAGGTGACTCTAGCCACTGAGTATACGGATAGTACTATCGCCGTGACGACCCTCCTACGGATTTGGGAGCGTATACTTAAATGTCCTACTTGGCACAACAACAACAGATTAGGGTCGTGGTTTGGTTATAGGGTTAGATCGGGTTACCTTACTTGACAGGTTTAGCTCACCTTTCAAGGGATCATCGTCTAAATATTCCCACTAAACTATTGATTAGGAAAGGATTTCCTACGTACACTGATTTGGAAATGTTAATCTTTATTTAGGTTAACTTGTGTTTCCTACTGATAACTGATTTAGGAAATGTTATTTATTAATAACTTGTGTTTCCTACTTGATAAACAACACTTATTTGGAAATGTTATTCTTAAATGATTAACTTGTGTTTCCTACATAACAAACAAACTTGTGAATTCACTCAACAATTTTGTTGACGTTTTACTCTATGTTTTTCAGGGAATTAGCAGCGTAAGTAAGATCTGCATGCATATCAGGACGGACTACCCTGGACTTGTTAGGATGCCACTACTTTTGGGACACTTGGATTTCCTCTGTATAACTGCAACTACTGCAGTCATACCTATGAAATCTACTTTTGATATTATGTATTTTATGAAATACTGATTTCAACTACTACTATTACTGTTACCACTTTTCAAGTGGTAATCTTTTGTAAAACTTTAATTAATGGCATCTTAATCTATTTCGTTCTGCAATAACCATAAGCTCTGAGTATGTATGTATCTGTTGGTTGTTTTACTGCTCGCACCCCCGCCACGTCACTAAGCTTCCGCAAACCACTCTATATAATGGTAATTACCGTTTGGCGGGGTGTGACAGACTTGGTATCAGAGCCATTGGTTATAGCGAACTAGCAGTCTTTAAGTGACTTGGAACCTTAGAGACCTAGACTATAGCCTTGGCTAGAACATTTGTGCATTCATGCATACATACTTTGCATACAACTAACATACGACTGACATGTCACACACGATTCTTTTGTCTCAGCATGTCGAGACGCACACCGATCTATATCACTGATTCCGATTCTGAGGAGGAGCCCATGGAGGCCTCCTACTTTAGCGTAGCGAGTACTGGAGTGACCACACACTGTGGACCATCTGCTTACATCACTCCTACCTCTGCGCCAGCCATCGCGAGTACATCTCGTGTGCCTGTACCTAGGATGACAGCTAGGATTAGTGTTCGGGATTTTCCCAGGGGATCACTCGCGCCGCGCGATAAGGCGCTAGTGACTGAGTCTGAGGTTCCAGTTGTCGAGCCGCCACAGAAGAGGCTTCGACCTTCTCATCTAGACTGGATGCCTAGTGTATTGAGAGAGTGGAGATCACTAGAGGGTTTTCCCTCGACCTTTGAGATTGGAGAGTCCTCCCATTCACCACCACATGCACCTTTCACAGGTGAGCCTCTGGAGCTCACTGTACCTACCCTTGTGGCTGTGATATACTCTGTGATTAGGAGATATGCTAGTCAGAGCAGAGACGTGATGGAGTTACTGAGTGATGCCTCCCGCACTGACATGGATATGACTATGCTCCATCAGAGGATGGATTTTGTGGAGACTCACCGTCAGACAGACTGGCAGAGTCTAGCATCCACCCGTGCACGCGTTGCAGCTTTAGAGAGGCGTGCTAGGGTGTCAGAGATTGTAGCTAGTGTTTGTGTGATGACTGCAGCAGTGATGGTTGCGGTTAGGATGTATTTACCATGGTTCCGTTAGGCCTGTGTATGGCGGTTGTGCCTACACCATTATGGACTATTACTTTTGGGGAAACTCTATGTATGTACTAGTTATGGACTAGCTAGATGTGAATGAAACTTGTTAGTAGAATGGGTATATGTATAGGAAACCCATCATCTTTTGTATAACGCTAACCATCAATGGGTATATTAGAAATCTCATCTCGTTTTGTACTAAACTCATGTAACAGCGTTATGACCTTTAATATATAATGTATGTTTGGTTTACATCCCGTGTTCATTATGCTTATTATCAACCATATTATTTCCTCTTACAACTGTCGACTGGTGATTAAAACTATACGTTATCGATAACTATGTGATCAATTCTTGTAAACCCTGAAACATATTACATCTTGATGATTGATTATTCTTGAGAACCTTTGAAATTAACGGTGTTAAACGACAATGAAAAGAAATATGTATTGGACATTATATAATGACGCCTGGCCAACGTGATTATATTATGCTAGATACATGTGGGTGTTTCAAAGTTGTATGGCACGTGTTGTAAAACCCTATTCATTCATCTCTTCATGTCATTCATTTCTATCAAATGTGAATCTTTGATCTATTCACATTCAATATCTCAACATTAACACTCTGCATTTTATTCATCGCAGAGCTGAATCATGCCTCCCAAACGACGAGCCACTAGAAACAGTCAAAAGACAACTACGCCTCCACCACCACCCACTGAAACCACCGAACAAATGATCGCACGAAGAATAGCTGAATGTATTGCTGAATATGAGGCAAGCCGTAATCGCGAACCCGTAGTTAACAACAGTGGATCTACCCCTGTTAATACTGAGACACCCGTGAATGCTAGCCGAGGGTGTTCATACAAAACATTTCAGGCTTGTAAGCCGATTTCTTTCCGTGGCACCGAGGGTGCAATTGGTATGATTCATTGGATAGAGAAAACTGAATCGGTATTGGACATTAGTGACTGTTCACCTGACTGTATGGTGAAGTATGCTACTTGCACTTTGGCGGACAAAGCGCTTACTTGGTGGAACAGTCAGATCCAATCACTTGGTCGACCAGCTGCTTATTCAATGTCATGGGGGACATTTAAAAGTTTGATGTTGGAGGAATTCTGTCCTCGCAGTGAGATGCAGAAAATAGAAACAGAGTTGTGGAACATCACCATGATTGGTGCTGATATTACTGGGTACACCACTAAGTTTCAGGAACTTGCACGTCTAGTGCCACATATGGTGACACCCGAGTATAAGCGTATTGAGCGCTACATATTCGGTCTAGTACCACAAATCCGTAGTCTGGTGACGTCATCTAAACCGGACACTTTCAGGAGTGCCGTTACTCTAGCGCAAAGTTTGACCGATGAGGCAGTCAGGATGGGAAATCTGACTAAGAAAGCTGTGTCGGGAAAAAGTGAACCGAACAGTACTGATGTTAGTAGTTCTGGTGGTGCAAAGCGAAAGTGGAACGGTAGTGGTGCTGATCGCCAGGGTCAACAAAACAAGAAACATTCTGGAAATGCGAAAGCATATGTTGCCACCACTACTGAATCGAAACCATACCTGGGTAACAAACCCAAGTGTGATAAGTGCAACCGACACCACGAAGGCGGGTGTGGGTATTGTGGAAACTGTAGGGCATGGGGACATAGAACCCGAGAATGCAAAACTTACCCTCCCCCACGGGCAAACACTGAGCGTCAAAATCAGGGATGTTTTGAATGTGGTGAGCAAGGGCACTACCGCAACCGATGCCCTAAGCTCAACAACAACAACCAAAACCGCAACAACAACAACAATCGCGGTAACAACAATAACCGAGCCAACAACATCAACAATCAACCGGCTCAAGGAAGGGCATTTGTGATCGGAGCACAAGAGGCACGCCAGGACCCTAACACCGTCACTGGTACGTTTCTTGTAAACAACCATTATGCCTCTGTGTTAATTGATTCGGGTGCTGATTTAAGTTTTGTGTCTACTGAGTTTAGACCACTATTAGAACTTGAATCCCGTAAATTAGACAACAAGTATACCATAGAATTAGCCGATGGTGAGTTGATCGAATCAGGAGAAATAGTACCGGGATGTACCTTGGAGTTAGAAGGTCATTTCTTCGAAATAGACTTACTACCCGTTAAGTTGGGAAGTTTTGACGTTGTAGTCGGTATGGATTGGTTATCTAAGAACCGCGCTGAGATCATATGTTATGATAAACTGGTACGATTACCACTGTCAACAGGAGAAACACTTGTGGTTCAAGGTGAGAAACGAAAAAGTTCTACAAAGATGATTTCATGTTTGAAAGCCAGTAAATATCTCCGAAAGGGGTACCAAGCATTTCTGGCACACGTTGTAGAAAAGAAAACCGAGGAGCGACGTATAGACGATGTACCCATTGTACGCGACTATCCAGGAGTGTTCCCTGATGAGTTGCCGGGATTGCCACCCCCACGACAAGTCGAGTTTCACATTGACCTGGTGCCAGGAGCCGCACCTATCGCACGAGCACCTTATCGTCTAGCTCCCTCGGAAATGCAAGAGCTATCCACACAATTGCAAGAACTTCTAGACTTGGGATTCATCCGACCGAGCTTTTCCCCTTGGGGAGCTCCGGTTTTGTTTGTTAAGAAAAAGGATGGATCTATGCGGATGTGCATCGATTATCGGGAACTAAACAAGGTAACTATCAAGAACCGATACCCGTTACCACGCATTGATGATCTGTTTGATCAACTGCAAGGATCGAGTCATTATTCAAAAATTGACTTGCGATCTGGTTACCACCAACTCAAGGTACGAGAAGAGGATGTACCGAAAACTGCGTTTAGGACTCGTTACGGTCATTACGAGTTCCTAGTCATGCCTTTTGGACTGACCAACGCACCAGCAGTATTCATGGACTTGATGAATAGAGTATGCAAACCCTATCTAGATAAATTCGTCATTGTGTTTATTGACGACATTTTGTTATACTCACGATCGAAAGAGGATCACGAGCAACATTTGAAGCTTATCCTCGAACTACTACAAAAAGAGAAGCTTTACGCAAAGTTCTCTTAGTGCGAATTTTGGATTCGAGAGGTTCAATTCCTTGGTCATGTGATAAATGACAAGGGAATTCACGTGGACCCATCCAAAATTGAGGCAATCAACAACTGGGAAGCACCGAAAACCCCAACTGAAGTACGACAATTTCTTGGTCTAGCTGGCTATTACAGGCGATTCATCGCAAACTTTTCAAAGATAGCCCAGCCACTTACCACATTAACTCAAAAAGACAAGAAATTTGAGTGGAATGAGAAACAAGAGAATGCATTCCAACTATTGAAGCAGAAACTGAGCAGCGCACCCATATTATCACTACCCGAAGGAGTAGATAACTTTGTTGTTTACTGTGATGCATCGCATCAGGGATTGGGTTGCGTACTGATGCAAAATGAAAGGGTCATTGCTTATGCATCACGACAACTAAAAGTGCATGAGAAAAACTATACGACTCATGATTTGGAATTGGGAGCCGTTATTTTTGCACTGAAGATCTGGAGACACTACCTATACGGTACAAAGTGTACGATCTTCACTGATCATAAGAGCCTACAACATATATTCGACCAGAAAGAACTTAACATGAGACAACGACGTTGGGTCGAATTACTTAACGATTACGACTGTGAAATAAAGTATCACCCGGGTAAAGCTAACGTAGTAGCAGATGCCTTGAGTCGTAAGGAACGAATCAAACCTCGAAGAGTTTGAGCCTTGGGATTTACAATCCACTCTAATCTTATTACTCAAATTCGTGAAGCTCAAGAAATTGATTTCACTTCTGAACGCCTTAAGGATGAATCCTTGAAAGGGATGGAAAAACAACTCAAGAAAAAGGACAACGGAGTGTTGTACTTCATGAACCGAATTTGGGTACCATGCGTAGATGAGTTACGCAAGCTGATTTTGGACGAGGCACACAAGTCCAACTACTCGATACATCCTGGTGCGGACAAGATGTACCAGGACTTGAAAGGCTTTTACTGGTGGCCTGGAATGAAACGTGACATTGCCACCTACGTTAGCAAATGCTTAACTTGCTCGAAGGTAAAGGTGGAATACCAAAAGCCGTCTGGGCTTTTGCAACAGCCTGAGTTGCCCAAATGGAAATGGGAACAAATAACAATGGACTTCATTACGAAGTTACCTAGAACGGCATCGGGAGCAAATGCCATATGGGTGATTGTCGATCGATTGACGAAATCAGCCCACTTTCTCGCTATTAAGGAAACGGATGGAATGGAGAAACTAGCTAAAATATATATTAAAGAGATTGTTTCTCGGCATGGTGTGCCACTATCCATCATCTCTGATAGAGATGCACGATTCACTTCTCGCTTTTGGCAAACATTACAACAGGCAATGGGTACTCGACTTGATATGAGTACTGCCTACCACCCGCAGACTGACGGTCAAAGTGAACGAACGATACAGACGCTCGAAGACTTGTTGCGAGCATGTGTGATAGACTTTGGAGGTAACTGGGATACCCACCTACCTCTAGCTGAATTCTCTTACAACAATAGTTATCACACAAGTATACAGATGACACCATTTGAGGCGTTATATGGACGCAAGTGCCGATCACCACTCTGTTGGGCAGAGTTGGACGACAGACAACTATCTGGACCCGAACTTGTCCAGGAAACCACTGACAAAATAACTCAAGTATTGAGTCGACTGAAAGCGGCACGAGATCGACAAAAGAGTTACGCTGATAACCGCCGTAAACCTCTTGAGTTTCAAGTAGGAGACAAGGTCCTACTCAAAGTATCGCCCTGGAAGGGAGTAGCACGATTTGGCAAACGAGGAAAGCTGAACCCACGATACATCGGACCGTTTGAAATCCTTGCTAGGGTTGGTCCTGTCACTTATAAGCTCAAACTACCGCCAGAGCTTAGTAGCATACACGATACTTTCCACGTTAGCAACCTCAAAAAGTGTCTTTCTGACGAAACACTTATCCTTCCTCCTGACGAAGTCTTCATTGACTCAAAACTTAACTTTGTGGAGGAACCTGTTGAAGTTATGGATTATAAAACTCAGAAACTTCGACACAAACGAATCAAACTGGTTAAAGTTCGTTGGAACTCGAAAAATGGCCCAGAGTTTACCTGGGAACGAGAGGATGAAATGCGAAAGAAATACCCCAACCTATTTGAGAGCGTGACCGAGACTCACGGCTCGACTTAAATCTCGGGACGAGATTTCACTAACGGGGGGAGAATGTGACACTCCTCCAAATTAGGTATATAATTATACTTAATTACATGCATTTCTTACGCTAATTCCCTGCATTTGTTTTAAACTAAACCTATGATGTGATATGAGTCTAGCGAGCCCAATACGATAATACAAAAAGTATTACATTATACGTAGTATTTATAAATTACGTACGAACGTATCGGAACGAAGCCGACAAAAATAATTAACCAGATTTGGTAACAAGAAATAATTAATAATTCGATTATTAATTACGAGAAATTATATATCTATAACATATAGATAAAATGATTCAATTATACGTTTAACATATAACGTATTATATAACGAACAGAAACAATTCTAAAACGTACCAAAAAGGTCAAAATATGAAAAATGTTATTTTTCTAGTACGTTTTCAAGTATTTAGAACATTACTTCGAATTATGAATTCGAAACTCAACCGAAATTTGGCGCTTATTTGGACGCGCGCAGTAAAATGTACAAATATGTACAACAACTAAAAATAATGATAACTTCATTATTCTGAAAATATATTACGAACCAGGAGAGCATCTACAAAATAAAAATATAAAATGTTAAATTTTATATTGCTATAATTATACCCGTACTCGAAATTGAGGTACCAAAAATGGCACCTAACATCAATAATGCAGGCGACAGATTGGTTTTTAAACCATACTCCCTCCCTCTCTGTGATCATTCATTCGACATACACACAAACACAAATAATTCACCAAAATTCCATTTCCTTTTTCACAAAAGTTTAACAAGATCAGTAGCAGCAGCAGATAGTAGAAGTGGAGCAAAACCAGATCATCTTCTTCATCATCATCACTCACGGTCATCATCACCACCTTCAAATCTTTGTAAGAAAATCTAAAATCTTTGATTTCCATGCTTAAATTCGTATATATATCATGTCTAAACATCATAATCTAGCTATATAACATACAAAATCTAAGATTTGAAGCTTTGATCTTGAAAATGAGCTTGAGAAACCAAAACCATAAAACAAAAATCGATTGGTGAAAACTTGTTAAAATGTTATATTATGAGTTAAAACGTGTTATGGTACGAGTGTGAATCTTTTGGGACGTATTAAAGCCGAACTATAAGCGATTGAAGTGAAAAAGACCAAAGTTTGTGCAGCTCTGTTCTGCGTCTGATGCTTCTGTGCAGAAGCACATGACGCGATCGCGTCACTTTCATGAACAAAACCCGCTAAAACCTTTTATTACTTCACGCGATCGCGTGAAACAAAAACTTCAGAAATCTTCGAAACTTAGAACGACGCGATCGCGTGGTTTTCAACCACGATCGCGTGAACCTTTTCGTACCAACCGATCGCGTGATTACTTAAACCGATCGCGTGAACCACTTTGTACCACGCGATCGCGTGATCATGTAAACCGATCGCGTGAACTTCATCTGAAGTCAAAACCTGTTGTGACTCAACTACGATGACCGAGTAATAGACAACCCAAATGATTACGATGAACTAGTAATAGACAAACCATGTGTTACGATGAACTAGTAATGGACAAGTCATGTGATTACGATGAATTAGTAAATGACAACCCAAATGTTTTCGACGAACGAGTAACATACTTACAAACATATACAAACTTAAATACATACATTTATCGAGTGGGATTATAAATGATTGAGACGTATTTATAGATGAACATTATGCGGGACAATTTGGACTTGTGTTTTGTAAACCTAAATGTCGAACAATGTTTATATATATACGAGATATATATTAAAGAAACAACGAATAATAATATATATATATACAAGAATATATATATATTCAACTATATAAGTATATATATGGATATGTACTTACACATTTCGGACAATTCGACAAACGAACAATACTTGGATAATATTATATATTTCCAACAACAATCATCAACGAAATACACAAACCTAAGAAATTGATAATTTCTTCAAACGAACGAATTATTAACATAAGTAAACAAAGTACTTATAGTTAATACATTGTTGTGTATAGGTTGACTACGTTTGGGCTTCGTTATATTATCTCGCACTCACTGTGAGTTCACAAACCCCTTTTCAATGTTTTAAAACTCGGGGTGGAAAACATAGAAATCGTATGTATAACCGCATGCGACAACTGCTTTAAATACTGTATGTATTTGCTTGAACTGTTTATGAAGGGGTACTTCATACTTGAACTGTTTGTGAAAGGGTATTTCACACAACTATTTGAACTGTGTTTTATGAAAGGTTTTTCATAACTATTTTGGGAATTTAGGCAACGAATCTTGGTACAGATCTAGGCTGAACGATGTAGTGCATAAAAGACCTTATGGCTACAGACTATAACCATTAGCTAGGTGACTCTAGCCACTGAGTATACGGATAGTACTATCGCCGTGACGACCCTCCTACGGATTTGGGAGCGTATACTTAAATGTCCTACTTGGCACAACAACAACAGATTAGGGTCGTGGTTTGGTTATTGGGTTAGATCGGGTTACCTTACTTGACAGGTTTAGCTCACCTTTCAAGGGATCATCGTCTAAATATTCCCACTAAACTATTGATTAGGAAAGGATTTCCTACGTACACTGATTTGGAAATGTTAATCTTTATTTAGGTTAACTTGTGTTTCCTACTGATAACTGATTTAGGAAATGTTATTTATTAATAACTTGTGTTTCCTACTTGATAAACAACACTTATTTGGAAATGTTATTCTTAAATGATTAACTTGTGTTTCCTACATAACAAACAAACTTGTGAATTCACTCAACAATTTTGTTGACGTTTTACTCTATGTTTTTCAGGGAATTAGCAGCGTAAGTAAGATCTGCATGCATATCAGGACGGACTACCCTGGACTTGTTAGGATGCCACTACTTTTGGGACACTTAGATTTCCTCTGTATAACTGCAACTACTGCAGTCATACCTATGAAATCTACTTTTGATATTATGTATTTTATGAAATACTGATTTCAACTACTACTATTACTGTTACCACTTTTCAAGTGGTAATCTTTTGTAAAACTTTAATTAATGGCATCTTAATCTATTTCGTTCTGCAATAACCATAAGCTCTGAGTATGTATGTATCTGTTGGTTGTTTTACTGCTCGCACCCCCGCCACGTCACTAAGCTTCCGCAAACCACTCTATATAATGGTAATTACCGTTTGGCGGGGTGTGACAGGTATTTTCGTAATTTTACAAATCAATTAAAATAGCTTCTTTTTTCTTTTCAAACAAACAGTTCTCATTTGGTTCCCGTTATTCTCCCCCGTGAACGTATTTCGCGCTCTCGCTTCATCCATAACTACTACATAAATCAATCAAGTAATCTTCGAATTATTGAATATTACTTCGTTTTCATATCAAAATCGAAGTATTCTTTGTGTAAATCATCTTTTACACAGTTGTTTTTGCTCGATTTTGAGTTCTACAAGCCCTAATGCAAAAAAAAAACCCTAAAATTGAAGAATATTTAACCTAAATCTTGAATTTGTTAGTTGAATCGGAGTTTTATTTGTGTTTGAGTGTTCGAATAAACGTTTGTACGGTCAGTTTTATCGATTTCGTTTTTTTGAAACCCTAGTTTTTAATACGCAAGTGATTTTGAATTTTTTGATTGTTTTTGTTTGTCAGATGGATCTTCGTGATGAAGTAGCACTCGCAAACGCTGCAAACTCTCCTATTGCTGCAGTTCCGGTCAGAATACATCCACCTGGTATGTTAAATTGTTAATGCATGTACATGTACCACATGTGGTAATATCAGTGTTTGATGTGAGTGATTTCATGATTGTTGATTATGTTATGTATTTGTACATATATCTGATGTGTTTATACTTGATAAGTATGTGATTAGTTGAATGATTCAACATGATTTTTTCTAATTTCTTAAGGGATTAATTAGATAGTTTTTGTTGTGATCGGTGATTTTGTATGTTGAACGTGTTATTTTGTGTGCATTTGTTGTTAGATGTTGAAGTCAGTCCTGTTTCAGAATCAGATCCAGATGTTAGTCAATCACTAGAAGGTTAATCTTTTGTTTTTCTGATTTTGTTACTTCTTTTTTGATGGAACCTGTTTATTTATTAATCATAAAAGATAATTTTACTTTCAGTTATCGGTTCGTTGCCATTTTTGGATGCGAGTCAGTCAAAGGTTTATAATAGAAGAGGTAAATGCTTTTAATAAAACTTGTGCGTTGATGTTTTAATGTAAATGTTAACTTTGTGTAATACGTTATGACATTTTGAATACCTTAGTTTGTTTTACTTTCTTCATGTTGTTGCTTGTTGTTTGTTATTGCTACTGCTTCTTGTGTTTTAAGTTTTTTGTTGGTTGTTTGAGTGTTTTGTTGTTGTTTTTGTTACTACTACTACTACTGCTTTGTTGTTTTGTGATACCACATGTGGTACCATGCATTACCACATGTGGTACTGAAACGCCCTGAAAATCTGAACTTTTTTTTTTTTTTTTTTTTTTTACACTGAAACGTATTTCTGTTGGTCCCACTATCTGTATTATCGTTCCTGTATACTATTCTATTGATCTGTATTACATTTAAACTTAAAAATAAAAAGTTGCTGGAAACACCACTTACCCGCCGGGTAGATGGGTTACCCGCCGGGTACCCTAGTCTAGCCGCCGGGTTTCCCCCATAAGCCGCCGGGTGAATTAGCTTTTGGGGTAACAGAACTTAACTCACGTTTAAAGGTTTGAGAAGCCGCCGGTTGGGCTTGTGAAGCCGCCGGCTTGTCCTGGATTTGGGTTTTACCCGCCGGGTACTCAGGCTACCCGCCGGGTACCCTGGCGTTTTCTGTACCTGCATCTAGCTTTCAACCTATATACCATTTTCCGAACTTTAGACGCGCATATCTTTCAAACGACAAAGAGTTAAGACCTGAAATTTTGCAGGCACTTTACTATAGTCAAAATGAAACTTTCTATTTTCGCACTTTTTCAAATTTCTCATTTTATCGGGATTTGGGCTTATGGGTCATTTTCGGCTAAATTGCAATCTTTTTCTAACATACCTAGTCTCAAACCATTGAGACTTAGGTGCTGAAACTTTAAACACATTTTTCTACTATCAAAACAAACTTGTGAGACTAATAACTATACTTCCAATCTTCGTCTAACACAAGTTTATTTTTAACTATCTTTAGAACCCGTTTTGACCCATTATGACCCGCTGATCCAAAAGGGTTAATTTGACCCATTCAACGGCTAAGCACACTTCCAAATTGACTAACAACATCATTTGACTTTCGCTAAAACTTCTAATATGTATAGAACCAAAATATCACTTTCACTACAACTTTCAACTTTACACATTCTAGAACCACATCTACTGGTCATTTAAGATTTTATACTATTACAACATAGTCTATCTAGTCATTACTTTCAAAACCAAAACATGTCAAAACATTGTTTAGGCGATCTTTCAAGATTTCAAAACGATAATTTAAAGAGAAGCTTGTGCGACTTACAACAAGCTTGCAACTCCACTTCTAGCCTTTTGCAATTTCTTTACCTCTTCCACTTTCACTTGTACCTACAACATAACTAAACTAATTAAGCAATTTACTTAGTGAGAGTATGAAATCTAATCAATACAATGCATTATTAACATAAAGCAATAATGGACAAAGTAAAGAACTACTTCCCTTTTTCTTGCAACTCCACTTTCACAATTCTAATCATATGTGCACATAGCTAATCAATGCTTGGCTAACATAAGTTAACCACTAATCAAACAAAGCTAACCTTGGTTAGCTATTCTAATCAAAATATGGCTAATAACCATTAACCATTCTAATCACAAACTTTCATCATAATCATGATATAATCATAAACTAATCACAACAAGTTACATGATCATGATCTATTCAATTCATAAACTCACCTTGATTTGTAGCACAATTTGAAACAAGATGATCAAATGAGGACAATTCTTCTTTAGCACCTATTACATACACATAGCACATAATCAACAACTAATTCACACTTTCAATGACTAATCATCTATTTCTTTCTCCCCCACTTGAGACTTACTAATTTCACTTTAACTAAACTAACTAGTTTACTTATCATGATCAAAATCATAGCTTTATCATGCATTTAACTACTTTCTAATCACTACTTGATTCTACTAACATGTCAAAACTATTCTTTAAACTAAACTACATGATTTATGAAAATTTCCATAAACCCTATTCATAACCTATCACTTATAATATGAAATTCAGATTCTAATCATGGTTTATATACTAAACTAACACTAACTAATCAATTACAAACCCAATTTCCGATTAAATCATATTAATTAACTAAAACCCCATAAACCCAAGTTCTAGGGTTCTAAGAGAAGGAAACTACTTACAAAAGATTGGAGAAGATGGAGAAGATGATAAATTGAAGCTTAGAACACTTGATTCTTCAAGTATTGATGATTAATTTGTGATTTGGTACTTTGGTTTTGCTCCTGCGATTAACTCTGTCTCTATCTTTAAAATTCTGGAATGTTTTGATATCACAGGGATAAGGCACGTATCATTATCTATATCTTTTGTTTACTTACTATACTACACAGTCTGGAACTGGACAACTAGTTTGCGTTTTCTATCATATCTCATTATTTAGAGATCTAAAATTAAAAAGATGTATATTTTATTGTACACTAAAATAATACTGTAAAACTGAGCTATTAAAGCTTATTTTTATTTACTAAAGTAATACCTTGAAAACTGGGGTGTTACAACTCTCCCCCACTTATTCTGTTCGTGTCCTCACGAACCACTCTTGGTATACCGCAGGGTAGTACATCATCATCCACTCCTCCGGTTCCCAAGTAAATTCTGAACCCTTCCTATGTCGCCACTGAACTTTAACTATCGATACTGATTTATTTCTGAGCTGTTTTACTTTCTGATCAAGGATTTTAACTGGTTCTTCTATATAACTCAACTTATCATTTATTTCTATTTCTGTCAGTGGTACATAAGAAGCCTCATCAACTAAGCACTTTCTGAGCTGAGACACATGAAATGTATCATGTATACTACCAAGTTCTTCTGGTAATTGCAATCGATATGCAACCTTTCCAACCCTATCAATAATTTCAAAAGGTCCAATATACCTTGGACTCAACTTTCCTCGCTTTCTAAAACGTATAATTCCTTTCCAAGGTGAAACCTTAAGCATCACCTTATCACCTACTTGAAATTCAATAGGCCTTCTCCGCTTGTCTGCATATGACTTTTGTCGATCTTGTGCCATCTTCAATCTTTCTCTAATCTGATCAATCTTTTCAGTAGTCAACTGTACTATATCTGTACTCCCAAGCTCTCTCTGACCAATCTCACCCCAACAAATTGGAGTTCGACATTTCCTACCATATAACATTTCGTAAGGTGGCATTTTAATCGAAGAATGATAACTATTATTATAAGAAAACTCGACCAATGGAAGGTGAGTATCCCAACTGCCACCAAAGTCAATGGCGCAAGCTCTAAGCATATCCTCAAGAGTCTGAATGGTACGTTCACTCTGACCATCAGTTTGAGGATGAAAAGCTGTACTAATATGCAATCGAGTTCCCAAGTCTTCTTGAAACTTATTCCAGAATCGAGAAGTAAAACGAGTATCTCGATCTGAAACAATAGAAAGTGGAACTCCATGCCTAGCAACAACTTCTTTAACATAAAGATCGGCTAACTTTTCTGAAGAAGAAGCTTCTTGAATAGGAAGAAAGATAGCACTTTTCGTCAATCGGTCCACAATCACCCAAATAGTGTCATGTTGCCTAGGGGTCTTTGGCAACTTGGTAACAAAATCCATAGTGATGTATTCCCATTTCCATACTGGTATATCCAAAGGTTGGAGTTTACCGTATGGTTGCTGGTGCTCTGTTTTAACTTGCAGACAAGTGAGACAATTTTGAACATGTTTAACTATATCACGCTTCATACCTGGCCACCAATAGTCATGTTTCAGGTCACGATACATTTTGGTAGCACCAGGATGAATTGAATACTTGGATTTGTGCGCTTCATCTAGTAACACTTTCTTTACTTCACTCGTTCTTGGTATCCAGATTCTACCATAACGAGTCTTTAAACCTCTGGAATCGTCTATTAATTCAGAAAGTTGACCCGTTAAACGTTGGTTATTTGAGTCATTAGAGGCTAAAACTTCAATCTGAGCAGCTTTAATAGAATCAAATAACTGAGGAAGCACAGTCATTTGAAGAGATTTTACTGAAAGAACAGAATGGCTAACTTTTCTGCTAAGAGCATCGGCTACAACATTCGCTTTACCAGGATGGTAAAGTATGTCGCAGTCATAATCTTTGACTAAATCTAGCCATCTTCTCTGACGATTGTTCAAATCACGCTGATCAAAGAAATATTTAAGACTTTTGTGGTCTGTATAGATAATGAATTTAACACCATAAAGATAATGGCGCCAAATTTTAAGAGCGAAAACCACACCTGCTAACTCAAGATCATGAGTGGGATAGTTCTGCTCATGTGATTTTAACTGGCGTGAAGCATAAGCAATGACTTTCCCACGCTGCATAAGAACACAGCCTAATCCAAGTTTTGAAGCATCACAATACACCACCATATCCTCGTTGCCCTCGGGTAAAACAAGAATAGGGGCTTGACTAAGCTTTTCTTTCAACATCTGAAACGCTTTAGCTTGCTTATCTTCCCACTTCCACTGAACGCTCTTTCTGGTTAACTGAGTCAAAGGAGTAGCAATCTTTGAAAAATCTTGGATAAAACGACGATAATAGCCAGCTAGGCCAAGAAAACTCCTGACTTCAGTAGGACTCGTAGGAGGGTCCCACTTCATTACTGCTGCTATCTTGGAAGGATCAACTTGAATACCATGAAGGTTGATTACGTGTCCAAGAAATTGGACTTCTCGTAACCAAAATTCACATTTTGAGAATTTAGCAAATAACTTTTCACGCCGAAGTGTTTCTAGAACTTGCCTGAGATGTGCTGCATGCTCAGTTTCACTTTTAGAATAGATAAGAATATCATCAATGAAAACTATAACAAAAATATCAAGCATGGGCCGACAAACTCTGTTCATCAAGTCCATGAATGCAGCTGGAGCATTAGTTAAGCCGAATGGCATAACTGTAAACTCGAAGTGACCATAACGAGTACGAAAAGCAGTCTTTGAAATATCTTCTTCCCTTACTTTTAACTGATGGTAGCCAGAACGAAGATCAATCTTTGAAAAGAAACTGGCACCCTGTAACTGATCAAATAAGTCATCTATTCGAGGCAAAGGATATCTATTCTTAATGGTCACTTTATTTAGTTCCCGGTAATCTATACACATTCTTAGGGAACCATCTTTCTTCTTTACAAATAAAACTGGAGCTCCCCAAGGCGAACTACTAGGACGGATGAAACCTTTATCTAAAAGTTCTTGCAATTGTTTCATCATTTCTTGCATTTCAGTTGGAGCTAACCGATAAGGAGTTTTAGCAATTGGAATAGCTCCAGGAATAAGATCAATTCGGAATTCCACTTGTCTATCAGGTGGAATACCTGGAAGTTCGTCAGGGAATACCTCGGGAAATTCTTTCACAACTGAAATACTGGAAAGTTCTGGTACAGCTTTAGAATTATCAACCACGTGTGCCAAAAAGGCTTGACACCCGTGTGACAGAAACCTTTTAGCTCGAGCAAAAGTACAAACAGGAATGGATCTACTAGAACGCTCATCATAAACAACAATCTCCCTTCCGCTAGGTGCTTTCAGGAGAACTATCTTTTCATGGCAATTAATCATACCCTAATTCTTTCCCATCCAATCCATTCCTATAACTACGTGAATTTCCCCCATTTGCATGGGAATCAAATCTATTTTGAACACTTCACCTCCTATTTCAATAGTACACCCTCTATAAACATCACTAACAATAACTAATTTGCTATCAGCAATTTCAACTTCTAAAGGGCGTTCTAATTTAACAATAGGAGTATTCAATTTTTCACAAAATGATAACGATACAAAAGACTTGGTGGCTCCAGAGTCAAATAAAACATGGGCAGGTATAGTGTTAATTATGAAGGTACCTGTCACCACGTCATGTGACTCCTTTGCCTCATCTGCTGTAATCTGAAAAGAACGACCTTTAGCTTTCTGTCCGCCCGCTTCTCTTTTCTTTTCTGCTTCTTTCTTCTGCTCATTTCTTTTCATATCTTCTAATTTAGCAGGACAGTTAGCTTGTAAGTGGTCATCCTTGTAGCAATAAAAGCACATTCTGTACGGATTAGGGCAATTAGCAGCGATATGCCCTTGCTGACGACACTTGTAACAAGCTGTACTCCCTAACTGACACTCTCCTGGATGCTTTCTACCACAATTATTACACTTGGGAAATTCCCGAGCTGGAGCTTGAGATTGACGGTTTGATTGTTGAGATTGTGATTTCTGTTGTTGTGGTTGTGATGACTGCTGCTTTCCGAAATTTTTAAATTTCTTATTTTGCTGTGATTGAGAAGAAGACTGTTCTGCTTTTCTCTTATTGGCTCTATCCTCAGCTTTCACTTGCAACTCCTTTTCCCTAGTCAACCCTTTATTCATCATCTTAGGAATATAATCATAAATAGTTGGGTCAACTGCTTCTTTGATATCAATGTTCAAATGTCGGTAATAATGGTCCTTCATTAACCCTGGATTCAAGGTATATTCGGGACAAAACTGAGATTTATCATAAAACATGTTAGTGTACTCAGTCACCGACATTTTCCCTTGATTGATGGCTAAGAACTCTCCTTTCAAACGTTCTACTTCCGCCATTGGAGCGAATTCTGCTATAAACTTCTCTTTAAACATACCCCAAGAAAACTTTGCAGCTTCTATAGCACCATGTGTTTTAACTTGAGTACCCCACCAATCCTGAGCACTATCTTTCAACTGATGAGCAGCAAACAAAACACGTAGCCTTTCTGGACAGTCACAGAGTAGAAAAGTTTCTTCTATCTTACTAATCCACCTATGACTACTAATCGGGTCTCTTTCACCATGAAATTCTGGAGGACTACAGTTTGCAAAGTTTTTATATTCAAAACGTTCTTTTTCTTTGTTTATTTGTTGCTGAGCACTTAACATTTCACTATTCAACTGAAGGTTAACTAAGACAGGATGCTTCTGTTCAAATTCTACTAATCGTGTATTAATAATTTGCTCCATTCGGGTATATACCTTAGGAGCAAATTCTTGTAAGGCTTGCCCAATCACATCTTTTAATAGCATCCGGTCCTCGGGATCTAAACTTCTTTCTGAAACATTCTCCTCTTGAGTGGGAGAACGTACATTTGAACCCTCAGCTTCTTTATTTGGTGTAGATTCCATTTACTAAACAATATAGAAACACAATTAAAACATAAAAATCTCTACTACAATTATTAAATAATGATTGCCTTTATCTTCACATATTTAACAACTTTGAATCTCCCACATGCTTTAGCAAAATATAACATCGTTGGCCAGACGTAGTTATATTAAACCAAATACATGTTTCTATTCAAAATTCTTAAATATATTCTAATTTCAAGCAATCATTCTTACTCTAATCATAATCTACTAATCATATGCAAAACATTGCAAAAACATAACTGTAATTAACTACTGCACACATATAAGTGGTTTAAGTTTAGGCAATCCTACTGTGGATTGCTTAAATCTCTTAAACCATCGCTCTGATACCAACTTGAAACGCCCTGAAAATCTGAACATATTTTTTTTTTTTACACTGAAACGTATTTCTGTTGGTCCCACTATCTGTATTATCGTTCCTGTATACTATTCTATTGATCTGTATTACATTTAAACTTAAAAATAAAAAGTTGCTGGAAACACCACTTACCCGCCGGGTAGATGGGTTACCCGCCGGGTACCCTAGTCTAGCCGCCGGGTTTCCCCCATAAGCCGCCGGGTGAATTAGCTTTTGGGGTAACAGAACTTAACTCACATTTAAAGGTTTGAGAAGCCGCCGGTTGGGCTTGTGAAGCCGCCGGCTTGTCCTGGATTTGGGTTTTACCCGCCGGGTACTCAGGCTACCCGCCGGGTACCCTGGCGTTTTCTGTACCTGCATCTAGCTTTCAACCTATATACCATTTTCCGAACTTTAGTCGCGCATATCTTTCAAATGACAAAGAGTTAAGACCTGAAATTTTGCAGGCACTTTACTATAGTCAAAATGAAACTTTCTATTTTCGCACTTTTTCAAATTTCTCATTTTATCGGGATTTGGGTTTATGGGTCATTTTCGGCTAAATTGCAATCTTTTTCCTAACATACCAAGTCTCAAACCATTGAGACTTAGGTGCTGAAACTTTAAACACATTTTTCTACTATCAAAACAAACTTGTGAGACTAATAACTATACTTCCAATCTTCGTCTAACACAAGTTTATTTTTAACTATCTTTAGAACCCGTTTTGACCCATTATGACCCGCTGATCCAAAAGGGTTAATTTGACCCATTCAACGGCTAAGCACACTTCCAAATTGACTAACAACATCATTTGACTTTCGCTAAAACTTCTAATATGTATAGAACCAAAATATCACTTTCACTACAACTTTCAACTTTACACATTCTAGAACCACATCTACTGGTCATTTAAGATTTTATACTATTACAACATAGTCTATCTAGTCATTACTTTCAAAACCAAAACATGTCAAAACATTGTTTGGGCGATCTTTCAAGGTTTCAAAACGATAATTTAAAGAGAAGCTTGTGCGACTTACAACAAGCTTGCAACTCCACTTCTAGCCTTTTGCAATTTCTTTACCTCTTCCACTTTCACTTGTACCTACAACATAACTAAACTAATTAAGCAATTTACTTAGTGAGAGTATGAAATCTAATCAATACAATGCATTATTAACATAAAGCAATAATGGACAAAGTAAAGAACTACTTCCCTTTTTCTTGCAACTCCACTTTCACAATTCTAATCATATGTGCACATAGCTAATCAATGCTTGGCTAACATAAGTTAACCACTAATCAAACAAAGCTAACCTTGGTTAGCTATTCTAATCAAAATATGGCTAATAACCATTAACCATTCTAATCACAAACTTTCATCATAATCATGATATAATCATAAACTAATCACAACAAGTTACATGATCATGATATATTCAATTCATAAACTCACCTTGATTTGTAGCACAATTTGAAACAAGATGATCAAATGAGGACAATTCTTCTTTAGCAGCTATTACATACACATAGCACATAATCAACAACTAATTCACACTTTCAATGACTAATAATCTATTTCTTTCTCCCCCACTTGAGACTTACTAATTTCACTTTAACTAAACTAACTAGTTTACTTATCATGATCAAAATCATAGCTTTATCATGCATTTAACTACTTTCTAATCACTACTTGATTCTACTAACATGTCAAAACTATTCTTTAAACTAAACTACATGATTTATGAAAATTTCCATAAACCCTAATCATAACCTATCACTTATAATATGAAATTCAGATTCTAATCATGATTTATATACTAAACTAACACTAACTAATCAATTACAAACCCAATTTCCGATTAAATCATATTAATTAACTAAAACCCCATAAACCCAAGTTCTAGGGTTCTAAGAGAAGGAAACTACTTACAAAAGATTGGAGAAGATGGAGAAGATGATAAATTGAAGCTTAGAACACTTGATTCTTCAAGTATTGATGATTAATTTGTGATTTGGTACTTTGGTTTTGCTCCTGCGATTAACTCTGTCTCTATCTTTAAAATTCTGGAATGTTTTGATATCACAGGGATAAGGCACGTATCATTATCTATATCTTTTGTTTACTTACTATACTACACAGTCTGGAACTGGACAACTAGTTTGCGTTTTCTATCATATCTCATTATTTAGAGATCTAAAATTAAAAAGATGTATATTTTATTGTACACTAAAATAATACTGTAAAAGTGAGCTATTAAAGCTTATTTTTATTTACTAAAGTAATACCTTGAAAACTGGGGTGTTACAGGTACCATGCATTACCACATGCGGTACCATTTTTTATATTCTGTTTCTGTCCAATTACTTTATGACTATATTAATAAATGTGTTTTGTGTTGTATTTTTTGCAGTTACAAAGGATTCTTCATATAATCGTACTATTGCTCAAATTTTAAAGGATAAGCAGAAAGAGGATGCAAAAGCTCGTAAAGCTGCAGCAGCCGAAAAAAAGAAAGCTTTAGAGTCCAAGATTGCTGTTAAGTCACCTCCTAAGGTGGGTTTAACTAAAGCTGATGCTGCCATAGTTGAACAACCTACTACAGAATCGCAGCCAAAGGTCACAAGTAAAAAAAATAAAAAAATTTGCAGTTATGGATTACCACATGTGGTATTATGCATTACCACATGTGAAACTTAAGAAAAATACAGTTTGCCTTTTGCTTATATTTATGACACATCTGACAGGTGTACTTCCAGATATACCGTTCTCAACACTACTACTTGCTTGTGTTCAATTTGAAGAAGAAGACCTTCCAAATCCTTGATAACCGTGGTGTAAAAGTTGATTATGATGCAAAGTACAAAGAAACGTGTGATTTGGTTGTAAGTAACTAATCAAGAAGCAAATTAAGTATGCCATCAGAAAACTCAATGATGAAGAAAGCAATGGGAAGAAGTCAACTGGAGAAACCGAAGACAATACCGAGGCTACTGCAGGAAAGTAGTCTGATAATGTTTTATCGGATATTTTTTGAATTTGGTTGTTTGTGATGATATGAATTTAATGATCTAGTACAGTTATGTGGGTTATGTTTAAGTACAGTATTATGGTAAAAGTACATTTTGTATGCTGAAAGTACAGTTTTATGTAATGTACTTAGAGTTTTATGGTTTATGTTCAGTTTTTGAAATGTTTTCATGTGTATGCCTTTTTCTTGTTTTTAACCAACTTATATGATATTTTTAGATTCAATAGCACATGTGGTACCTTATAATATTTACATGTAGTACATCATATTTTTTAAAGTACTATATCTGGTAATGCATTGTACCACATATGGTAACAACTAGTATCACATTTGGTACTTCATAGTACCACATGTGGTAGTGCATGTTACCTCTTGTGGTAGTGCATGTTACCACATGTGATAATGGCTAATACCACATGTGGTAATGCCTAATACCACATGTGGTAGTGTATATTACCTCTCATTATCACTTGTACCTCTTATTATCATATGTGGTACCTATTTCTATCACATGTGGTACATTATGATTTTTGTAAACAAAGTCACACATTTCACATATTATGTACAAGAAAACACAGATTATTATAGTTCTAAAAAAAATATGAATAGTAAAGTAGATCATCTCTCAATCTAATAACATCCAATTATTGAAAGTAACTTTAAAATTATAAAAAAAATTCAAACTCTTCAATTGCCATCCTGCACTCCTTGTTGTACCTCTTCTGTTTCCCTTTCTTCCTCTTGCGCAACCTTATTAGCTTCTACTCTTTTTCTTATCACATGTTTATCTATAATGGCCATGTTCTCCACACTTTCCGCACTTTTTCTTTTTTTCTATTGCCTTCTCTTTCGAACTCTTCAACGTTTTGTCTCTTCCGCAACCTTTATATCTTAACACATCTGGATTTTAAATTTCAACAACCGTCGGCTTTGTAACACCATGTAATTTTTCGATTATATCACATGTGGTAATACATGGTATCACATGTGGTAATACATGGTACCACATGTGGTAATTCATGTTACCACATGTGGTAACAAAGCAGTAGCAATAGCAGTAACAATATAGAGATATGCTTGTTGAAGACTGTGAAAGACTTGTCCTACAAAAGGTTTGCCTTCTTTCGGGGCTTGCGGAACCCAAACAGTACTTCCACCAGGTGTTTGAATCTCAGTTAAGATTAGTAGAGTAGTGTTGGGTGTTTTTTGTAAACCTGAAAAAACAGTAGTGTAAATTATCACAAGTGGTAGTGTACAATACCACATGTGGTAATTGAAAATACCACATGTGGTAATATTCACTACCACATGTGGTAATACGACGTTTCACAGTTTGCATTATACCACATGTCGTATTTTAGCTATTACCACATGTGGTATAATTCAGTTCTATAATTTTAGTATGATAACGTTTACCACAACCTACTACCATATGTGGTAGGAAGTAGTTTCTCTAATTTATATCTTACCGTTTAGCACTAGCTACCATTCAGTTTTCATGTAAGTACTAGCTATTACCACATGTGGTATAAATCAGTTTTCACTATTTTCCATACATGTAGCTTTTGCTGTTTCCTGCTGTTTTACAACTTGTTCAAATCCTTCAATTTCAACCATCTACGATCATGTGAATCAATTTTAGCGTGATAATCATTCAATACCACATGTGAATCAATTTAACGAATTATTACTCGATTTCAACATCTTATAATCATCTTCGTTTTAGTTGTTTCTTATGAAATCAGTTGTAATTAGTTGTAGAATTAAATAGAATCAATAGAATGCGTGATTGCGAATTACAATACAGATACGAAATCATAAAAAACGTGAAAAGCTTTATTAATTTTATGAAATCATAAAAAACCTGGAGGGGTATTTTACGTTTCGTGAAAATTAGCGAATCTGATGAAATCGGTTGAATCCAGTACAAATCGATCATCTGTTGAGTGTAGTTTCACGAAATTGATGCGAATTAGTCATGATCGTACCTTCGATTTGGGGAATTTTGTGTGATTGTCGATGATTTTGAAAACCCTAGCGTACGTACAAATCGTCTGTGTGTCTGTTAGTTATGTTTTCAGTTATGTAATATTAGTATATTATTTAATTAAATGAGGAATTGGCAAATGACGATAATACCCCTCCAGGTTTTGATGGATTTGAACGGCTGAGATGCATTCTTCCATTCTTTTTTGATTTGGTGTACTTAAATGAACTCAACTCTAAAACATAATTACTTTAATTACGAGACATATTTACGTTATACTTGACGTGTTTTGTCATGAATGTTGAAAAAATAGTACTCAAAAAGGCTTAAATTGAACTAATTAACTGAATTTGAATGACCCGAATTGCTTGATGACTAAATATAGTACCCTCAAAGTTATATAATATCCATTTTAGATGACAAAACTTGATAATCTAATTGTAAATATATATTTCATATAAATAGCCACCAAAATTATTTTAGTCAAAAACATTTTGAGTGTTTTACTCTACGATTCAAAAATAAAAAATTATTGATTATTATAATTTTTAAATTGTATGTTTTGTAAATTGCATATAATCTATTTTACATATACTTTCAAATAGCCGACTAATCAATGTGATGCCTTTTATTGAGGTTTGATAATTATTTACAGTTTTTAATAGAATGACAACCATGTTGATCCCGAAATTACACTATTAACTTAGAGTAAGTAAGTCACTAAGTCAAAATTGTATTATAAAAGGTAATGATTAGTTTGACAACCAGATCGATTTTAAAAACTATAATTTAAATGTCACTGGACAAAGTAATGATTTTCTTTAACTATTGAAAACTATATATAAGCATGTACAATTTGAAGGTGACTAACATACATAGTTTTGATAAATTTTAATCAAAAACATTATTTGAATTGACATATGTGTAATGTAAATATGAGAAAGTCTATACAACATGTATTCATAGTTTGATCATGAGATACACGGTATGAAGTACAAAAATTCAAAATTTTGAGCTACATATTTAAGGAATCTTAAATTTAACTATTGAATTAGTAGTACATAACCAATCACCTCTTTACGCATTGCTTTGTCTTTCTCTTTTTTACTTTCTTTTCTTAAGTTTTAATGTATACCACACTTCTCATCTCTTTCCTTTCACTACAATTTTTTTTTTGTTTAAATACATCTCACTCTAAAATACGAGTAATCTAACTGTGTATAGTATAATAATTTTTATGTGGATATGGTATAAAAGTCATATAAATTAAACTACTGACATAAATCTCAAACAATTTTTAGTAATTTTGTAATCAATAAATAAAAGCTATATACATTTAATTCTAAGTTAAAACCTATTAGGTATTTCTATTGTTTTGCCAGATAAAATAATTTACCAATGAACATAAAGTTTACTATACATAGCTTCTTAAACCATTCGAATATTCGAATTTGACTACATACAGAACAACTGACTTTTAAGTTGCGAATATACCAAATTCTTTCATAAAGTAATATAAGTATTTCTATTCCACCACAACGCGCGGTTTTAAACTGCTTGTATATGATTATAAGCTGACATTGCTAAATGACAACTGGTGTCAACATCTGCAAGTCTAGTTGCAAAGTTGCAACAAGGGAACCGGCCAATTTTGTCATAATACTGCGGGGTTTGATGCTTTGAAGTTTGAAGCAAGATGATCAGAATAATATTTGCATTTTCTTGAAGAATTTCAATTCAACACATTTTGAATTGGACGATACTCAAATATCATCCGCCCCAAAGAGTGTTCTTGCAATTTAGTTTCTCTTTTGATGCATTACGTTAAATTAGTTTCATTGTACATCATTTTTTTTTCTCATTTGTTCTATACAAGTTTTTTTCACTTGCGCGTTGTGGCGGGACGTAAAAGGATATAACTTTCATACGCACATATTCAATTCATGCTCATTTTGTAAACTTAAAACATGTAATTTGGAGGGTACCCATGATCCCCTTATTATACTTCGATGGTACGCGTCCGCCCCATCCGCAAGGAGCATCTACGTCGGGTAAGTCACCTATCTACAAATCAACTACATGTGCTGAGGAACGGATTCGAACCCCTAACCTGTCGGTCACACATGTATAGTCTGGGCATTTGTGATGACGGTACCATTTGAGCTATGCTCATTTTGCAAACTTAAGACGTGGGGAAAAAAAATTCATTTTCCAGATAATATAATATGGGGTGACCATCAAAGCATGTTTTGAGTCATTAAAATTGTGTTGTGTTGTTTGTTATAGATTTGTATCAATTAGATAACCAATGTAAATTTGTCTTGGGACTTTTATTCAATCCATATTGAAGAACATTTATGAAGTAATAAGTTCACTTGGTTGAGCGAATGTGAGTGATATCATAGTATAGATAGATATATACTTGATGTTTTAATTTAATTATATGTCATTGTCTTGCAATCATAATAATAGTTACCTTAATGGCATTTTATTCCCATTTTATTTATTTTTCTGGATTTGTACCGGCCAAGGATGTCGCTGCTTTATGTGTTGGTGTCAAGTCAAGTTGGGTTATTTGGTTCAGCTGGCTCATTGTGCGGTTGGTATTTCATAGAGTTTTGAATATGTCCGTCTACCCTTGCAAGGTCTTTTTAGCGTTTCTGCATAGAAATATTCTCTTTTTGTTTGCAATCGAAGTTCCAAACATTGAATGAGGAGTTTAGTTAACGAAAGTTTGGTTTATTGGTTATATGCTTTTTTGAAAGAATGGTTTTAATTGTTGTGGTAGGCGGGTGATTGTGGTGACTGGTAGTGATGAATCATGTAGATTTGAATTTCATATGCATAAACAAATGAACTTTTTACTGGTAGAAGTTTTGAAGAGTTGACATGAATAAGAGTGACACTTTCGAAAGATGAAAGACGGAAAAAAACTCGTTACTGTAATTCAATTACTCCGTACTATATATGTCTGGAAAACAAAATCAATACGGAGTATCATCTTTGGTTGAGCGTACTTCAAGTTTTACATGAAACAATTTGTATATAACACACTCGCTTTGTAGATAGCATGTAAACTAACAACTACTTGTGATCTATTATTATCGATTGATTTTAGTACTTTAGAATTTATCTTCTCGCGTTGTGAAACGAATGAAAATCCTAGTTTGAGACAATCTATGACAACGATATTATTATCATTAAACTTTTATGTTCGTATTATGTGAAACGGATATAATGTTCTCATTAAACACTTTGGTTTCTATATAAGCCATGGTTTTGGCTAATGCTAACAGTTATGGAGGGTCAGAGGGGCTCTTTAACCCCTTAACATGTTAAAAGCTCCATCAAAGCTCGTTTGTTTAGCATTTTGTTTTGAAGCTTTAGAGAATTCAAAAGTTACAAACTCTAACATTCTAAGAGAAGCTTTTATTTAATTAATTTGAGTATTTTGAAAAAAAATATAACGCTAAAAGGTAAGTAAAAAAAAAAACACTAAAAGCCATATCCCAAATATACCCCGCGTGGCATATACGGAGTAGATGGGTCAACTAGACGATTTATGTAATGAACATTAATGATTCCAGTAAATTTATTGTTATGGGATAGGATATGATTCCGTTAAATTTTACATGAAACCCAATGAATATAAATGATTATTTACGCTATCACCCTTTCGTGTTATTCAATAAATAAAAAACAAATAACTTTCATTGCATAGTTATTATAGTTGTATTGTATTATCAAGGATTTAGTGTCCGAAATTCTACTAACTTGCATTTGATATATATTGTGTGTACCCAACTTACGGATAGTTGTATTAATGCAATTAACTTTTAAAAATGAGTTTTTGATCCACTTTGTTACGGTCCGATTACCAATAAATTTTTCTTAAATTATTTGTACACGTGGTATGCCATATTTTTATCCACATATGTTATATCTATTTTTGACATTTATTTATTTATTTATTTGTATTCATCCGTATCGATCATCATCATCATCACCTCTCATCATCAAATTTATCATCATAAACATAAAACACAAACAAAATTAAGGATTTAAATCCATAAAAATATTTTAGATCAAAATCCTAATTTGAAAACCCCAAACCGACAACAATTAACACTAACCTCATTTCCCCAAATCTGTTCCAGATTGATTTCACGAGCATCAGTGTTGGTCACAATTTGGTTTCGGTTCATCAGCATCGGTTACGATTCGATGGTGATAAGTTCTAATCGATGGTGAACGTATTTTTATATTCTTCAGATCTAATCGAACCACTACCACCATTTTTCAGATCTGGTGCTTTCCTTTTTTTCATATCTGAGTTTTAATCACCGAACATTATATCAGTGGTGGAGACGATTTGTTTCGGTGGTTATGGCGCCAGTGGTGGAGGAGGTGACGGGGCAGGTGTTCTGGTGGTAGTAGTGACCGACGAGGGGGTGTTTTCCCAAAAGTGGTGGTGACAGGAGAGGTGGTGACGACGGTAAGGTGGTGGTGATCGGAATCTGTCACCGGAATACTCACTGCTTGATTGATTTTAAGATTGATTTCACGAACATCAGTTATGGTTCGGTTTTGAATTCCGGTGAGTAGACGTGCAGACTCTGGCGTTTAAGGTTTTTGTTGTTGATGAGGATCAGAATATTATTAACAGAATTTTGTCTTGATGTTGTAATTGCTTTTGATGATGATGATAACGAGATGCTGCTGTGATGTTGATGTTGGTGGTGAGCTAATGAAGGGAAGAACTTATTAAGAAATTAGAAAACCTTTTTTTTAATAAATATTATGAAACGTCCTGAAAATCTGAGCATTTTTTTTTAACATTAAAACACTCTAAACAATGTCCCATAACTTATTTGTATACATATTAGGTCCCTACATAACTTAAAAGGTCATATTTAACTTGAAACGAAATAGAACTCTGAACTGACAAAAACTGTGAAATGAAATAGTCACTAAAATTGCTAGGAACACTTATGCATTTTCAGAATTTGCACACAAAAGTACGCGATCCTCTAAAAGTACGCGATCCTGCAACAATACGCGATCGCGTATTATACTAAAGTACGTGATCCTACCATATCAGACACACGATCACGTAACAACACATGGGTTAACGTCTGTTACCAAAATGAACTGAAACACGATCGCGTATTCACATCTTTTAGTTTAAGAATATAAAGTTGATCTTGTAGGTTCCCCTGAACGTATGCGAGTGGTTTAAAGATTATCAACCAGTTTCAACAGGAAACCAAGAAGTTGAGCATGCATATGAGTAAGCATTCGTTTCCCTGTTATCAATTGGAGGTGAAATTTTTTGAGTGGCAAAATGGGCGAGTCTTGATAGTTGGTTAACTGGTTAAACATGAGTAATGAGCCTCCTAAATTTCATCCATAACACTTAAGGAATGACACATGGCAAACCAACAAATCATAGAAGGGGAGAGAATATGTGCATGACACATGACATAAGTTTATGGTATTAGGAGGATTAGGTACAAGGATAATTCATATTCCGTCAAACACATTGGATCAACACGTGTTCTTTTGGTATGGTTTCAAACTGTCGGGCCGGATTTGGTTCTTATTTCATACTTTTATTTCAAAATTTTCTAAGTGTCTAATATGATTTATGGGCGTTTTATATTTTCAATAATGATCATTTTTTACAAAAAAATTAATATATAGGTCTAATGCATTAAAAATACATATTGGATGACTTTTGGCCATTTGACCATGTATCTATAACCTTTTTTTATTGTAATCAATTATACCAGTTTGATCCTTTGGAGATAAAACAGTTATAACCTAAGTCAGCCCGTTCATTATTAAACTAATTGAAATTGCCACATCTACAAATGTCATTAAAAATTCAGTTTTTGTATTAAATCTATTATCTTTTCAGGTTTGTGAAGAAGAAATTCGAAGAGTTGTACTATCAGAATGTGACATGTGATCACCAGGACCGTGTGTTCAAGATCTACAGAACTACCACGCTCGACCAGAAACTTGTGAAGAAAACTTTCAAACTGGTAGATGAAACCTTAAGAAGGAGAAACCTCTTTGAAGCAGGCTTATTGTGACACCGACCACCATTTCACATGCTACAAATGTCAATATTTTATATTTCAGTAAACGCTTCATCAATTTTTTTGACAATGAGATCAACACAATCAATCAGTATGGTATTTCACATGTTAAAACAAGATGATTTTAAATTCGTGGTTCATTGGTTCATTTCAAGTTTTCGCCTTAAGTACCCCGTTATTATCCCGTTTTCTTCTATTATTACCTGGGATCTTTTCACATATATTTTCTCCATGTATGTAGCTTTGTTGGTGAAAAATGAAGGTTATATATATGATCATACATCTATTTAACTTTTAAATTTGTTGTGGCTCTCCCTGAGAAGTATAAATGCACAATTAGCCCAATTCGTGTTTTTCTTTCGACGTGTCATTTGGAACTAATCAGGCACACACAAAAAATCCAAGATTTTTAAAGTATGGTGTTATGTAGCTTCATTGCTACAAGTCAAGGTGTATGATAATAAACTAAAATCATCTTATGTTTTATCGGCAAGATATAATAAGTTGACATTACTATATAACAAGTGGGTCAACAAATCAACATCAACAAGTCTAGTTGCAACAAGGAACCGGCCAATTTTGTTAAGAGTTTGATGCTTTGAAGCAAAGATAATTAAAATAATCTCTGAATTGTCCTGCTTTTGTTCGCATCTAAATCCCTTATAAAGGGTTTTCCCTTTTTCCTTAATAGCTTACAATAGGGAGATGCAAATTGTCTATCTTACCCTTTTTCCTTAATAACTTAATACCAATTCAAAATTGTAGCTAATCACAGCATGTTGATGTCTTCCTTCCATCATGCTTCTCTATCTTGATCATGTACATATTTAATTTATTTCGATAATCCACAATCTACATATTAGTTTTACCTTTTTGATTGTCTCAGTAAATTGAAGACTATGAGTTGGCATTATACGGAGTAGTATTTTTTGTATTTAGTTGTTTAGCACCGTGGCTACCATTGTATCCTTTGTCTCCGTTATGGCCTTTTTCTTTCTAACTATTGTAGTCCACCACCACTACCATCGTCTCCTCTATCTTCAGTGCCGTGCCGCTGCATAGCGCGGACAATCTACTAGTATTTAATCATTTATTAACTTTACTTTTTTTTTCGGATTGATTTTACTTAAGTTACCAAATTTGAATCTGGAATCGAAAAAATCTGGCTGTTTTGACAACTTAGGGGTTAGTTTACTTTATTTTTTCTTATGAATATAGATAAATATTTTAAGAATTACAGTGTATACTTTTTCGTTTAACCTGAACTAAAAAAATAGATATGATAATATGCGATGTATTTTGAAAATCGATGATGATAGCTAACCATGTCCAACTTTTTATGGCTATAATCATCCACGTTTGTCATTCAATAAAAAGCAAAGGGAAATACTATATATACACCAACAATAGGTGTACTACCTTTGGAAATCGTGAAAATAGGCGATAATCATCATAATGCATCCACAATTTTCCGTTTCACCCCCTTTATCTATTATAAAATTACAATTTCTACTTTTTGGATTTTTTGTTACTCTAATCTAATCTAATCTAATCTAAATATTAATATAAGAAAACTTGTCCTATGGAAAATTTGTTAAAAATTGACACCTATCGACCAATCAGATTCCTCAATTTTATCAATCTTTCAATTAACCAATCACATCTCTCTATTTACCTAAAAAAATCTCTTTCAAAACTAATACTCCATCCGTCCCGAATTTATAGTCCATCTTTCCATTTTGGGATGTCCCAATTTTATTGTCCACTTTGTACTTTGAACCAATCAAAACATTTGAATGTGGTGAGAGATTAAATCTTATTGGTTGTATAGTACGACTAGTACACTTTTCTTAAACTGCGTATTTTTTGTCTTGGGACAATAAAATTGGGACGGAAGGAGTATAAAAAACTCAATTAATTAATTATTAATTAAATAATAATCGTAAAACTATATACCCTATTATTTATTTATATTATTTCATAGTATATCTACAAATCTATAATCTGATTTATTAATATTAAAAAATCCCTTCTTTATAGAAATTGATAAATCCAATATTTTTGAAGTAATTAGAATCCTATACATATAAAAAATTTACACACTTTTTTAATTACGAAATATTATAAATTTCCCATGATGCTAACACTTTGCTTTGTTTTTAATAGGCAACAAAAATCTATGCTACAATACAAAACTCATTAATTCCCAATTTTGAACACTTGGTTGAAGAAGGTTCAATCTACGTAATCTCTAACTTTGATGTAGCTAAGGACATGGCGAAAGTTCGTATGACAAACCATGCTTCTAAGATAAATTTTGAAGAAGACACTGTGCGCAACTGTACATATTACTCATGTCCGGCAGATGGTTTTGAATTTGCTGCATTTAGAGATGTTTTAGCTCGGAAGATCGACACCAACGTTGCTTTCGGTATCTTATGTAATTGATATATAAGACAATTATTAAACGATCTTTCATTCTACATGTGCCTAACAATTCACACTCTGCCTTTAGACATTATTGGAAAGATAATTTCCAACAAACCAGTAAGGGTGGTGAACACATTAGATGGGGGTTCCAAGCGTATCTTACAATGCGAACTATAAAATTAAGGGTAAAACTTATAACTGAAAACTCACTACACTGACATTTATTTGTTTGATTTATTCAAAAATAAGAGTAACATAATGATGGAGGCCCAAGTGTGGAAGACCAAGCTCTAATGTATTTGGAAGCCCAAGATTGTGTGACGAAAAGGGCTGCACAGAAAGGGGCATAACTTGGGCTACAGGGGTCCGTTTCAGGCCCATGAGCAGGCGAATCGAAGCTCGGTTCGAGGCCCACCAAGCCGCTAACTGCCGGAGGCGGTTAGCCCAATGCTCGAAGCCCAAAAACGGCTCCGTTTGGAAGATATGGGCTTTTTAATAAATTTTCTGTTCGAATTAGACTTTTGTTTTGGGTTTGTGGTTTGGCCCGTTATGTTTTATCGGCCCATTTAAATTTCTGCTTGTTTATAATGGTTGGTATGACATTGTTTGGGAGTTAGTTTTTCATTTATCAAAAATCAGATTTCACTCTCAATTTTGTGAATCAAAGTACCCATTCACGGCATTCTTTGTGAATCAACGTGATTCGGAAGAAATTATTCCTGGTATTCATAGAAATCAACAGGTTTAATTTGGTTATCCTTATTTCTCGCTACATCACATAATATACTTAATATTATTTAATTAATTGATAATGGGGAAAAACTTCAGTGAGCATTATGGGAAGATCATGCTATAAAATTACAGCAGATTATTGCAACTAACAAAGATAATAAGACTCCTATTATCATCGTTATCCAGGTTGCAAAATTTGGGACATGGGATTGTACGTTTCTAAACATCCTATTACTCAATCTTAACTTCTTAAGGATAGTTAGTTTCATTCGTACTAAATATCGAATACCATCTTTCTTTTACAGGACAACCATAAGTTTCAAACTGCATGTTCGGCTCCACATTGTATATCAATGACGACAACACTTATATCACATCTTTCGTCAACAGGTTAGAGTCATTAACTTTAATTCTTAATGTAGTGTAAATTTCATATCTAAATAATATACACTGCACTAAAATTTAAAAACATGTGTCATTAGTTTAAATGTACATTTTCAAGATAATAAAGGTCCACAAAATAATGTCTACCTTTCAAGTGACACCGTCTACACAAAACCAGAGGATTATTACAATAAGTTCGGTCTTAATGAGCTAATTGCAATTAAGAAGGTATAATTCAAAAATTTTCGTTAAGTGTATTATACTTCACATTACATACACTATAATTCTTAAAACGGAATATAGGTTATAGGATGCGTAATTGTTGCAACGATAACAAAAGGTCTCAACGATCAAGGTTGGAAGTATTTAGCTTGCTGAAAATGCGAGAGAAAAGTACAACGAACCAATCGAAAATCCAATGCATCTGATGACGTTGAACTAACCACACCCTTCCGCAATGAAAGATGTGGATATAATCATGATGTATTCTATAAGTATACTTCCATCCAACCATATTCCGTTTAATAACCATGGTTTTCCATTAATGTATGTCATCACTCATCTTCATTACTTTTCACATAATGAAAGTACAAATTCGAGTACAAGAAGTTGACGACTACTATGATTGCCGCTACATATCAGCGTGTGAAGCTTCTTGGAGACTATTTGGTTTCCCTATACATTATCAGAGTCCACACGTTGAGAGATTGTCATTCCATCTCCCAAATCAACAACCGATACTTTATCAAATCGATAGCATCCTTGCCAAACCATCAATCGCACAGTCAAAATTCCTAAAATGGATGGAGTGCAATCAACACAACGAAACATCACGGACATTAACTTACGCCGAATTCCCTACTAAATTTGTTTGGGATGCAAAATGCAGAAATTGGACACGCCGCAAAACCGAAACTATTGCAGTTGGGAGAATCAATTACGTTCCACCCAAAGCCGTTGAAAGCTATTACTTGAGAATACTGCTCAAAAAGATCCCGGGTCCAACAAGCTACGAAGACATAAGAACTGTCAACAACATGGTACATGACACATACAAAGACGCTTGCTACGCCTTAGGTCTACTGGACGACGACAAAGAATACATTGACTCGATTAAAGAAATGAGCATATGGGCAACAGGTTTCTTTTGTAGATCTTTATTTGTTATGTTAATAACAAATGACTGTTTGACAAGACCAGAATACGTTTGGGAAGAAACATTTGACAAACTATCTGATGACATTCTTTACATTCGAAGACAAGAGCTTCGAGAACCGGGTTTCTCAAATAAATAGCCCAACAGGCAACTCTTATAAACACATGCATAGTTAAATGACAAACGAGCAAAAAAATGTGTACAATACAATCATGAATGCAGTTGATCAAGATAATGGCGGGGCTTTCTTTCTGTATGGTTACGATGGCACAGGAAAAACATTTGTATGGAACACTTTATCCGCGGGCATTCGTTCAAAAGGTGACATTTTATAAATGTGGCATCCAGTGGGATTGGGGCTCTCTTACTTCCAGGAGGCAGAACATCACACTCTCGGTTCAAAATACCTATTAACCCAAACGAGGATTCTTTCTAGCTACTCTATCACTCCAGACAGCCATCTGGCGGCTTTAATAAACAAAGCCAAACTAATCATCTGGGATGAAGCCCCAATGCACACCGACATTGTTTTGAAGCTTTTGATAGAACCATGAGAGACATTACCCCCTCTACCGGAACACGTAAATTGTTCGGAGGCAAGGTAATTGTCTTTGTAGGAGATTTCAGACAAACATTTCCGGTAATTCAAGGAGGAAGCAGAGAGGATATCCTCACACATCCATTAATCATTCTTACATTTGGGAGCATTGAAAGATTAGCCGTCTTGCTGAACATGTAATAGAAGCAGAAATCATCTCAGGACGCCATATTGGAAAGAAAACATATATTCCAAGAATGGGTTTAATCCCATCTGATAAAACAATCCCCTTCAAGTTCAACAGAAGACAATTCCGTCTAAGTGTATCCTTCTCAATGACAATAAACAAAAGCCAAGGACAATCATTGGCCAGTGTTGGTTTGTTTTTGAAAAGACCTATATTCTCACACGGCCAGTTATATGTTGCAATTTCACGCGTCACAACAAAGAAGGGACTGAAGGTGCTTATTTGTGATGAACAAGGAAAACCAACAAATACTACAACAAATGTAGTATACAAAGAGGTTCCACAGAAAGTATGATGTTTGCATTCAGTTATAGGACTCCTTATATATTTTTAAATATTTCTTTGTTAATTTATATCAAACAATTTAGAACATATATTTAATAACAATCTTCTTGTAATTCCCGTGTATACACGGGTTTTTTCACCTAGTTAATCAATAAAAGACTTGTATAACTAAAAGTGAACAAATATTTTATATAATGTGCACAAAGTCAATCGTGGCTTTTGATTAAAATTAGCTATATCTATAAAAACAAAAAATATACCAGTTTTTGATTTTAAATAAATACCAAAGATGTGTTTTGTAAAACAAAAAGTAACTTACATTATATACCTTTTTTAATTATTTTAAAAATAATTATTTAATTTTTTTATCTCCGTTTATGCTAACAATAAGGTTTTTTCAAGTCTCCGTTGTGAATTTTTTTTATTAGTCATAAATTATAGATTATAATTATGTAATAGTAGTGTAATTATAAAATTTTTAAAAGAAAATAATAATGATATAATTTAATGACTAGAAGAATATCATTATGATCCTAGTGGTGTATAGATAGTCTATAGATGGTGTATGAATAGCCCAACCCAAAGCGAATCATTACTTAATTAGGGGTAGAATAGTTATTTTAATCATCTCTTTCTAATATTATAAGAGAAGCAAAAATGTGTAAACAAATTTAATTTAATCTCTCCTAATGTAATCTCATCCCTTTATTGACTAAGTCAATTTAATTATGACCATTGATTTGGATTAATAAGAATGTTTACCTAATATGTATTTCAAGGACTATCAAAATAACTAAATTAACCCCATTATTTTCTTAGTTAAAAAGAAGAAGAAAATTTGAATTTAAAATCTCAATTTTGAAATCCCCTTAAATAGGGTGTATATAACAAATTGGTCTAGAAATTAATTTGAACTTTAATAATTCTAAATAGTATATAAATAATTTAATAATTGTAATCTCAAATATTGGGGGCCAGTCAACACTAGCTAATAAAAATATTAGCTATATTAAATTCGTAAATTATAATTACTCTATCAGTTACATTTTTATTTTCCACCTTACTATAAGATGAGCTAAAATATATAAACATTTTGACTTTATGCCAAGTTGACTTAATCTTCCCCATTAATTGATTTAGTCATATCAATCTAGACCGCTGATTAAGATTACCATAAATGTTTACATATTATGTTTGTTTTTTATTCCAATTAATCGGTTTCAAAAAACGAGGAAGCCTATACGAATTTCAAAATTTCAAATATCAACAATTATCCACATTAATAGAATAATTAAATTGTTTCATGTGATTTTGAAATTCAAATTTAAAATAAATAAAAATAAAAATAATAATAATAATAATAATAATAATAATAATAATAATAATAATAAATACATCTTATAGAGGATACATGGAAGGGATCTCAGAAATACATATACAAATTACAATTACAACTCAATAACAAACGTGAGTGCAAATCTCAAGGGTTTTTAATTTTAACTTTCAAATTTCCAAAATCTAAGAACTTTCTACACAGTATTATGAATATGGATGCACCTTTATATAATCACCATTTTGTTAGGCATATCAGCTATCCTCTTTGCTATTATTGGAGGAGAAAAAATGAGTAAACAAAATGCTTTTATCCTCTCCTACTTTAATCATGCCCCTTCATTGACTTACGGGGTGCTTGGTTGAAAGTTTGCAATGGTAATGGAAAAGGTTAAGGGAATACTAAAGGAAGGGAATGATCATTCCTTGTATTTTTATTACCATTGATTGTGTTTGGTTCAATCATTGGATTATTTAACTATATGGATGTGAGAAACTATTAGAAAGTGTACGTCATATATTTATAAATAATAAAATTAATATTAGTAAATTACTATACTTAATTAATATTTAAAAATATTAAATTTAGTCTTTGAATTGAAATTGTTAGTGAAATGTTGTTAGTTAATTTAACGGGTCAATTTGGTGTCGAAATGGGTCACAAACGGGTTGATCCGCTAAAATGAGTTGAAATATAGATGGACATTATTGGTTATTGATTTTAAGTCAAAATGGTATTAGAAATGTGGTGGTAAAAAGTCCAGGTTTAAAATTATGTGAATAGTAAAATGACTTGGTTCCAAAAATGGTCAAAACGACCATAAATTGGATTCACGTCCTAATTCTTCGTTAATGCAAAATTGGAAATGTGTAAAAAGAAAAACTTTTATTATGATATAGTGGAAGTGTCTGCAAAATTTTAGGTCCTAACTCTTAACGAGTAAAAAGTTATGTGCGTCTGAAGTTGGTCGTAAAATCTGAATTAGTCCATGTACAGCTGATAGTAGTCGATACGCGATCCCATATAGAGGGGTAGGATCGCGAATCTTAGAGGAATTTGGTCACAGTGGAGTTTCACGCTTTGTTACGCGATCCAATGAGTTTGGTAGGATCGTGTATTAGGGTCCTTTACGCGATCCCATGGTTAAGGTAGGATCGCGTATGTATGAAGAAAGTGGTCACATAACACTTTTGTTTGTTGATACGCGATCGCGTATAATAAGGTGAGATCGCGTATGGTAAAAAAAAATTGGGGCGTTTCAGACATTTATTTTATTTCGTGATCAAAAATCAATTTCTCATAATGAAGGTTCATTAGAGAAACCGATTTAATTAACGATAATGCAAATCACCAAGTATACCCTATTTCAACTTTTATATCTTATAGAAGCTCATCAATATACTCGCAAATTCATTAGTTTATAAAGATAACGTATCATTAACTAAATCATTTCGGAACTAACACAAATTTTATAACATGTAATGTGTTAAGTTAACTTTTACAATCTAATTAAAAAATTTAATTAAACTTAACTTATTTATTTCAAAAGATAATTAATATTTAATAATATATAATTTAATTAATTAATATAATATAATTTATTTGTAAATAAGTATAACTTTGATTAAAATAAAATAATTGGCTACTTTTAGCTATGACATTTTTCGTTGCTAAAAGTGACGCGGGAATTTTTTTCACCTTGAAGCCAAAATCAAAAAAGTCAAAAATAACGAATAACTTTTTGCAACGATAAATGTAGTTGCAAAAAGTAGCCCGAGAAATATTTTCATCTTGGAGCCAAAAAAAAAATCAAAAATAAAAGTAAAACTTGTAGCCACGACACTGTCGTCGCAAAAGGTGGCGCGGGAAATATTTTATTTCTGGAGCCAAATAAAAAAATCAAAAATAAATAAAAATATCTTTAGAGACGACATGTGTCGTTGCTGAAAGTAAAGTCAACAATTTATTCAAGTCAAAGTTAAAAGGGGGGAAATTTTTGTCGTTTAGTGACTTTGAGAGACGACATATTATCGTTGTTAAAAGTCTTCGTTGCAATAGACCTTTTTCTTGTAGTGATTATTTTGTTTTTAATTTACAAACTTCAACATCCTATGACATGTGTGTCACTATATACAAGTATGAATATAACTATAATTTGATAAGTAATATGATTCTCAACCCGAATATATTATTTGAATTATCAAAACTATACAAATTTTATTGTCCATGTCTTTTGTTATTACAAACACGTGATAGCCCGCGAATTTCGCGGGTTTTGATCTAGTTTAGACTTATTATCGAACATAAAAAGTAAATATGATTAGAGATTTGTTAACATGTGAGAAGTATATTGATTAACTTAAAACTTCCCTTTGAAAGTAAAAATCACATTTAATACATCTTATATATTTTAGAAAAGTTGATGTTCATTAAATGCATTTTTATTTATTTTATATAAGGAAAAATTCACTTTAATCAATAATTGTTAACGTGTGCCATGAAAGAACATTTTAGCAAATCCCATATTTGTAACTTTTTCACTACGTACGGGAACCACGATCTAATTCGTGAAGTGAGCAACAAAGGCATAGAATACCATTCGATGAAAAAAAAAAAAGAGAAAGGTGACCAACATAAATGCGAGGTTCATCCCTACTATGTATTGGGCCTATATTTTGACATAACATTCATCTAGTTTTTGGCTTTTTTATAACTACCGGAAAACAACCCTAGCTATTTTGCCTTTTTCCTTTCCGATTCTTGACATTCATATAAAAATTTTAAATCATGGTTCCACAATAAATTACAACAACACTTGTATTATAATGTTGGGTTTTTCAGTTTTTAATATTTTATTTATTTATTATTATTATTGCCTACAATTACAAAAACTAGTGTTTTCATGTATATATATCTTTTGCCTAAAAATTAGTCACGATTCAAATGTTGCAAAAGTATGTTTTAGACTGCTTATGCTTTGATTGTGACATTACAGTATTATATTGTATGTATGAGCTAGTGTAATCAAACATGATTATGTTAGTAATATATAATAAGCTTTCTAAAAGGTGTGTTTACACATCATATAATAATTTATTTATGTATGTGGCAGTGGCGGTCCCACAGTGGGGGCACTGTGGGCCACCGCCTACACTAACTTTCCAATTACAAGTAATAAAAATAATGAATTTAACGTTAAATTGATTGGTCTTGTTCTCTGCCTACAGGCCCAACTGAAAAGAAAGTAAATCTTAAGCCCAAATTAACGTGGAGATGTGTCACATATGAGAGAGAAAATATATCTGTCCATGTGTCTCTCTATATGTATATAAGTGTGTTTTGTTAGATGTTTCAAATAGTAACTTTTATAGAACAAAAGAATAAAAAAAAAAACAAATAACAACAGAAAATATAAAATTCACCTCAAATACCTCGAGTTCAAGTAAAGTAATGTAGTTGTTGGTTTTCGTAAACAATCAAAAAACTAAAAAACACCTTAAATATTGATCTTTTTGATGAAGTATTTAGCAAGAAGTTCCAGAATATTTGTATCATGTAATGGTAATATAATTTTTCTTTGTGTGTATATTTTTGTGTATAGGATTGCCTATGAAAATCATCAACATACCCTTTCGTAGCTGGGCTACAACATATTTTGTATTATATGTAGTCGGTCCCCGGGCTAGACTCAAAACCGTTACAGCTTAATCGGTTTGCAACTAGTACTAAATTAAAGTAAACGGTGTTGGATTACGGTTCATAATTTCTAAGTAATTCGGGTTCATATTTGTTTTAGTTCATACTTTTTAGCATGTTTGCACTTTTAAAATTCGCCCCCTCGTAAAAAAAATTCTGGTACCGCCCCTGGTATGTGGGATATTTGTGGTCCGAATATTCGTTTATCATACATAACTTAAACAATAAGTAAAACGAAAAGACCGACGTGACGTATAATTTTACAAATAAGAACGTGTCGAATTTTTTAAACATAACAAATGGGATTGTAGAATAATAATTTCCAGCAGCCTTTGACCACTTTTATAGAAAATGATGGTCGGATATCATACAAAAATAAATATAACTTGAATCGGTGTTTCAATAAAATACAGTAATTTATAATGAGTAGGTCAAGTAACGTGTTATCATTCATAAAGTTGAACAAAAAGTCAAAATAACTTGTACTCGATTGATCGATCAGTCAACAATTTTTGTATGAACATTTTAAAAATCAATGATTTATTTTAACGAATTAAATGGTTTTGTATACTACTAGTATTTGTGACGTACATATTTAAACCGTGTACACTTGTTCGGCGATCCTAATAAAAAAACATTGAAAAATCAGCAAAAAGCGAGGAGACGTGTCGGTATGCACCTATTCCTAACACCAATTACCTGCAAAATTCGTCCCTCGACTCCACTCGTATATATTTTGCATTTTTGCATGTTTCTAGAGATATCTCAAATAAATCAATCTATAAAAAATGAGTGGACCTTTTGATTAGTTTTTAAGTTTATTTTTCAACCGAAAAATAAAACAAAACTTACTTTACCCTTTTTAGGTTAAGGAGTAAATTACATTCGGTAACAATGTAACATACATATACGAATTTTTACATATAATCAAATACAGTTTAGACTTAATTACGTGTATATCTCGTTCATTTGATATCACTTGTTAAAACTTCAAGAAATGAATATATCCAAATTCTTAGATGATAAAAATGAATAATGTAGATCGACTAGCTATAAGTATATTGATGTGAACGAATTTTCACAATATGTAATCACATATAATTTAAGTAAGTATTCCGGTTGGCAGGGTCGGAGCTAGAAAATTTACATGGAGGGGGCAAAAACTATGTTGTGTTTTTTTATAGTTTTGAGAGGACAAAATTTAAAAATTGTTATTAATACTTTAATAAGAATTCCTTTCTACGTAAGTTTAAATTTTTTTTGGGAGCGACTGCCCAGCTACCCCCATTCTAGCTCCGCCCCTGCCGGTTGGAACAAATACAAAAAAAGGAAAGAAGATCATCTCAGTGAAGTGAAAGGAGAGAAATTCGACATCAAAGTCTACCAACTCTATAATTGTTGCTAGCCTATAATCAAATATTGCGTATGATTAAAAGACAGTGATGTTGACAACAAATTAGATAACATTTATTTAACGATAAAAGTTTAAATATCTAAAAAAAAAAGGGTTTCCACAATTTACCTTCGAAAAGAACGTATACTGTACATAAAATACCAAACGAGAGCCATTTCTGTAGTTTCGTCAAATAAAAGGGTCATTTATAAAGTTAACTTAAACATTCGGGGAATATATTCTATATTTTTTCAAAATATATAGTATTAATGTAGGTCTGTCCAACAACCAATGCAACAAAGAAAAGGAGGAAAGAAATACCTTTGCACACTTTACATGACCTGAATCTTCTATATTTCCTTCCATTCCAGAAACAAAATAAGAAAACCCCCAATTTATTGGAGTATTATTTGGGGAAACCCAAAAGGAAATTCATAATCTTTTCCCAAAATCTTGATTATTTTTTTGTTTTCTTTAACCAAACGAATACTCCAACAAGATTAATTTTTTTTAATCATTTATTAATCTTTTCTGTGGAAAAACTAAAAACCCTAAAAAGGTGTTCTTTTTGGACACGAAAGCGTGATCCATCATCTGTATTTGGTGCATTGCTTTCCGTTATAGTTACAGGTACGTTTTTATCAATTCTAGTTTACATAATTTGTTTTTATACATAATTTGGTGATTTGCATTTATGTTGTGTTAGTTTGATGCAAACTTTGTTGCTGTGATTTGGGCATCTTTGAATTTGAACATAGCCTGTATTGTTATTTTTTTATTTTATTTTTGATTTTTATGATGTTCCATTAATTACAATTTACAAGTAAGGGGTAAAGAAAAGGGAAAAATAAGAAGGAAGGGTATATATTTTGATTTATTGATGCCAGAATCTGATATACATTTTATTGCACAATTTATATGATTGTTATAATAGTTTGTTTTAGTAAATGTCATTTTTTTGTGCTAAGTTATTATTTGAAATAAAATTTACATGTTCTTGAAGCTGAAAGTAAACCAATTGGCAGTAGAAATCAAAATGGAGCGCGAAGTTGCTTATATGAGCATATGAATCTTTATGTTTATTTCATAATGTGATGCCAACCTGTTTTTCGGCATGAGTGTGCAAGTCCTAAAAACGTGAAAGATTATTAAAATGCATCACAAACTATGTTTGTCGTATTGCTTACCATCAAATGTTGATTTTTGCCCCTTATTCATGTTTCATCTACTTGTTACATAAATATATTCGAATTGATTTGTAGGTGTTTCATCATCTGGAGGTCGCTCTTTTTCTGAGTGTGGGGCGGCTTCTGAATCGGTGAACTAAAGACAACAATTAGATTGTCCATAACCATTATTTCTTTTAATGGATCTTGATGAGGGGCGGCCTAAGTTTTTTCCTGTGGAAGCTCTTTCTCCTAGTCGATATCTATACCATATAAGTTCATTAGTTGACAATTCACAATATCATTCTAAACACTGGTACAACCCTGGAAGTGCTCCTTTTCAAGAAACTTTTAGTCGTATTTCAAAGTTTACCGGAACTGCACTTTTAAGGTGTGCTAGTAGTGGGTCAAATTCAAATATGCACTCAAAAAGATCTGATTTTTCTGGTCAAAGCGTTAGGGTTCCTAGTCCTCAGCATGATCTCCCAAGATTTTTCATTAATTATAGAAGAAAAGCACTCGAGATTCCAGAATTTCTTCACAAGTTCTCGAGGTTTGCTGTAAAGCAATTGCTGGGAAAGGCCAAAGATCTTCAGTTCATTGCTGCAATATCGTTGGCTGGCAATTTAGTACCGCCACTCAATAATACGTGAGCTCTCCTCTGCTAAAAATCGTAGATTTTGTATAATCTGAGAAATGCTTGAGATTTGTTTTAAACTTTTTATGTGGACTTCCTTTTGTTTTGGGAAACAGATCTAGGAATTATCTTGCTGTTTCGAATGAAAATGGTAATGCAGTTGCTGGGAGAAGTGGGAATCATAGTCCATGTGACGTTGAGCGATGGAGATGTGGCGATCTCAATTCTGGAAGTTCTAGTTGCTCCACAAGTGCAGTTGAACCAAGAACTGGCATTGAGTTCCCAACTATATTGGAAAACATCTTTGGAGGGGGTAATGCTAGTTTCAATACGGAGGTACATTACTGTTTCTTTATTCTCTTTTCTATTTATATTTATAATCTTTTCAAGTTCTCGATAACGGGTAATTAGCAACGTCGGTCTATGTTTCAGGTTCTTGTTGGAACTGGATCGAAAACAATGACAATAATTAAAATAAAATCATTGAAGATCTACGCTTTTGGTTTTTGTAAGTATACTAAAAAAGCTAACTTGAAGGTTCATTTATAGTATCAGTTCATTCCATTTTGTAACTGTTGTTACTTATATCTTTCATAGATGTTCACCCTTATGATGTCTGTAACAAGTTGGGTTCAAAGTACGCTGCTCTTTCAGAGAACGAGGTGGATAAACATCTTAACTTTTTTACTGATCTTCTTAGGTATGTAATAATATTTTCCCCCTATGGACTATGGTATCCTTTTGAGATAATAATCATCATGAATTACTGCCTTCATATGATGCAATAATTGAATATAATTTTGTTAATAGACGGCCTAAATTATCATGTGGTGCACTGGTGTTGCAGGGAGGACATAAGCATGACTGTTAGGCTTGTGGTCAGCTGCAATGGAATTAAAATCAGTACCGTTAGAGAGTGAGTCCAATATCTAATATTATGAAAAACTTTATTAATATATATATATATATATATATATATATATATATATATATATATATATATATATATATATTATTTTATATTTATCTATTGCTGACTTGATTGTAGGATGAGATGAGAATTTAGGTTAGTAATGTTAGCATATTGATTCTACCTTGTTTCTTGCAGTGCTTTTGAGAAATCGCTTCGAGCGCGATTAATCAAGGTGAAACATTGTTAGAATTTCATTGTGAAAGTATTTTTAGTTATGCATCCATCAGGGCTCATCCTGGCTCATCCTTCTGTGTTACAGTTGAACCCGGACACTGATTATGACTGCTTGAGAAGTTTTGGCTCCCTTTTTAAGGAGGATATTCCAATAAAAGCGGTAACAACTTTTTCTTCTTTTTTTATTATTTATTGTTCTGCATATATTTACTTGCCTTCACCCGAATGAAGATTAATGTTAGTAAACTTCAGGGAACAACAATAAAAATTCAGAGAACGGCTGATGGACATCTTGTTACTGAGAGTGAGTCCCTTACCTTATTTAATCTTTGACAAGTATTCATAAAAAACATATCCTTTTTAATAAAAAAGATTGTAAAGTAATGGTTCTTATACCCTTTTCTTGATTTCTGTGTAGTTGAAGGCAATCGAATTGGTGCAGTTCATAGCAGGGATTTGTGCAGTAAGTCATATATTCTTGTCTTCTTTATCTTCATTTCACGGCTCCCATTACCTTATTCTTGTAATTTGCATCATCTCTGAATTCACGAAATGGTCTTTTATGCACATGTGAGTTGTGACGTGTACCAAATTCTCTGACCATCTGATATTTGCTTTCGTCTCTTCTGCACAAGATAAAAAGTTCCTCTATTAAATATAGAGATTCAAGCCTCGTATTTTGCAATTTAAGATAACCTCAGAGGTTACTATTTAACCCGTTCACAAATAAATGGGTTAAGTTGGGTTATATTTTATCTCAAGCTGGTCAAATGTTAAACGCTAAAAGACACGTGTCCAATGTGTTGAAAGATACCCAAATTGTTTCCTTAGTGCGTGAAAGTATTCAACCCTTAGATTGTGTTATTCTAAAATAAACTGTTATCTTAACACATTAGTTATTTATGGGAAAATAGTGTTTTCGGTCAACCCAACCCGACGAGTGCTATAAAAGTCTTAATAGTTACCTTGAACCCTTATTGACCCGTTACCCAGCATGCCCGTTTGGCACTTCTACTTATGATTCTTGTCAACTTGGCTGATGTATAAAGGTCAAATGTGGAATCTTCCCTTTTAATTGCGTATAAAATTTGATGAGGGGCATTATTAATTCGACTTTTACTTCTTTCAGGGGCTTTCTTTGACATGTACATCGGAGATGGTCCAGTCTCTGAGCAAACAAAAACAGAAATCGGAGAAAATGTCATGAATATAATGAGAAGGTGCTAATTTATGCATCATTCCTTCTCGTGATAGCCATATTAAACAGAGAAGTGATTGAAAATCTAAGTTTGTAGTTGTGAATCGTGGTTTCAAGTAAGAAGACTAGAAAAGGGATTGGTTATAGTTAGTTATTACACTTAGAAGCAATGGTTAATGTCCATAGACGTGTGCTCCGGAAGTTGAACAATAAAAGTGTATGTTGACTCTGTAGTAGCATGTCGTTGGAACTGTTATACGGAAAAATTTGTACTTCGTATCGTGAAAATGGAGACAGGCTGTAGTTACTTAAGGGGAAACTAGAAGTCTAGGATCGTTGATACCAATCGATATGTTTAAAATTGTTTTCGAAAACGAGACATGTATAAATTAATTAAAATTATACAAAAGTTTAGGGGCGGAGCTAAGATTTATAAATTGGGGGTAAAAAAAATTTTCAATCATTTGTTCAGTTTTGGGGGGTCAAACTTATAAAATATCATAAATATCCTTAAATTTTTTTCTTTTTTATGTGATTTAAAAATTCTTGGGGGGACAATTGCCCCTGCCGCTTTACATCCGCCCCTGCAAAAGTTATGTATCAAATGTCTGTACATTTCTTCTGACTTCTGAGTGAGTAATGACTTGTGATGAAAGATAAAAGGCCTTTGATATGCATTTCTTCTAAACTTGATGGTTAAAAAAATAAAAGGTCTCTTGTTAAAGAGAGATGGAGATGCGGGGTATCGATCCCCGTACCTCTCGCATGCTAAGCGAGCGCTCTACCATCTGAGCTACATCCCCTTTTGATTACTTTATTTTATACTATCATTTTAAAATAATATTTCTTTTTCCCAACTCGTCAAGGGCTTTCTGTATTTGTTTATTGTCTTCTTAACAACTTTTGATTTCATTGAACTTTCGGACCCATTCAAGTGTATAGAGTAACCACTTAAAGTACTCCGTTATTTCTAATTTACAGTTTGCTGTTAAAGTGGTTAGTTCAAGATATGTACAGTTTCAGTGCCGACTTTCATAGTATCTTTTATCATTGAAATTAGTGGCGGACCCAGAAAATTTAATCACTGATGTCACAAAAATTTGAAGCTTATTCAATTTGGTAGTTTATTACTACAAATCTATTTATATAGTAAGGTGTACCGCCTAATTACGAGTGGTAGAACTTTTAAAGAACCAATAACTTTCTAACAAATTTTACACTAAATCAGGGTGACACGTGTCACCGATGACTATAACGTAGGTTCGCCCCGATTGAAATCACAAAAATAACCACACTCGTAATTCTTTCAAAAGATATAAGGTATGATACAATAGAAGAGAAAGAATACAAAATTTCTCAAGCAAATAGAAAAGATTCTTAAGTCTTGATTCAAGCATGAACCTGACCAAGATACCCAGAACCTCACAAGTGAGAACTAAAAGCATACCACTTGACACCACCATCATTGCACAGAAGGTAAGTTATCCCAAGCCTCTCTTGTTTCTGCTAAATCTGGGCAGTAACGTTTCGATAAAATCTCCACTTGTTCAGAAAACGGCTTACTTCCATGATGACCGATGTGCAGAACCATTTGATCCCACCGTTTTCTACAAACATCACCCGATCTATGCTCAAGAAGACTATCCCAATCCACATCTTCAACACACGCAGCATCAAGTTCATAAAGAACACTATGTAACCTATAATCATCAGCATTAGACCACTTATCTTCCGCAACAGGAGATGTCAACTGTCGGTACCATTTCTTGCAACAAGTAACATCACTTCGTGTTGAAAGTTTAACACTAATTGCACCCCAACGGATATTATCTCTCAGCATCCCATGCTTTGACTTTTTCTCTTTAGAAACGACTTTCACTTGCAAATCCAAGTTGACCAACTCCATTTTCCACCTTTTAAATTTTCAGGCTTAATTAGTCGTCATTTATCCTTCACGTGTATTCTATGTTTACCAAGCTCTTCAGCCACTTTTTTCCAATTATTACCATGTGTTTCAAATGATAGCTTCAAGAACTCGGTCTCCTCTTTAGTCCATTCGTGTTTCTCAGCTCTTTCAAATAGAATATGAGCACGGTAATAGATTGAAGTATATGGACGATAAGGTATGCAAGCTCCAATTGTTTTCTAAAAGTTTTCCATTCCGGGGTAAGAACGAGGATGCAAAACCATTTTTAAACCTTCTCCTCCTAAGTCATGTGATTTTATATAATTCATAACAGGCTAACAGCTTCTTTTACTAGCTCGTCTTCTTCTGGGGTAAACCTTTTGCCTCGTACGAGATTGTCTTCCTGAGTTTTTGGCTTCTCTTTATCTGTATCCGAGGAAGGGAAAATTTCTACGTTACCAGCAAAGCTAACTCTCTTGGATTTGCCTTTCGCTTTAGGCTTTTCCAGTTTTCCGGGTTCTTGTCAAGGACCTTGTTTTTTTTGTTCTTTTTGAGGTTACTACCTTGACTATCTTCACCAACCCGTTTCTTAACAGTTGATTGAAGGCTGCTTTCATCCTTGTGTGATGAGAACTTACTGCCACCAGCCTCATCAGAAACGGCATTTTCTTCTTCATTAAGTACATTTACGTTTCCATGTTCCTTTTCGTGGACCTCATGCCTTTTTTTTTTTTTTTTTTCTCAACTCTGGTACACAACTAGGCTCAGTACCCTGCTCATTTCCTTCTATTTTGGTCTTCTTAGTTGACAGATGCTCATCTTCAGCAAAATCCCTTTCCCTCTTCTTCTTGTCCATCTTCCCTACACTACCGTCATTTCCCATATTACCGCTCCCATGTAGAGCTGCATCTAAATCTTCATTCTGCGCCGAGTTTAACTTTATGTTCCGCTGCGTGGAATCTTTCTCCATTGAAAGATCATATATTTCAATCTCTAAAGGCCTATTACTCTCCGCTTGCTCATTTGTAACAACTCGCCTACTTCCTGCAAGAACTAAAGTCGATATATGACCACTGCTAGACTAATTAAGAAGTCCCACACTTACTTTTTCATATATATGGTAAGGTAATGTTTAGTTATCCCTGAACTAATATCACCGTTTATAATAGATACTATTCAGCAAGTGTTGACTTATTGACTAGTAATTCTTAACCCTTGCCCTTTATCCTGTAGAAGCTAGAACATGTGTCTATATTCTAGAATCTTTAAGCAGGTACATCCTCATTGAAAACTACTATCTTTCACAAATTAATACAACCATTTTCATGAAAAATATTGCTATAAACATAATTGAAATGCGTAATATCAAAGCAAATCTGACCTGCTGAATTGGACACGGCGCGGAAAAACTCAAAAACGGAGCTTTTGGATTTGGGGTTTTAGAAAAGAGACGATGAATAAGAAATAAGGGGTACATTTGACAACTCGCAAGTAAACGAAGGGCTCTTTTTGTACTACAAACATGTGTTATTTCCTTCAAAATCTTTTACGGAGTATCAAATAAAATTAAATTTAGCCCTAATTGCTCAATGCCTCAATCTACAGTATAAAATGGAGTAAATAACTAAAACACTGTTTGTATTACGAACAGCTCCAGGTCAGTTGATCATATTCTGCGTTTCATCATTTATATATACGCTTAATTAACTCAATTTTTATCGCCTTATGAACCCTAGTTTTCACCCATTATTATTGGTATTAATTGCCATCCCATATGATGAACTGATCTTAATTTTCTTTTGTACGACTCAACCATGTGGTATCACGTTACAAAACACCTTTATAATATAATTGAGATATGTCAGCTGCAAGTTTGCAAATTGCAACCAACTTTAATGCAAAATAACATGCTTTACAATACCCGTCTTTAGTATTTATCGTTAGCTAGTTTTTGAAGAAATTTTTTAATAATAATGTTCATTGAACATTGATTTTACGTATGTTGCAGACAACATTATGTTTACTAATAGTCAGCGACAAGAAGAGCGTACCGGAAAATATGGCACTCCTAGAGTACAGTACCTTCAGGTTATTTTCACATACCTATATATTTGCAGGAAAATTATGTGTACCTCAAGCAGTATGCATACTTGGATGCTACTAGGATTAATGAGGGATATTATGTGTATAGTTAATGGAGTTAAATACTAAAAAACATAAATTTAAGTTTTTTTGCATTGACAACGTTTAAAACTTAGGTAGGTGCTTCTGGCAGCACACGTATATCTCTAAAGTCCTATTAAATTCTTAGTAGATAGATACTTGGTAATGAGGCGTCAATGGTAACTAGAGTTTCATTTTTATCTTCATTTTTGTTTGTAGGAACTTGTAGCTCAGTTTCAAAATGCCGCTACTGAAGGTATGTCACTATGTTATAGAGTAATTATGTCTTTTTGAAAGTATATTGTGTATTTGATCAACTTGTTTCCATTCAATTATGCAGCCCTCTGTTATGTGGGTCGTTTAAGCTCATCAAGTATGCTGTCTTTTGTGTATCTGCAGAGTCGAAGGAGAAGATTGCTGCTAATTTAGCTAACTTTGCATATGATCCTTACAATTATACGTTTCTGCGCCAGGTTAATTCATTTGTTTATTTACTTTGTAGGTTTTACTGTCGATATCTACAGTATCTAACAACTATACTCAACTGTAAACAGCTAAATGTTCTGGAACTTTTCCTTGACTGCATAACAGAACCCAATGAGTTGCTTATAGAATTTGGGGCAGGTGGGATCTGCAACTCATGTGTTGGTATGTTGAAACTTTCACATGTTTTATATGCTATTTTTAGCCCAATATATTTGAAACGGATCAAGTGGGTATAATATTGATTATTAAAAAGCTAAAGTGAAAATGATCAAATAGGTCAAATGGGTTAAAATGGAGGGAAAATGCTCACAACGTTTTAAATTGTATTGTTTTGTTTTGTATTGTTATATTAGGAGAATAGTTTTGTATTGTTTTGTATGGTTAGCTAAAACGTTATTTACTTACAGTTATAGAAGAATGGATGAAAAGTGTTGGTGGGTCAGCCCATTCCAACCCATTTTCACCTATACATAAAAGTTACCCATTTTGATCCAAACTCATGTCGACTCATTAGTCAAAGCAGCTAATTTGCCACCTTCGCTTCAGAATGCTATCTGAGCTAACTTATTTACTATGTTTTCAGATCCTGCAAATGCTGCGGTTATAATCAAATGTGACGGTATACCTCTGCTTATACAATGTTTATCAAGTCCTGTTAAAAATACGGTATGAGTTACAAACAAGATCTGTTTTTGTATATGTTCATCTTCTTTCGCTCATTTGGAATTCTTTCAGTTCTATTGTTTGCGAACACATAGTACATAAAGCGTCAGTGCGTCACTTACTAACTTGTCCGTATAACAAGTATGACGTTTGACTTTGATTCCTTTGTACGTCTTTGATGAAAGAGTTCAAGTGTTACTGAAATATCTCAAATTGCTTCTCAATACTGAAATTTTTTGTAGTTCTAATATTTGTTTTGTTGTGTTTTATTTTTATTTTTATTCGTGTTTCTGATGTTTGGTAGGTTAATTATGCTCTTGGGGCTCTTTATTATCTTTGTAATTCATCTACAATGGAAGATATCTTGAGACCGGAAGTGGTGGATATCATCAAAAGATATGCAGCTGCTGGTGCTGTTAGTGTTGGTTTCAGCAATCTTGCGCAGTCATTTTTAGATAAGCATGTTCCAGAAAACCATTGAGTGTCTTGCTCAAGAATGTAAATAATTATGTTCAGTAACACAATTCTGTTAAATTAAGTTATATTTATATAAGTCGATTTGTCATTAAGATTCATATGGCGCCTTTAGGTTCTTTGTTAGATTTTTTGGTAATCTATCCACGCTGACAGATAATTTCTTCTTCTTGTATTGGTAAAATTCTGGGAGCTTTAGTTTGTCCTACTACTAAATTCATCACTCTCTTTTAAACGAGCATACATATAGACGTATAGTGATCAAACACAAATTAGACATTTTTAAACACTCACAAATAATCTTTTTCTCTTATCATTCTTTTTAGGGGTGTTTAATTGGATGGATCGGTTCAAAACCAATCCGTATACATGAATCCAAATGGATTATGGTTTCGAATATATGAATCCGATCCGTCCAAAAAAAATAAAAAACCGAACCAATCCATCCGAATTACTATTTGGATGGATCGGTTTGGTTTTTAGATATCCAAACATATACATAAATATTTACAATATCTACTAAAAATATGTTAGATATTATAATAAACTTATATAGAACGGATGGTTCTTATTTGAACCTCCTAGTACATATAGATGTGTGTGTAATATAATAGTAAAATGTAAAACGAAACTATAAATTACTTACATATATAAGTAAACAATTTTGTAAACTATAAACTACCTATTATATTTGGATATTTATATAATTTTAATAAGTTAGTAAACTATTTTGTATGTGCATGTATACATATAATGTTTGAAAAATAAATATTTATTTGTTATTTGGTTTTTTTGGATAATCCGGTTTGTAATTTACTAACCAAAACCAATCCGTGATCCAAAATAATAAGTTTGGTTTTGATCCGAGCCAATCCAAAAATCCAATTATCCAAACCATATAGTCCGATCCGAATTATCCAATTGGATAATCTGGTTTTATCCGAACTGTGAACAGCCGTAATTCTTTTACATTATTATCACCACCGTTACCATCCTGACCCTCCACGAGTTACAAATGACATGGAAAATGAGAATTTCAAATGGGTCAAGTCATACTAAACCGTGCACGACTTCTTTGTAAAATAATTTTTTTGCCAGAGTTGCAAAGAATTTAAGATAACTTCTTACGAACACTCATGTCATGTGATCGTTGAAGGACACAGATGATGAAGGGGAATTTTTCATTATTACATTTTATCAGCCAATTTTTGTTTGCAAAAAGGTTGATAACAACAATTTATGGATCAAAGTAATTAGATCGAGATAGTATCTGATGAGAAATAACTATATATGATTTTCCCTAAAATTAATTTTTAAAAGTTAACCAAATACGGAGTATTAACTAAACACGGTTTGTCTAAAAACTTCCAAAGATAAAATGAAACGTTTTCATTGTACACTTCCCTCCATTTTACCAACAAATTCAAATAACTCAAATTGTCTTTCAAACAGGATAATAAAGTTGCAGTCTTTTCAAATCGATCAAACTAGGTTGAAATGTCAAAATCAAACAAGCTGAAACCCATCAGTTCTTCACAATCCACTTTCATTTCTTCACATTTCTTTGACGATGATGACGATTTCCAAAACCCAACTCAAATCTTATCACTCACCCAAAAAAAACCTAGCTCATCACATTTAATCAAACCCTCAAATTCCGCCAAAAATCGAACATCTAAAAAACCTAAAAAGCATCACCTTTATCCCGGTAAAGAGAATCTTGAAACCCTAACCGATCTGGGTTTGGGTCTTGATTCAGATTTCTCGTTAGAATCTATTGAACCGACTGTACTCTGCACCAAAAAATCAAATGCCAATGAAGCCTTTTCAGTTACAAATAATGAGAAAACGGTCAAATCGAAAGAGGGGTTTGGTTACTTATCAAATTCGATTGAGTCTAGGTTGTTGTTGAGGTCCAAGGGGGATTGTAGTCTAGATGTTTGTGGAAATGCTTTTGAGAAAGTGGATGAAATTGGAGAAGAGGGATCTGAGGATATTCAGGAGACCAGTACGACGCAACTTGATGTGTTGTTGGATTTATGTTGTTCGGACGAAGGAGAGCAGATTGGAATGGGTGATGATGATGATGTTGATGATGATGATGATGATGATGATGATGATGATGATGTGAATGCGGATGCTGGTGGTTGTATTAGTTGTCCGATGTGTGATGTTGATATTTCTAAAATGAGTGATGAGCTGAGACAAGTTCATACGAATGAATGTATTGATAAAGTGCAGGCTCGTGATCATGTAAGGTTTTCTTGCTTATGCTACGCTTCTTTTTTTATGTATTAGATTAGATTTTCAGTTTTTTACTGTTTCACATTAACTGTTGTTCTTGAATCTTTGGCTATACATTAACAATCATAAAGTAGGAGATTCACCATGTAGACAAACCCCAAATTTTACATGAATTTGAAACCGTATAATTATCAGGAGCTGAGTATATGTAGTGGCATGGTGCAATAGATTGTATAGTGCTTTACGATAGGCCATAAGGTCAGGGTGTCATACTGAATGATTTATATTCTAAGCTTACATGAAAAATAGTTGGCTTATGCATAATAAACATTTTTATGATCTGCCAATAGAACAAAATGGGTTAATATTATTCAAGTTTTCTTGGAAATTGATTCTCTGTACGTTTTGAAGGTAAATGTTCCTGGCAATGATCATGTTTTGGAATGTCCTGGGGATGTACTTGATGATCCCCCTTCTGGAGCTCATGGGCAAGTTCTTGATGACCCTCCATGTCAAGCTCCTGAGCAATTGGATCACGTATCTCCTATTTCAGTATGGCTTCAAAATCTGGGCTTATCCCGTTATGAAGAAGTTTTCGTTCGTGAAGAAATTGATTGGGACAGTCTGAAGTGGCTGACAGACGAGGTACGCCTCATGCAACTTTTTGTTGGTTCTTCATCAAGCAGCGTTTCTAACCAAATATATATATTTTTCCATGTGTGTGTGTGTGTCTGTCAAAACCTTACAATTTTTATCTCATATAAAATTAAGTAAAGTTTCACTTTTTTGTTTCCTGCAGGATCTATGTAAAATAGGTATTACCGCTCTTGGCCCCAGGAAAAAAATTGTTCATGCTCTTAGTGAACTGAGAACAGAAGGGTCTGAAGAAGTGAAGTTACCTGAAAAAGTTGCACACAAGGAGACTAAAATAGCCCCAAATAAGTTGATTACGGATTTTTTCCCTGGTTTTGCTGGGAAAGTGAAAAAAAGTTGCAGTACTGGGGCACAGGTTGGTAAAACTAACACAAATGATGGCATTAAACGTACCGTGGGTAAAATGAACTTCTTAAATAGAAAGTTGCGGGATATACCCTCATGGTGTTCAATAACTGGAACGCCATTTCGTGTGGTAAGCTCTATTTTCTTAGACCATGTATCTTCTGGTTTATTAAAGTTTATAGATTGAATGCATACTTTTTTCCTCTTCTACTATGCTTGTGACATTTTTAATTGTTAAGTTTATGTCTCACTGATATTGACACTTTCAAAGATTAAAGTAGCAATGCGTTCTTGATTCTGATCAATTTCTGTTCTGCCAGGATGCATTTAAATATCTGCGAAGGGATTGCTTCCACTGGTTCCTTACTCACTTTCATGCAGATCGTAAGTATAATCCTGCTGTTATACAGCAATTGGCCTAAAGAATTACAAATATGTTCAGACTTGCCTTTTGTGATAACTAAATGAGATTACTTGCATAGTTACATACTTACATCTACAATTTCTTCTTTTTATTTCGTTACCACATATGTATTAAGTTTCCCTTCTTTGCTGCATGTGCTCCTGCAGATTATGGAGGTCTTACAAAGTCTTTCTGCCATGGGAAAATCTACTGCTCCTTAATTACGGCAAAACTTGTAAATTTCAAAATTGGTATCCCATGGGAGAAGATTGAAATTCTACCTCTAAATCAAAAAATAAATGTTGCCGGAGTTGATGTTACGTGCTTCGATGCTAATCACTGTCCAGGTGCAATCATTATACTATTTGAACCGCCAAACGGTAAGGTATGTATTATGTTGACTTTTGTATTTTAATTTTTAACTATGTACCAGTCTGCGTTTCTGAACTTGGTCACCGTCTTCATAAATAGGCCATTCTACACACTGGAGACTTTCGTTTTAGTGAGGATATGACAAAGATCTCCGGTTTGCAGACACGTGTGCATACTCTAATCTTAGATACAACCTATTGTAACCCTCAGGTATACAAACATAATGTTTCTGGTAGTTCTTTTTTCTTTTGTTTTGGCTGTTGTAGTTGTGTTGTATAAGGTTGCGTGATTTATTAACAATTCTGGCAGTATGACTTCCCGAAGCAAGAGGCTGTAATCCAGTACGTTCTTGAGGCCATTCAAGCAGAAGCTTTTAACCCAAAAACACTGTTTCTGATTGGCAGCTACACAATTGGTAAGTTCTTTATCTTGCTGAGGTTCTCATTTGAACATGATATCATCATTCATTGACTTGTATTTGTTATTTGAAATATTAAATCATATAGGAAAAGAAAGGTTGTTCATGGAGGTAGCTCGTGTTCTTCGTAAGAAAATTTATGTTACTGCTGCGAAGATGCGAGTTTTACAATGCTTGGGAATGTCTAAGGAAGATATGCAATGGCTAACATTGGATGAAAGGGAGAGCCACATTCATGTTGTGCCCATGTGGACACTTGCCAGCTTTAAAAGATTGAAACATGCATCTAACACATATATGGTAAGTTTATCATTTTTTATTAATTTTGTTTTGGTTGTCCTTGAGTAATAGGAAGCTACAATCTGGTGTTATGAGGTTGAGTAACGGATTAAAGTGGGTTGGGGGTCCGAAGTATGTAATTCGGTAACTTCTGGTATTGGTTAGCCCGGGTTGGATTTACTCCAAGCACTTTTGTCCAGATAAGATTCCCTTTGGGCAAGAGAAAGATTTTTTTTTTTTCCTTGACAACTAGCTGTGTATTCATTTGAGACGTATCCAAGAATATGATTACAAGCCATAAAAGTAGGTTCTGAGAACATTCATGTGCATCTCTTATTACATACCCAATAAAGTCTTGTAGTAGTATATTGGGCTGCCACCAATACTACATTATTGATTAATAATATTCATTATATGCCACAGTCCTTCAGTTTTGTCAACTCAGTCATGTATTATTGTGAAGTGTCTTCCTATGTTCTTGAATGGAATAAAAGTCAACGAGTGTCATTAAATACAATGCTAAACCATAAGCATATAATTTTCATGAAGTGGGACTATATTTTGAGAAAAAAGAAACAAGAAATGTCTGTATCTGAATTTCTAGTTAGTGCATTGAACAATTTTTTCATTGAAACACCATTTAAAAATGTTATATGTTGTGGTTAGTTGTTTACCTTCACTGAGTTCCCTATTTGTTTCATACAACCGTACAAATACCCTACGCACACAGATAATATTATAGTACGATTTTCATGCACTCCTAGTCCTATATTTGTCTTAAGTTTTGTTATCTAATTGTAATAAAATTATTATTTCTTCAGGGTCGATATAGTCTTATAGTTGCTTTCTCTCCAACTGGTTGGTCATTTGGTAAAGGAAAGAAATCGTCCCCAGGAAAGAGGTGGCAGCAGGGTACTATTATAAGGTAATAAAGTGTGCATCCAGTCAAACTAGCTTACACAATTTTTTATTCTCATCAATACTTTAAACAATAATTAAGAAAATACTACGTATGTAATTAGCCTCATTTTCTCTGATCCAGGTATGAGGTGCCATACAGCGAGCATAGCAGCTTTACAGAACTCAAAGACTTCGTGAAGTTTATTACTCCAAACAACATAATTCCGAGCGTAAATAATCATGGCCAAGAATCGGCAAACAAGATGGTCTCTCTATTATCGTCCTAAATCATTACACCACTCCCATTATCAAATGACATGTACAATTGTATTGTTAGAACCATGAGTTAATTACATAAGTTTTGTATGCACACAAACATATTTATTTTTCGATTAATATGCATAGACTTGTGCTTTAATATAATACAAGTTATTTGGTTTGGTAGCCTATGGAGAGTTATTGAATCATTTAGTACATACATTTTTTGTTGTCTTAAACTGAACCAGAGTGATTCATCAGCTAGCCACATTTTTAGTTCAGATTTCAGAATCACTTCAGGGATAGGTGGTTACACTATTTAAGTTCTAGCTACCTTTATGTTTATTATATAAAAAAAAAAAGACCTTTTTTTAATTTCTGTGTATTTCTGTTGACTCGGTCGGTTGGTCCCAAAATATAGTTTTCGCGTCCTGGCTAGTTTTTTTGAGTCTAGTTTTAAAAGCTTAAAACCAAGTGCATTGGGTTTAAACCAATTTTTCGATCTATCACACATTTTGTTAAAAATATTTTCTGATAAGTATATTTACTGATAATATGTGTTGGTGTATAATAATGTAATGGTTGGTTACAAAAATTCATTCATGAAGGACTATTTCCTTTTTCAGTGCTTTCTTGTCTATTTGTATATTCTAATCTACTACTGTACTTTAAGATGATATAAAAGAACTGAAACGTGAAGTTTCAATTATCAATCCACATAAGTAGTTATATGCGTGTGTTTCGATATGACAAGACTACTTTCATTTTTGAGATCAAATTGGTTTAACCAAACCGCTGTATCGTTGCCTGGTGCCCTGGTTGGTATAGTGAGACCCTGTAAATAATCAGCATGATTTATGTAAACAGAATTATGAGACTGAAAATTATTTATATATATATCCTTGTGTTAATAGTTGTATGAATTTAGTCATATTTTATGACATGTATCTGTTCAACATAAACTTTGTTGTATGTTTTTTTTATTTTATATAAGATCTGTTACAACTTACTTGTAAGTTACAAGCCTAAGTAGTGTTATCTCATTGTTGTGCTGAATTGATGTTGTAACTTATAACTTAAAAAACTTCAAAGAATTTTTTTTTTTTTTTTTTTATTTATTATTATTTTTTTTTGTCTTCTACGGAGTAGTATATAAACACGAATTTTGTTACGGGCCAGGCCAAGGTGGTAGCTTACTACTTTGGTATCTTTTGGTCCCAACTAGGCCCGGTTTCACTTCTCGGAATAACCTGGTTTTGTAATCTAAGACTGGTCACTGTTCCATTTAGGCCCATCTCTCACTAATGTCGTGGATGATAAAAATGTATAATAATAAGCGCTTATACTTTACTTTAAAGAGAAAAACTCTATGTTGTTGAACTACACCATACATTAGTACCGTTAGTTTTGGAGGAAGGACTATTTTGCACATTTTATAAATTGAAGAATCAAAAATATAAAATATGTATTATTGTTATTGGTCAACTGCACATTTATTTTGTGGTGAAATATCACGGATAATATCCCCTAACTTTAAATTAAAAAATACAGACTTAGTTTTTGAAGTTTATGAAACATATATAGTATTTCAAGTATTTTAAACTATAAAATGCTTAACATTTTCTTTAAATGAAGGTCTAGGAAGTAGGGAATATTGAAATGTCATGAAAGTCCGTTTCAGTGTTTCACAATAATACATTTCAAAATACTGTTTGACCAATCAATTTTGACTTCTAAGTTGACTGACTTTTGAGGTGTCACTCTTTTTGGAATCTGTCCATAATCTTGAACTTATACAAATATGGATGGATATCAATTAAAGATTATGTAATCTGAAAAATGCATTTGCATAATCAGAAAATCATAATGACCAATTGGAGTTGTGGATATCATTTTTATAATTGCTTGTGGTTTCCAACAATATTGTATGAGTTTCAACACAAGAAAGTAAACAAACAGTTTTTTTTTTTTTTTTGGGAAATGCTATTGACAACCCTTAAGGCGGTCAATAAGACACATTCAATGCATTAATTTAAGTTGAAACTTTCCTTATTCATTCAGAATTATATATAATTTAATTTATGTTTGCATTTAATTCACTAAAACTTTCCATTTATTTGTGATGAATTAAATAATATATTTGATTAAAAAGGAAACTTTAACTTTAATTAATGCATTGGATGTATCTTATTGACAGCCTTAAGGGCTGTCAATAGCATTTCCCTTTTTTTTTTTTTTTGAAACGGCAAATAACACCTGCTGGTCAGTAATGGAGTATCATCGTGCCACCACTACCAGCCCATATATTGCCTCACCTAGGAAAAACCACCACAGGACTCGAACCCGATACCTATAGGTAAAACCCCATGCTAAACAAACAATTTTACAAAATAAATGTTCATAGACGTCTTTAATTATTATTAATGTCTTTAATAATATATCTCAGTATTCAAAATTAGTCGATCAAAATATTTAAATTTAAATTTAAATTAAATATATATATATGAATTTTGCTATTTGTAGCCTTAAGAGCTATGTTTAAGAGTTAGATTCATGCATTAAAGAGTGATATATCAAGTTGGTTGAGGGAAGTTATATGTTTCGGAGATAGGTGGTTATTATTACAGTACAAGCATTCAATACATGTCTGAATTTCTTATTCATAGCCTTTAGGGCTACGTGTATCATTTTCCAAATATATAATCTAGAACTTTATACAGATATTTTTTGATAGATATGATACTATTAAAATATGCAATTAAGGAAATTAAATTATGCAATTATTATTCACACCCAACGGAATAAATAGCAATAACCAAATGCATATGCAGTTAATGGATTTTAAAAGGGTGGTTCGATTATAAGTCAATGCAAAGTTGCATACCAAGAGGTACATTTAATGGCCTTTTTCATGATAAGATAAATATATATACTAATTTAAATATTCCTATTTATATTTATATCTATATTTAGCAAAAATGTCTTTACTCGTATTACTTATTTCGAAATATTGAAACAAATGTTTGCCTTCTTTTATTCAAATTTTATGTTCAATAAAAAAAAAAAAAAAACAAAAAAAAAACAAAAAAAAAACAAAAAAAAAACAGTTTTGATTAATGATCGATTACCTAAAACATGCATCATAGTGTAATATACGAAAAGTCAATAATGTACGAAAACATCATGATTTAGTTAAAGTCAAAAATGTGTGAAACATTATTTAGTGATCATATTCATATAATTCGAATATATCTTACATCTTGCATTCGAATATATCTTACATCTTGCATCATATATATATATATATATATATATATATATATATATATATATAGAGAGGTTAGGTTCAAATGAGAACCAACTAAAAGTTGAGAACCTTGAGAACCACTAGATTACATGCTTGTTCACATGTGATTAACTTCATTCACATGTGAACATTGATTTATGTTAGATTGGTAAAGAAAAAAATTCGAAAATCACGTCTTAAAACACTTTTTACATGATTTGTTCACATTATCATCAAATGTGAACATATATTTGTTTTTTGTGTTTTTCGCTATAATTTAGGATTTTTTTAATTTTTTTCTTTACAAATCTAACCTAAATCAATGTTCACATGTGAATGAAGTTAAATCACATGTGAACAAGCATGTAATGTAGTGGTTCTCAAGGTTCTCAACTTTTAGTTGGTTCTCATATGAACCTCCACCTATATATATATATATATATATATATATATATATATATATATATATATATATATATATATATGATAAAGAGACGTTACTAATTAACGGTCCTTTACATTGAAAATAGAACTTAGTCCGGACGTACATATGATGCAATTTAAATTCATTTTGATGGACAATTCCGTGAATTTCGCAGGTCCTACACCGTCATTGTGCGGCTATTTTGTTTAGTTTCATATTTCCGTTACTCACGCTTAACATCAATTAAACTATGCATAACAATTTTTAAAACACGCTAACTACAGTAAAACGTTTGAAGAGTCCAACAAATTTGGCGGATTCTAAAATAGTAGTGTAAATACGAAAGTCAATAATGTACGAAAACATCATGATTTAGTTAAAGTCAAAAATGTGCGAAACATTATTTAGTGATCATCAATATTATGTATGGACTTGCTCCCGGGCGTGTACCCGAGTGGTTGAGGGTGTGCATGGTCCGGAATCGGACCAAACTTTCTCGGTTCGGTTCGGTCCTGAGACCAGATTTGTAGCAGATTCTTGGACCGAGGACCGGACCATATGTCATCGTTTGGTTCGGTTCGGTTTTAAAATGGTCATGCTCGGTTCGGTCCAAAAGACCCCGATTGGTATGCGTGATTTCTTGGAATTATTTGTTAGATTCATGTATTTGGGTCATTTTTTGGGGCCTACTTTTAAAGCCATATATCATGTGTATGATTGTAATTTGTGAATGGGGTTCACGGGGTAAAAAGCTACATAAACATTTTCATATCTCATTTTTTCAGTTGTGGGACAGTATAGATTAATGGCACTCTAAGGGTTGAAGCTTGAAAAGTTATAATTAAATAAAGGAGCTATATAATTTGAAGTAAGTGCATAAACAAATCCAAGTATAAAGGTTTAAAGAAAATAAACAATAAACTACCTTGGTTAAATAAACAATCCAACGCTTTTAATAGCCACCCCAAGATGTACTGCTATAGAAGTTTAAACCCGAGACCTCTTATAATATAACACCCCTCATTTCAGAACCTGTTTCTTTTTTTTATATAACCTATCGGAAGCGTTTGGTCAAAACATATATTAATAATTTACATTCTCCACAAACATCAAAATTATAGGATTTACAAACAAAGTATCTTAGACTGGATGTTATATAATTACAAACATCATTTTAAGTTTATCTCAAAAACTATCAGAGTTATGTTGCCAAACATTCCTTATAAGACCAACTTCTTGTCCCTGTCATATCAAAATCTAAACCTGCAAGAAGTTAAAGTGGTGGGATTAGCACGAAGCTAAGTGAATAAACATGTAACTAACAATCTAACTTAGCAATAACAAATTATAAACACATAATATCTAAGAGGATCGGTGGTCCTTGAGGAACCATTATGCCGCGGTGGCCCTCAAGTAACACTTAAAACCCAACTGCAGGCCAATACAGTGGTTAACCGATAGCTTATGTGCTATATCCCCATACAACACAGTTGTCCTATAAACAACACATATACAAAAACCCTGTATTGGCCAATTAATAGCAACCTCAAGCCCAATCCATGTTGACCTCTTATTAAAACATATATGCTCAAAGGCCATGTTACACATAATCCAATTATATTATGGAATTATATCAATCAACAGTCTATAACAGTAAAACCATGTTTACTCGTTGTAACTACAAATTTGTTACAACTAAATCAAGCTGGGAGTTACAGGTCCACTCACCTGACTGTCTCAGTCTCCAAACTCAGAAGTCTTATATCACTGAGTCTTCGGTTGATCTTAGAACACAACAGAATATAAATTAGCATTTTAGCTCACAAGTGTATACTTAATCTAATATATATAATATCAAATGAACACTTCATAATCAATCTATATCATACTTATATATCATAAGTACTTATGCTAAAACGAAGTCACTATAACATGTTATCATATAAATATAAGTTGTATTCAGATTTCAACAACATACAGTGAACATATACTAAGATGAACAAAAGTCACAGGAAACATAAAGTACCCGCCGGGTAAAGAAATTACCCGCCGGCTAGCTATCATACCCGCCGGGTACCATGTGTACGCACCGGGTACTCAGTTTTGGGTCACTTTCTGGTCAAATGTTTGCATTAGTACCCGCCGGCTATCACTTTCACCAGCCGGGTACCCGGTTTATTGGAGCTTACCCGCCGGGTAAAGGGAGTACCCGCCGAGTACTGACCCTTCACCAGTGACCTGCAGCTAACTCAAAACCCTGACTCCGAACTTTAAATCCAAAATCACCAAATTCAGTTTCCATAATCTATTTACTACATCAAATAAACATTACCCACAGCAACTAACATTCACAATCATCATATAGCATCAAATTGCAACTTCAAGCTTCAATTCTATAAAATTTCACATGATGATAACATGAACCCTAACTAATGTAATCAACTTAAAATTTGAAGAATCAATCAAGAAACTTGATTACTAGCAATACATAACCATTTATATCATCATTCTAACATCAATTTCCTACATATCAATAGCACATATGATTTCAATCAATAATCAAAAACCAAGTTCATGTATGCATAAACAAGAACATTTACAATTTAAAAGATGGATTTAGATGATGATGATGAAGTTCAATCAAAACCACAAGAACACTTTTAGTCTTCAATTTAGTTTATGATTTCATAGAAGTGTATATAGTTAGGTAAATGAAAGAAATGAACTTTGGTAAAGTTTGAGAAGTCTAAGTCGACTCTCCCAAAACCGACCATAATATTCTTTTTAATTTTTAGTCCCCTTTTTGAACCTATTGTCTGGAACCTAAAAACCATTTGCGAGAACAATTATTTTATTTTATCGTTAACTGTAATAATTTAAAAAAATAATAATTCACTATCCACAATAAGCCCATTTTGACATATTACCTACTTTTCACAATTAAACATATATATATATATATATATATATATATATATATATATATATATATATATATATATATTCTAACATATTTAAATAATGCATTTAAAATCAAATTTCATGACTTACCTCTAGGCCCCTACTCCCCTATGGAAGATGTTACATATAATCGGGTTTCAGGATATCAACCAATAGACCACCTTGATGATGGTTATGTTGACCATTATATAATTTAGATATAAAATTTATAAGAGAATAGAATATGAAGCCATGAAGGTGTATAAACATATATATACACATGATTTAAATAGCCAACCGAGTCCCACATAGGTAACAAGGAATTTGGATGAGCAGTTTTTTTTTTTAACGATACATAAGAAAGTTATATGAAATTATATTCTATATCTAATGAATGTATATACGGATATTTGGTTCATTCCATTTCCCATTTTTCTCGGGTTTGGTCCAGGACCGGACCGAGTCCCAAATATTTTAAAAACTATGGACCATGGACCGTACCATATATCCTCGGGTATTTCGGTTACGGTCCGGTTCCTCCTCGGTACTCAGGTATTTTCGGTTCTTCCCATAAAATGCACAGCTCTAGTGTTGCACAAAAAGTGGGCCTCTATTGAATAAAATGAGGTCGGTGTTGGGTTTTCTATTCCCTAACTAGATTAATATGCGCAGCTGAATTATAACAAAATTAATCTAAGGCAATTAGGAAACTAAACCCTAAAGGATCTTAACTTGAATAAATAAAAGCAATAAAACAAATAAGATGAATAGGAAATTACTAACCTTTGAGAAAAACAATTTCTCACGCGTAGACGAACTAGCAAAACCTTCTTGCTTGGTGGCGAGTGCCCAAACTAGAACACCTCTAATGGCTCACACCCACGAACAAAGAGAAATTCCCAAGTCTCCTAAGGTCACGACTCAAGGTCGCAAAACTCTTACAAGGAGCAGGAGTAAGAAAGAGAGAACTAGAATTGAAAACTATTCAATTCAAAAGGTACAAGGAAAACCTAAAGGGTAGTCCCCTATTAATAGGGGAGGAGGAAGCCTTGGGATTTGTATCCCAGCCGATGTGGGACAAACTGTTTTTCAATCCATACGGCGTATGGATGATGTTTCCAGAACTTTCTCGCCAGCTGTCCACCGCCTCACAAACCCTAGCATCCATATGGCGTATGGATGGAGTTTTCAGAATATTCCTTTTGGTTTCTTATTAATATTCAATTAACAAACCAACTAAACATTTTTTATCGTTTCTGTTAATTTCTTTTAGCTTCTAATTAATTTATCAACTTTGATAAATTAACAAACAAAATAATTAACTTATAATATTAATTTCAATTAATATTATCTCTCATTTATTTCTCTTAACTGTTCATTGAGGGCGGCCCAAAAAGGACTCTACTTTTAATGATAATCTTACCAATTTAGTTATGACCTTGGACACTATTCCAACAGTCTCCCACTTGGACAAGTCATCAACTATTATTGGTCTAAGCTTTATCCCATTAACTAAGCAGAGAGTGCCATCCAATGCAACTGCAGAACTCTGATTCATATCTAGAGACAACCCTTTAGACAAGTGATCATATATTCCTTTATTTCTGATATCGTATGAAACTGGGACATGGATTTTAATCAATCTCCAGATTCAAGATTGTGCTTTCTGATTTCCGATCAATTTGACTATATAGGACTACAAAATTGTATACATCAATTTAGTCCTGGCTTGGCCAAGCGCTTTATTAGTTAACATTTAATCATCAGAGGGCCCATGATAACGCTTTTCCCATTAGGCGAAAAGGAACAAATAAATTTCGACTACATAGCACTAGTCAACTCATCTTGTCATACCTAGCATACCCTTTATAACTGGCATTTACGCACAGCGTTTGAGTAGACTAAAGTATAACAGACTTGAAAAACTAGAAACTCAATGTATCTCCATTTTAAGAATATAAGATATTATCATCTCAGAGTTACTTGTGATTTCAATCCATGAAGTAACTTCCATGAGTGCGGGTCTCTCCTATACTTAAATCCCCATTAAGTACCCATGAGTGTTGCAGCAATCTCCATGCAATGTCTAATCTCCATAGACAATCTACTAACACTCCATGACAGTCTTAATTAACCACATACTTCCTATAGTGTGATCGACTGAGGAGGTTTAAGTAAATCTTATTACTCTGGAAGTGGTGTCTAAACATGCTAAACTTGAAACATAATGACAAACAATTGTAAATGGTATAACTCCTTCCAATAAATAAATCTCCATTATTTAATCACCAAGTCTATTCATGTTTCCATCATTGTTTGTAACATTTCAAAATCAAACTAACAACTAAAACTTTATGTTACCTCGTAAACTCATGCTCTTAGCATGTTTACTGAGTTGGACTCAACCAATGACCTTGTGAACTGATCAGCCGGACTATCCTCTGATCTTCACAACCACGTGTCCTTTATGCTCCTAGCGGTTTTCTTGTGTCTGGACTTTGTCAGTGTCTTTGTGAACGGATCAGCTGGACTATCCTATGATCTTCACAATCACTTGTCCCTTTACAAACAAAATGGTATTTCTTTTCAAAACGTTTTGAATTTCCATGTCTCCGCTCCTCCATTCAGTAAGATTCCCAAATCAGATTGTGAACGACTATCATCTCTATCTGTTTGGAAAGTTGCGTCACTATGACCTGTTACTCTGAATTCCTTTTCTCCACTAAAAACATGTCTTCAGTATTTCTCAAATACTTGAGACTTTACAGCTGTCAAATGACTTTCACCAGGATTGTGCCGATGTCGACTCACTTTGCTCCAAGCAAATGAGACATCAGTCCTTGTACTCGTCATGGCATATATGATCGATCCTATAGCCGGAGTTTATGGGACTCGACTCATTTCGTCCAATTCTTGCTAAGTCTTTTGGACATAGATCCCTTCTAATCTTTTATGCCATGATGTAAGGGTAGATTCCTTTTCTTAGAATTCTCCTTCTAAAACCTTTTGGAACTTTATTCTAAGTACAAGTCTTGGCTAAGTCCTATGAAACGTTTCGACCTATATCGTTTAAATCTTTATACCAAGAATATATGTTGCATCTCCTTAATCTTTCATAGCGAAACTTTTCCCAACCAATCCTTTACACCTTGTAATGTTGGGATTCCATTTCCTATGAAGTATTATATCATTCACATATAATACTAGGAAGACTACAACACTCCCACTGAACTTGACATATATACAGGACTCATCTTTGCTTCTAGAAAATTCAAACTTTTGGACTTTCTCATGGAAGCAGAGATTCTAGCTATGAGAGGCTTGTTTAAGTCCATAAACATCCTTATGAAGCTTACACACTCTATTAGGATACTTTACACTTTCACAACCAACTGATTGTGCCATAAACACATCCTCTGTTAGTTTTCCATTAAGGAAAGCGGTTTTGATATCCATCTGCCAAATTTCACAATAATGAAATGCAGCTATGGCTAGCATTATCCTAATTGACTTTCTCTTAGCTACTGGCGAGAAGGTTTCCTCATAATCAATCCCGAAGGTTTGAGTATAGTCCTTCGCTACCATCCTAGCTTTATAAGTGTGTACTTCCCATCCATGTCTATCTTCCTCTTGAAGATACACCTACAACTCACCTTCTTGAGACTGAGTGTAGTGCCAACCAAATTCTAAACTTGGTTGTCAGACATAGACTGAATCTTACTTTTCACGGCTTCCTTTCACTTAGCAGCCTTAAGGCCTACCATCGCTTCCTTGTAGTTAGCAGACTCATCTAATTCAATTTGTGTACTGTCACTAATCTTATTCTGTTCTTCTTTATGGAAACTATAATAGAACCGAGGAGGTTTGCTAACTCTACAATTGCGAGCGGGAAAGGACATGTCATCAAGTTCAACAGGTGTTACCACCTCTTGTTGAGTATCAGTGTTTACCATAGTTTCGTCATCGGTCGATCCTTGAATCTTTTCAAGATCAATTGTACTCCCACTGTCCTCTTTAGATATTATTTCCCTCTCAAGAAACACTCCTATTCGAGCTACAAATATCTAAACGACTTCTGTGGATAACCAATGAGAAATACCTTTTAGATCTGGCTTTTGTGCTAAGTTTCTCGTCTAACGATAACTTCACAACTCTAGATCTGGATGTGCCTAAGTGAAAACCTTTCCCTTTGTCGTCACCCCTATCGGTTGGTCGGATTTGACTCCGGTCGTTGTTCCAACAGCAACAGAAGCGGCGGACAGTGAGTTTTAAATTTATATGAGCTGGGGCTCAAACTATAAGTACTACCTACCTTGGGAGCAAGCAGTAAGTATAACTCGAGGTCGTTCTTAAATCGGAGCGAATTGAAATAAAGCGGGTCACCAAAGATTATGGTCGCAATTAGGATGGGGGTAGGTAGATAGATCTTGGATTGATTTGGTTTTCTAATTATCCTAAATGCAGAAAAGTAAATAACGAGAAATGAAATTAGGGTTTAAGCAGACAGGTAGAGATGTGATTGCTGAAACTTGGATACTAGGGTTTCGGGATGATGTTCATTATAAGATTGATTGGAGATTTACCAGAATAAGAGTAGACATACTTTCGGTGTAAACACTAGGACCCTACGTTCAGGTGAAACCCTAGAAACATATGTCACTGGAATCCTAGGTTATCATGATTCTGATCAGATCAGGCTGTTTTCAAACCCTCCTGAGCCTTTGCTTAACTAAGACAAAGTCACCCTAAATGTTCTAGGGATCAGGCATAAGGCAACAGACCACAATTGTATTTACTGACCTTTCTTAACACCTAATCGTCTATTTACTTTCATTATAGCAAATACTGATTGTATCCTGTGTATGTTAAACTATTGGTGTGATTAGGGTTTTGCATGTCTAGGTATATGATTGACACTACCCTGTATTGTTTCTATTGAAGCACATACTTAACCATCATAAATATAGACCATCCTTTACAGTCAGGCGTTCATCCCTAGGAATAATCACGGTGTACAGGGCAATTAGGCATTTCCACAGTGTTCCAAACCCTAGATGTACTGACGGTGTACTGGGCATTTAAGCATTTCCACAGTGTTCCAGATCTTAGGTGTATAAACGGTGTACAGTGCAACAAGCATTTCCACAGCTTTGATTCCTAGACCACAGTTCTAGAAGGATCACTTCTAGGTAATTCACGATGAAACAATCCATGGCATTTCCTTAGCTTCCACGTATTTGTACTGTAACACCTGGTAAAAAAAAAAAAAAAGAGTCAATTTTCACGCCGGATTTAAACTTTAAATAATTGTATTTTTATAAACAATTATAACCAAATTACATTTTTGTAATTCAAGTAAAATATTTTTATTCAAAATCATTTCGAAATAATATAAACAAAATTATAAATTTAAAATATTAAATTTATATTACGATCGAGTACAAAAACACGGGTATTATGTACTGTGGTTGGAGACCACAGTCTGCGAGTTAGGGATTTGAGTTTTAACAAAAAACCCAAATCCCCTCCTCATTCTTTCTCATTCACCACATTTCACACTCTCTCTCCTCTCAACTTTTCTCTCATCTCTCTCTCTCTACAACCTACCACCACACCACCACCACCACTATAATCCGCCAAAAACCACCGTCAAACGACCTCCAATCTCGAAGCTCCTTTAGGGAAAAACGATCACCACGCAACGATCTACAATCCTATCTTTTCAGATTCTCCTCGCGCGGATTTGTAATTTTCCGACAATTCTCGAAATCTCTCAAAACTTTGTTATTTTGCTTGTTTGCGGTTTAGATAAGCTTAAAATACTAAATTATGGGTTGGGTAAAAGAATCGGACTCAACGGAGGCCGGAAAACTCATTTTTGGCTCAAACTCCGGCGATCAGTCCGTTACGTCGCAGGGACCAAAAACAGTGCTGCGCCGTCGCAGTTAACGTCGCAGCCAACGTCGCACAAAACCTCAACGTCGCATTTAGCGACGCAAGCTTTTACGTCGCATTGACTTGCGAATGTCGCACATAGCGACGCAGGACTCTACGTCGCCTCTGACGTCGCAGAACCTTAAAAACCTATGTTTTTCACTAAGTATTGACAACCAAATTTTACCACTCGATTTTACCCGAATTTGGATTTCGAATGCGTTTTCTTTAAAGCAAAGTAGTAGAAATAAAAATTTTCCAAGCTGACATGGCAGCTCGACCCCAGCCAGGGGCTCTGCCCCTTGGACCCCGCCAGGGGTTGCCACCCCTTGGACCCCGCTACCAGGGGCGCTGCCCCCGGACCCCCGTACACCATTCCTAGACTTCAACAACAAATGCATACATGAACAACTCGCTTAGACAAACTGATTTGTCTCATACTTATATAACCTCACGTGTTTAGGACACTAGAAGGTTACCATTCGGACGACGCGCGTATCATCGTATCGCTAACAACTCACAGGTGAGTTTCATAGCCCCACTCTTTCAACTGTTTTACTATTTTCGGGGTGAAACACATGCTCAGTTGCTGTATTCAAATCATATTAACAATCGTTTATAATTTACAACTATTTATATTACTGTATGTAATACGAAATGTGTAATACTTAGGAATTACACCCGCAACGTTGTTTTAGAACAATATCAATACTTAACCTAGATAGGTTACAATCGTACCCGGTTAGGTCGTTGGAAAAACGATTACCAACACATAACTTGATTTAGTTATCACAATCTTTTGGCCATATTGTCACGGGACAATATCATTGAATACATTAGAACTAGTTAGTTCTACCTACACTGAATAACATCTGTACTGTTACAAGTTTAGTTATTCTTTAAGAACTAAAACTGTCGACACACTTCATTATCATTAGAATGGGAACTGAACTTAAGTGAACATTTTCCCAAGACTCCGTATATATATACTTGCTAGGCTTTAGGCTAGGAGTATACAATATTATTACAAGTTAGTACAGACTTCTTATATCTATACGACTCAACTGGTGACGACTCTGGCTCAGGATGTAATCCAACCAGGGATGGTCCCCCGGCCCAGGATGTAATCCAACCGTGGGGGTGTCACCTGATGAATATCTACATACTATTATACGATCTACTTAGTCAGGCATGTCGAGTACTGCTGGCTCTCAAACAACTTAGTCGGGCATGTCGTTGTACTGCCGGCTCAATCACAAATTGCTGCGAGCAATTCCAAAAACGATGCCGCGGTATTGCAGCGGGCACCAAACGATGCCACGGTAAAGTGGGCACAAAACGAAACCACGGTATTGCAGTGGACGAAACTTCAATCAATGGATCAGCGAGTTATAGTCGGGATTCACAATAAGTTAACGGATCGGTGGTGCTGCCACGCGAGGCCGTTAGCTCAATTCATGTCCGGGTTAGCTTATGCTAATCGGGTAAATGGACACGCTAAACATTCAAACATAGATCTGCGGATCTACAAACATTTGTTGCTGGATGCAACACCTCATATATTAAATCATAGTTCTGCGGGACTACAGTTACTTACTATCATATGACGTGGTCATACAGTTATTTGGTTACAACTTAGGCAGGTATTGCCTCCCGTTATACACTTACTCATACCAGATAGGTATTCAGGCTCGGTATGCCTCAATTATTGTGTACTTAGGTACGGACTACAATTGATTAGGTATTAGATACCTAAACTTTCGAATTACACATTGGTAATTACATCTACAATTTGCTACAAATCAGAATCGTGGATTCTGAACAACTTCTCAAAACATACAAAATTTATACTTTATGTTTTCAACTAACAAACCTATGAACTCACCAGCTTTATAGCTGACCTGTTTTAGCATGTGTTCTCAGGTGCCCAGCAGGATTAGGGATTACTACAAGATTATGCTAGCTCGAGTCGCATGATTTCAAACATTTGGGACAACTCTGCATTTACTTTTGTATTTTCAAATTATGTATTTGAAATTTCTAATAAACTTATAACGTTGTAAACGTTCTATTTGGTAAATGTATAATTATTTTCAAACGTCTCATTTAGAGTCGTTCATTATGTATCTTATGCTGTGATATTAATTTTGGTAACACCCGACCCGATCGCTTCCGCAAACCGAAAATTGAGGGTGTTACAGATTGGTATCAGAGCCTAAGGTTATAGTGAACTAGGTTGCATTTAGTGGGCCTAGACTATGACCATTAGGCAGTATTCCTCATTAGGTATGACTGGTTCAGGAATTTCATCATACGAGTTTAATTTAACATAGCGTAGCTAACTATGTACAATTAAATAAAGATGATGTAAGATCTGAAAGGGGTTATACTGAAACAGGAATGCGTAGTTGACTCTGATTGTTATGTGCTAGACATCCTAGGCTATTATATGTACTGTAGGTATATATTAATAGGCTTTACATGTATACTACTTCTACGTATCGAATATATACTGGGTATGTACGACTCAATTCCGTTGTACTATCAATTACTCGCGAAGAGGCACATCGCCGTCTTCCTAACTATCACGACTCGACATCTTTCTCCTACTGTACGCATAGGAGGATATCACATATATCACTGAACCTCAGGGAGGAAGTACAAACGTATTCAATGGGAATGGAAACCCACACATGCTAAACATCCACGAAATTTAAAACAAACAAACGAATCTTTCACCTTTGACCGTACTGGTCACAATTGGATTAGTGTTGACTAAGTCCACAACAAATTAACTATCTCAATCACAACTTGATCATTTGGATCAATTGATTCAATACCTCAGTGCCTTGGCACTCACATTCTAGCCTCTGTGCTACATTCGAGAAATCACATAATTACAACGTATTTTGGCCTTAGGGCTACAATCAAACAACACATGGCACGTGGTGTCACCTCATGCTTTCAAGCACAACACATGGTATGTTGATACCACAATATGGGCACGTTAGTGCAAACCTCATAGTATGTCAATACTACAAATCATAGCATGTTGATGCTACATTCACAGTACATGGGTACTGCAATTACGGTGCCGCGGGCACTTCATTACGGCACGTGGTGCTGCATTTCATAGTACTTCGGTACTACAATCACAATACATTGGTATTTCAATCACTGTGCTGATAGCACTACATTACGGCACACGGTGCTGCGTTTTATGGTACGTTTGTACTACAATCATAATACATTACGGTGCTTCAGGCACTACATTTTGGGCACATTGTGCTACACCCAGGCTCGATGAGCTACTATCAATATGCATGTAGACTTGTTATAGTTACATGTACAATTTATATATACATATATACTTACTTAACTGGGCACAAGGTGCCACACTTGACTTTTATTACGCACGTATACTTGTATAGTTACGTGTACACCATATATGTATATATGACTACCCAACTGGACACAAGGTATCCCACTCGATTAATTTGCGTATGAGCACTCGCTATAGGCACCTGTACACTTATACGCATACGTGATTACCTTACTAGGCACGAAGTGCCACACCACGACTACTAAGGCATGTGATGCCTCATTCGATAAATACACTCTAACTTATTAGGATTACATCTATAGTACTTTAGTACTACATTATAGTCTGATAGACTACGACAATACCATTAGTTCTGGTTGAACTACATATAATACACAACTAGGTCGTAGTACGACTACACATTTAAAATTTCAAAGTCCGAGGACTTTCATACGAATACCTTAAGTGGTTTCTGGATAACTATCACTTTTACATCCGAGTATACAACTATAAAAGTCAAAACCTTTGAATAAAGATCTCACACTTTGTCATTTCATTCTTGTTCAAGAATCATGCCTCCTAAATGACAAACTTTCACTCAAGCTGAGCACGATCAAATCATTAATCAAGCAGTGACTGCGACCCTAGCTGCTCAGAACCAAGTAAAGCCTTGCAATTTTAGGGATTTCCTGAGGTGCGAACCACCAAACTTCGTTGGTACTGAAGGAGCTGTCGGATTAATTCGATGGTTCGAGAAAATGGAATCTATTTTCCACGTGTGCAACTGCCCTGACGACTGCAAAGTCTTGTACGCCACATACACCCTCCAGGATGACGCCTCTACCTGGTGGAATTTTCACGCCCGAACTATAGGAATCGACACTGCTCACGAACTTCTATGGGAAGACCTGAAACGAATCATGAAGGACAAGTATTGTCCCATCGAAGTACTTCACAAATTTGAGGACGAACTTTGGCACCTCACCGTAAAAGACAACGACATCGAAACATATACCAATCGTTTCCAACAACTAGCACACTTGTACCCAACCATAGTAAACCCTGAAAGTCAACGAATCGCAAGGTACACCGGTGGACTCCCGCTACTAATTGAGGGAATGGTCACCGCCTCTAAACCCGCTACTATTGAAGAGGCCATTCGTATGGCCCACAGACTTATGGCACAGAGGGAACGACGCGAAGCCACTGCAACTGAAAACAACCTAACAAAATGGAATGGGGATTCCAGCTTTAGTCAAAATCCAACGAATCAACCTGAACCCTTAAGGTCCTGTGCTGTCGAACCTAACGAAAAACAAGGATATGCGGGTAACAAACCATTTTGTCACGGCTGTAAACGTCATCATGACGGATTATGCGGATTACCCTGTGAGAGATGCCAACGATATGGACACGTAATCCGGAACTGCAGAGTTCCCGCCAATCCCGACTCTCGAAGGATATGCTTCAAATGTAAGGAACCCGGTCATTACAAGAAGGACTGCCCAAAAAGACGCAAAATTCACTTAATCGACTCCGAGTAAATCAAATAAATCTCCAACGATAATGTAAGCACAATTTCTCCTCGAAAACATAACCCTTCAATTATAAATTCGCTAAACACGTACTTATTATCCCCGATATCATTTTTATCAAACTAATATCGATGACATCTTAGGGCTAGTTAGCCTAGGACAACGTAAAACTCAAAGTTTGCGTTCAGCAAACTGGACCAACTGAACGTTCACCGATTACATAGTCCTAATAGAACTATTCACTAAACGGTCACTATGTGACAACTGCCTAGTCCCGGATGGACTACAATGTAAATGGTTATCTAGTAACCACGACTTAATCATACCTCGAACAAACAACATAGTCAGAGCGTGACTACAATGATAAAACTTCGACATAGTCATGAATTGACTGCTCTTCGACCCCATCATAGACATGGTATGTCCACAATCTATTCGATTAACCTCTCATACACACATTGCTCCCCAGACCCTCACGCGAACACGAATACACACGAAATTTCGGGACGAAATTTTCTTAACAGGGGGAGAATGTAACACCTGGTAAAAAAAAAAAAAAAAAAGAGTCAATTTTCACGCCGGATTTAAACTTTAAATAATTGTATTTTTATAAACAATTATAACCAAATTACATTTTTGTAATTCAAGTAAAATATTTTTATTCAAAATCATTTCGAAATAATATAAACAAAATTATAAATTTAAAATATTAAATTTATATTACGATCGAGTACAAAAACACGGGTATTATGTACTGTGGTTGGAGACCACAGTCTGCGAGTTAGGGATTTGAGTTTTAACAAAAAACCCAAATCCCCTCCTCATTCTTTCTCATTCACCACATTTCACACTCTCTCTCCTCTCAACTTTTCTCTCATCTCTCTCTCTCTACAACCTACCACCACACCATCACCACCACCATAATCCGCCAAAAACCACCGTCAAACGACCTCCAATCTCGAAGCTCCTTTAGGGAAAAACGATCACCACGCAACGATCTACAATCCTATCTTTTCGGATTCTCCTCGCGCGGATTTGTAAGTTTCCGACAATTCTCGAAATCTCTCAAAACTTTGTTATTTTGCTTGTTTGCGGTTTAGATAAGCTTAAAATACTAAATTATGGGTTGGGTAAAAGAATCGGACTCAAAGGAGGCCGGAAAACTCGTTTTCGGCTCAAACTCCGGCGATCAGTCCGTTACGTCGCAGGGACCAAAAACAGTGCTGCGACGTCGCAGTTAACGTCGCAGCCAACGTCGCACAAAACCTCAACGTCGCATTTAGCGACGCAAGCTTTTACGTCGCATTGACTTGCGAATGTCGCACATAGCGACGCAGGACTCTACGTCGCCTCTGACGTCGCATCTGACGTCGCATCTGACGTCGCAGAACCTTAAAAACCTATGTTTTTCACTAAGTATTGACAACCAAATTTTACCACTCGATTTTACCCGAATTTGGATTTCGAATGCGTTTTCTTTAAAGCAAAGTAGTAGAAATAAAAATTTTCCAAGCTGACCTGGCAGCTCGACCCCAGCCAGGGGCTCTGCCCCTTGGACCCCGCCAGGGGTTGCCACCCCTTGGACCCCGCTACCAGGGGCGCTGCCCCCGGACCCCCGTACACCATTCCCAGACTTCAACAACAAATGCATACATGAACAACTCGCTTAGACAAACTGATTTGTCTCATACTTATATAACCTCACGTGTTTAGGACACTAGAAGGTTACCATTCGGACGACGCGCGTATCATCGTATCGCTAACAACTCACAGGTGAGTTTCATAGCCCCACTCTTTCAACTGTTTTACTATTTTCGGGGTGAAACACATGCTCAGTTGCTGTATTCAAATCATATTAACAATCGTTTATAATTTACAACTATTTATATTACTGTATGTAATACGAAATGTGTAATACTTAGGAATTACACCCGCAACGTTGTTTTAGAACAATATCAATACTTAACCTAGATAGGTTACAATCGTACCCGGTTAGGTCGTTGGAAAAACGATTACCAACACATAACTTGATTTAGTTATCACAATCTTTTGGCCATATTGTCACGGGACAATATCATTGAATACATTAGAACTAGTTAGTTCTACCTACACTGAATAACATCTGTACTGTTACAAGTTTAGTTATTCTTTAAGAACTAAAACTGTCGACACACTTCATTATCATTAGAATGGGAACTGAACTTAAGCGAACATTTTCCCAAGACTCCGTATATATATACTTGCTAGGCTTTAGGCTAGGAGTATACAATATTATTACAAGTTAGTACAGACTTCTTATATCTATACGACTCAACTGGTGACGACTCTGGCTCAGGATGTAATCCAACCAGGGATGGTCCCCCGGCCCAGGATGTAATCCAACCGTGGGGGTGTCACCTGATGAATATCTACATACTATTATACGATCTACTTAGTCAGGCATGTCGAGTACTGCTGGCTCTCAAACAACTTAGTCGGGCATGTCGTTGTACTGCCGGCTCAATCACAAATTGCTGCGAGCAATTCCAAAAACGATGCCGCGGTATTGCAGCGGGCACCAAACGATGCCACGGTAAAGTGGGCACAAAACGAAACCACGGTATTGCAGTGGACGAAACTTCAATCAATGGATCAGCGAGTTATAGTCGGGATTCACAATAAGTTAACGGATCGGTGGTGCTGCCACGCGAGGCCGTTAGCTCAATTCATGTCCGGGTTAGCTTATGCTAATCGGGTAAACGGACACGCTAAACATTCAAACATAGATCTGCGGATCTACAAACATTTGTTGCTGGATGCAACACCTCATATATTAAATCATAGTTCTGCGGGACTACAGTTACTTACTATCATATGACGTGGTCATACAGTTATTTGGTTACAACTTAGGCAGGTATTGCCTCCCGTTATACACTTACTCATACCAGATAGGTATTCAGGCTCGGTATGCCTCAATTATTGTGTACTTAGGTACGGACTACAATTGATTAGGTATTAGATACCTAAACTTTCGAATTACACATTGGTAATTACATCTACAATTTGCTACAAATCAGAATCGTGGATTCTGAACAACTTCTCAAAACATACAAAATTTATACTTTATGTTTTCAACTAACAAACCTATGAACTCACCAGCTTTATAGCTGACCTGTTTTAGCATGTGTTCTCAGGTGCCCAGCAGGATTAGGGATTACTACAAGATTATGCTAGCTCGAGTCGCATGATTTCAAACATTTGGGACAACTCTGCATTTACTTTTGTATTTTCAAATTATGTATTTGAAATTTCTAATAAACTTATAACGTTGTAAACGTTCTATTTGGTAAATGTATAATTATTTTCAAACGTCTCATTTAGAGTCGTTCATTATGTATCTTATGCTGTGATATTAATTTTGGTAACACCCGACCCGATCGCTTCCGCAAACCGAAAATTGAGGGTGTTACATGTACTCCACACGAGGTGTTTCCAACGCTATACGAAGTACCGTGCCTTTTAAAGGAAAGTTCATAGTTTCATACTGTAACTGGAGATAACTGTATATTCATAGTATTAGGGTTGATCAGATCCTATCCTAGGGCAACAGTCACGTGAAAGTCTGGAAAGGGTGATGAGAGACTAGATCTATATTCAGGATAAGCTTAACCAGATACACAGCATAACAATTTCCAATCGTATAAATGAAACATTAATTTAACATCATCCCTACTCCTAATATCTACATTTCAACAATCACAATATTAAACTACTCTATAAACATGGCAATATGCAGAATACAAACTGAAATAACATAAAGCACAAGCATTATAACAGTAAGTAAAGTTTAGATATCACCGGGAATACAGCAGCGTAATACTGAGGATTACAAATAGTCTGAACTTGAAAAACTCGTTACAACAAGATTACCAAGCTAAAACTTCCTCTAGACTCGAACCGTAAGCTCAACCCTAACCTTTCTCCTCTAACTCCTAAGAGTAGTGCTAGAGAGAGAAAGTTAGAGAGAGAAAGTGAAAGAAAAGAGAGAAATAAGAAAAGTGAGAGAATGAGAAATGTGTGAATGTGTTGAGGTGTGTAAAATGAGGAGGAGTGATCCCCTATTTATAGGCAAAGCTCAAAAATCAGCCGTACAACTCGTGAAACAGCACGTACAAGCAAACGAAGCAGCATACGGGGGCAAGGGGGCCGTATACGTCCTTGGTAGGGCCGTATACGGTGTATACAAGGCCGTATACGGTCTGTATAGGGCCGTATACGGTTTCCAGGGCCGTATACGGTGTCTGTCTGATTTCGTTCGTTGCTTAAAACGCGCGTATCTCCTTCGTTATGCGTCCGTTTGACCTGATTCTTTCACCTGTGGCTTCGTAATTCCGTTACGCTTCTAATGATGCCAACTTCACTGAAATTGGATGTGTATAGCTCAAGCATAGCCGAAATGACTTTATAGGGTCTGGTACTGCTCAGTCTTCTCCGTTCTTTATCCGATTTGCATGATTCTTGATTTTCCCGTCTCGATTTTACCTGTTTTATCATATGATGAAGTTAGAATGTGATCTATATAAGGTAAATGAGGCCGGATGATTTTGTGTACGTTTATTCGTCCTGATTTGCTCGTTATTTGGACTTTTTAGGTGATTTTTGCAGCAACGCCTATATTTAGACCACTTTAGTGAATTTTAGTAAATAATGATCATTTTGGAATGTTTTCACTAAAGATACGTCCAAAAAGTGCGGAATATTACCCTTAAAAACATGACTATTTGAGTCACATCACCCTTCCACATCTCTTCTTGGTGAATACTAGATTTAAGATATGTGAGAATGTTTATAATGTCTAACCCCAAAAATTTATTGGAAGTATTGCCCGACTCATCATAAAGTGAACAATGTCAACAAGGTTCTATTTCTCCTTTTAGCAACTCCATAAGGCTATGGTGTTCTAGGATGAGACAACTGTGCAACTATTCCACAGTTTCTAAGATGATCAAGAAACTTGATACTAAGGTATTCTCCTCCCCTAAAGGATTGGAGTACCTTTATCTTTCTGCCCAGTTGGTTCTCTACTTCGTTCTGATATCCTTTTGAACATTTCAAAATTATCGGACTTATGTTTAATCTGATAAACATATCCAAATCTATTGAGTAGTGATTTCCATCTTTTGTAGCGCATCGGAATTGTCCACACACATCCATGTGCACTAAGTCCAATGTTCCTTCACCTCTTTCACATGACCTTGTGAATGGTGATTTAGTCATCTTGCCTGATAAACAAGATTCGAATACATCATCCGATTTATGGTCGAATGGTTCCAACACTCCATCCCTTTGGAGTTGGGCGATGCATTTCTTATTTTTGTGCTCAAGACGAAAATTCCACAATTTAGATTTATCAAGCTCATTAGACGAACGAACATTTAAATTACTTTGCTGACCTATTTAACATTTTCATACATGCTTTTGCTAGGAGAAGCTATATCATCATTCTCATTATCAAATGAAAACTGATAACTATCCTTAAACAAGCATAAAATGAAACTATGTTTCGAATAACAACAATTATTTAAATGTATCATAACTCCGGATTTTAGCATGAACTCAAACTTTTCAATGGGCGTGACTATTGTCGCTCCCAAATTCGGGTTGCGGAAGCGATTCGGGTCGGGGCGCGACTAATTACATATCAAGCACACAAGGTATATAATGAACGACCACTAAATGCGTCGTTTTAAACTTGTATTGATTAAGCAAAAGTTTACATCAAAATATGATATTGTACATTAGCTCGGTTTGAAATTGAGAGATTTACATACATAATTAGTTTATACAAAATATAATAATGCAGCTAAATCTCTGAATGTTTGAATGCTGACTCGAGCTAAGTATTCCTGTTTGGGCAGTCCAACCTACTGCTGAGTACATGTGATACATGCTAAAATTGGTCAGCTAAAAGCTGGTGAGCTTACAGGTTTGTATGTCAACACATATTTGTATGAACCGCAAGATTTATAATTGAATTTAAAATGCAATTAAGCAAAATAAAAGTTATACAGCCATGAGCACATAGTCTGAGCTTAACTTGAGTGTCAGGTCCAATTAAGGAAACCCAACTGAGGTGCCTCCTACGAGTGCCTAATCTACACTCGTCTTCCCAAATGCTAATACGTCTGTTTGACCAGTTAGTGCGTGCTAACCCGGACGAGGATTGTCAATCATATATGATATCATATACTAACATTCACGCTACTACGTATTACCAGACTATGCTATGGAGGGCTTTAAATTGATTAGTTGAAGTAACTCATGTAGTATTTGATTTGGTTTGTACTTGCGTTCAACTTGTAAAATAAAACGAGCAATAATATCACACCCCTGATTGAAAAGCAGTAAAAATAGGGGCCATGAGACTCACCTGAGCCTTGTGTGTTTATTGATATAAACTTGAATTGATTTGCTGTGAATTGTTGTCCGAAGACTTGTAACCTGAAGGTGTCCATGACACGCGATGGTTATTAATTGGTCTGGCATCTCGAAAGACTACCTTTGTAGTTGTTTGTCCAAATTACCCTGATTTGGTTGATTGACTTGAGTATTTGAAAACGTGTACGGCCCGTTGGTGACGGTTTGTAATAAAAACCTTTATTTTGATTTTTGAAGTATTATGCAAGTTTGACACTTGGTGAAATGTATTTACAAAGTCTAAGTGACGGGGGTCCGGGGGCAGCGCCCCTGGTTAGCGGGGTTCCAGGGGTGGCAACCCCTGGTGGGGTCCAAGGGGCTGGCCCCTGGTTGTTCACCTACTATATTGCTTTGGTGAAAAACACATCTGGGATTTGAATTTGGATAAAATCAAGTGAGAAATTTCAGTCCTCAACACTTAGTAAATATGAGTTTTCTAGGTTCTGTCATCTACGATATTGTATGCGACGTAGGTTGTTACGTCGCAGGTCATGACTGCGACATTGATCGTTATAACACCCATCTCGAAATACAAGGACATTTTTTTTTTTAAACATATCGGAAGCGCATGATTAATAGAAACCAGTGGATTGCATACATACATTTCAAATAGCAATCCACTTATATACAAACCTTTAAAACTAGATTATTCTAATCATTACACACATTAAGTTTAGGTGTTATAGAAATCCCAATGTGTTGTTAAATCATTAACGTATTATCCATTTCAGAGTGAGCCTGTCAAACATTCCATTCCATATGTACTTCCTGCCCACCCACATACAAAAGTAAACCTACAAGAAGTAATGAGGGGTTAGCACGAAGCTAAGTGAATAGATCCCAAGCTATCAATCTAACTCAGCTTAACACATGCCTATAACCAAGCAATGCACAAGCAACATAGAAGGATCGGTGGTCCTTGAGGTACCCTCATGCCGCGGATGGTTCCCCAAGTAACACTTAAAACCAACTGACGGCCAAATCAGAGGTTAAACCGATAGTTTGGTACTATTACTACACACGATGCAATTTCAGTGTCCAACACATGTACAAGGCACTTGCGAAGTCCTAGTAATAGTATCCAAACCCAACACATTAGTTGACCCCCACCAAATCAAATAGTCCCCAACTATCATAGCACAATGGACGCCAATAATCAATCAAGGTTTAGCCAACATGCCAATATAATATTAATGCAATCATTGCAATAAACCAAGTTTACCCGTTGTAACCATGTTGTTACAACTAACTTAGACTGAAAGTCCAAGATCCACTCACCGACAATCATAGTCGTCCACTCAGTAGTCTAATGTCACTGAGTCTTCTCCACATCTGAGAATACAATAACACAACACAAGTTAGTCATTTGGCACTTGCCTCAATATTGATTTAATATCATACTATTGTAATTACATCAACAACTTATCACTAACTTGTATTAATTCAACGTTCATCATTTCAAGATTATGAATAATCTTATTAACATCAAAATTCCGTAATCATTAAGATCACATCATCATGTTAAGCTACTTTAATTATCATAAATCAACTTTACGACTATTATGTTCACCTAATCACCTTCATCCATCATAATCATTGTTAACCAATATAATAAAATCATTAACAAGATTAATACCCTTCAACATCAATTATCCATCAAAACATCAATATTTGATCCTATGAATACTTAACCAACTAATTTCACACCATCCTCTTTAATAACCAATTAAGTGTTCTAATTAGTAATCATACTACTTTCTCCATATAACCCATCAAACTCATCATGATCATCATACTTCTCATAAACACTTAATCAATTCACAACTCTTAGCATAATCAATGTAATTCATCATCTTTAATCAACACTTATCAATCATACATCATTATTCTAAACATAGAAGCTCCAATTCTTGAATTATCAACTAAACACATGAACTCTATTATTAGTGATCATATATCATTTTCTTCATTTCAAGGTTAGGCTTAGATTTTAATCATCATTTAAACATCAACTAACAATTTTATCATCATTCCAAGCTTCTATTTCATGAACATCCTACCAATTAAGCAATTACTCAAAACCCCCAATTTCTAGGGTTATCTCAAACACGAAATTAACACATATAATGTAACACCCGCCAAATTAGGACTAGTAATTAGTGCCTAATCATACGTTAATACATGTAATTAGTTCTGTGTTAGGCTAATTAATGTATCGAATTATATATATTGTTGAATATATACGAAAATGCGATTTGGTTAAATCGTACGCAACTTAAATCGAATGTATTTCGATTCAATTTAATACGGACGTTGGTGACCAATTTTATTAAATAACGCTTTTATGTCAAAAATATTATTATGATAATATTTCGTATTCATTCGTATCGTACAAACAGAACTTACACAATATAAAATATTAAAACGCGCAACTAAATAAACAAACTTACATTATATAACTCAAATATAAATTGATTTGTAAACTATTTAAACAAAATATCGCGTAATAAATTGTATTTTAAAACTTATAAATAATATGTAAAATAATTATTTAACGTTTAAACAACGGAGCAAACGAACACCGCACGAAGAAACGGAGACTGAAAAGTTGGAGGATAACCTCCAACTCTCCCTCCACTTTCTCTCATTTCACCCCACTCTTTCTCTCTCTCACTCTCCTTTTTCTCTCTTTCTCTCCAACCACCACCACCTCCAAAAACCGCACTAAATCGCAAAATAAACATATCAAACGACTTCGGATCTTCAAGATTTTTAGAGATTCACGACCACCACGCAACGATCTATCTTTCTATCTTTCCGAAATTTCATTTCGGCGATTTGTAAGTTTCCGACACAACTCCGAAAACTCTCGTTTCTAAGTATTATCACTTGCTAGTTGTTTGTATAACCTTGTAATGTCCTAGAATGGGTTGGGTAAAAATATTAGGCTGATCGATGGCCGGAAAATGCGTTTTTGAAGTTGAAACTCCGATCAGATCCCGTACGTCGCATTTGGCCCGGAGCAAATGCGACGCAGCGACTTACGTCGCACGAATCCTCGACGTCGCATATAGCGACGCAGCCTATTACGTCGCATTGACTTGCGAATGTCGCACATAGCGACGCAGACCTTAACGTCGCCAACTTAACCAACGTCGCATTAGCGACGCAGCACCCTACGTCGCATTGAATTGCGAACGTCGCAAAATGCGACGCAAACACTCACGTCGCACCCAACGTCGCACCCAACGTCGCACAAACCAGAAAACTCAGATTTTTACTAAGTGTCGAGACCTAAAATTTTAACACCTGATTTTACCCAAATTCGGATCCAGATGCGTTTTTCGTCAAAGCAATATAGTAGAAATAAAAATTTTCCAAGCTGACCTGGCAGCTCGACCCCAGCCAGGGGCTCTGCCCCTTGGACCCCGCCAGGGGCTGCCGCCCCTTGGACCCCGTTACCAGGGGCGCTGCCCCCGGACCCCCGTACTTAGATTTCGTAGACACATTTCACACCAAACATCAAACTTGTATAACACTTTGAAACTAACAAAATAACATCAATATCATTATTACCAATAATCACCAACGGGCCGTACGCGTTTTCAAACACTTAAACTATCCACCGAATTGGGAACATTTAGACATTATAGTTGGACGAACAACTACAAGGTAGTCTTATTAGATACCTTCGCATATTATAACCATCGCGTGTCGTGGACACCCTCAGGTTACAAGTCTTTGGACTTCATACTCGGCTAATCATCTTACGTTTGTTTAAACGCTTTCAGACTCAGGTGAGTCTCATAGCCCCTCTTTTTACTGTTTTACTCAGGGGTGTGATATACTGCTCAACTTTTAACATGTGAACGCAAGTACCAACTTTTCATATACTACATGAGTTTTTCGAAACTAATCATTTTAAAGTCCTCCGTCAGCATAGTTGTTAATACGTTGTAGCGTGAATATTAGTATATGGTACCATATAGGATTGACCCACCTCGTCCGGGTTAGCAAGCACTAATCGGGTAAACGGACGTACTAATATTTGGGAAGACGAATGTGGATTAGGCATTCGTGGAGGCAACCTCGCCCGGAATTCTCTATAGGGGACCCGGCCCTCGAGTTAAGCTCAACTATGTGCTCATGGCTGTATACACGATGACTATCATTTAATTGCTGGATGCAATTCATTATTTAATTGCTGGATGCAATTCATTATTTAAATCTTGCGGTTCATACTATATTAACTGATTTCAAACCTGTGAGCTCACCAGCTTTATAGCTGACCTTTTAGCATATATCGCAGGTACCCAGCAGTAGGATGTTTCTGCTTCAGGACATTAGCTCGAGTCAGCATACAGACGATTGAGATTTTCTTGCATTAGTATATTTTGTACTAGTACTTATGTACTGAAATCTCATTTTATTTAAACTCGAGCTATGTAAAGCTTTAAATGTTGTAAACATTTCAGTTATCAATATATTTTGTTAAAACGACGCATATAGAGTCGTTTACTATATATCTTTGTGCTTTGTTATTGATTAGTAACACCCAAATCAAGCTTCCGCAAATCATTAAATTTGGGGGTGTTACAGATGATTAAGGTGATGCTAGAATGATTAGTACTTGTTATTGAAGCTTAACTAACATCAATTTACACTTTTGAAACCCTAAATTCGGATTTTGCTCAAGAACACTAAAACCCCTAATTTCTAGGTTTTAGAAAATGAAGAACACAAGATTATACCTTGATCTTGATGATTATAGAAGCTTGAATTCATGCTTAGAAGCTCCAATTGATGATTTCTTCATGTTTTTGATTAAGGTTTAGATGTGTGTGTGTGTATATGTAAATCGTATGTATGTATGCATATGTGGGAGGTAAAACCGACCCTCCCATATAATATACCATATAATGCTAATTTTCATCCCCCGTATTTATTATTGTCTGGAACTTAAAAAACATTTGCGGGGAAATACAATTTTATTTTACCGTCAACTAAATAAATTTAAAACAAACAATATTTCACTAACCACAATATTTCCTGAGGCTTATTGACCTATTAAATTTACAATCAAACACATATAACAAATTTAAATTGTATTTAAATTTACAGGAATACCTATTACTCCTAGGCCCAATTTGAGGATGTTACAAATCTCTCCCCCTTAAAGAGATTTCGTCCTCGAAATCTAATCATCCTTAATTAATCTAGGGAATTTAATCACATCATACCTCGAGTGAAGTTTGGTTCACACTTTATTTCCAATTCCCTAACTACATAATTATTTATTACTAAATGCACATAAGGTATATGTACAATTTAAATTACTTATTGAAACACCCCGAAATTTAGAACATTTTTTTTTTTTCATTTCGTAAAGTCCTACGTTTTAATATGACATTTTAGACTTGTTGTATCATTCCCTAGATCAAATAAGGATTTAAATAAGAAAATGTTGAATTTATAAGAGATTCCCCAGGAATGACTCCCATTCCCCAGGAATGACTCCCATTCCCCAGGAATGAAGCATGCTGTTAGAAATTTGAGTCGAATTCCCCATGAATGACTCCCATTCCCCAGGAATGAAGCCTGCTGTCCATTTTACCATCTTCCGAAATTCGATCGTGCATATCTTGAAAATGACAAGTCCAATGACCATGAAAATTTGCAGGCACGTGTATTATGACTATATGAACATTTCCCAATTAACACTTTTCCAAATTTCATGTTTAACGAGAAAACGGATCGTTGACCACTTTATGGTCATTTTTGACCACTTCCGTTGACATACCAAATTCCAAACCAACAAACTTCAGACTTTGACACTTCTACTACCTTTTTAATACCACAATTGGGACCTAGTGCAATGTTTACATTCGTCATATCATATTTACAACTCAACGTAGCCTTTTGACCCGTTAGTGACCCATTTGGGCACTTTGAAGACCCGTTTGGGTCTTTACCCAAATAACCACTATTCTAACACCCAAATCACATTTCTTTGACTATTCTAAGTCAACTCATGCCACTTTCACTATCAATACTTCAACTTAACTATTAACATCAAATTTCCATAAACCATTATATTCACATTATATTCATCTATTATACAATAACATCATCTCCAAAACTATCAATGAGTATACCAACTCATTGACTAATTTGACTTCCACACTTCAACATGTTTGACTTTCAACATTAGGTGTCAAAACTAAGTTTTCTTAAACAAAAGGGGTGATTACATATCGAGAGCATGATTTAAAAGATTAGCTTGTTACCGATAACTTAACAAGCTCCACCACTAGCATCATTCGGGCCTTTTACCCGGATCCCTTTGGGTCCCACTTGGCTCACCTAAAACACATAAACATAATAGAGTAAGCATAAAGCTTAGTAAGAAATGGGCTATCAATGATAATCAATATCATTTCACAACATACGTATATTAAGGATCCATAATATCATATGCTAATTCCCGCAAGAATTAACATCTTCGGGCCTACACCCCGGTATATAATCATAACTCATCAAGTAAATGACATATCCATTACCGGTCCTTCCAAGTAAATGGAACAAGCATTACTTGAAGAAAGATAGCATCATCCATTAACTTACCTTGTGATAGCCCACACGAATAATTACTTGTAACACCTTGAACATGTTTATCACCTAATTCATATAATCACATAAACACGTATCAATTTCACAATCACTTTCTAATTATATCACATATCATACTACAAGGTGTTAAATCTCATAACACTTATAATCTTACTATAAGCTTCATACACTTTTATGTGTGATTGCTTATAAATGGGTATTTATCATAATTTCTCATCAATTCCATTTACCAACATCACAAGTATCACTCTTTGATGCATAATCACACACAATACATATCAATTACCCATTTATAGCAATCATCATATACATGGTCATGATTATAATTATTCAATTTTTCTCAAACACATGATCATGGGTGTTTTAACCAAACTAATATCATTTATGTATTGAACATACTATAATTAAGTGTATGAAACCTTAATTGAATCATTAGTCCACTAATTCATCAAAACCCCAAGACTAGGGTTTAACCTAATTCATGAAATTCATCAATTAAACACAAAAGGGAGGTTAATCATACCTTAAAGAAGTTATTTGCAAGCTAACAAGCACTAATTTAATAAAACCTAGCTTTAATTTAGCTTCCTTCTTCTTGTTCTTTCAAAACCTACCTCACACAAGCCCTGTACGTATTTTTATTTTCTGTGTATGTAATTGCAGTAGAAGATTACAGAAGCAGTGTTTTTATACTGCATTTTACAATTAAACCCTCAACTTATAGTACTTGTCACTTTTAGTCCCTCTACTAACAATTTCATTAAATGGTAAGTCCTATTGACACAAAACATATTACACAGTTAGTCCTTCTAACTTAAACAGTTAAAATAATATAATTTAAGGTTTTGTACTTACGAAATTTTGGGCGTTACACTTATGCATATCATCTCTATGCGTATCTTAATCACTAATCACACATACACAAAATAAGTATACATTTAATCCATTTTAGGATATATGTTTTCAACCTAATTACACATGCACATATCCAATGTACATGCTTCAATTTCTCATTTCAGCACATATAATGTACCTAATCTTATCTTCATATACACAATGAACATTTTGAAACAAGTTATCACTTAACATAAGTAAATCACTTAACTAAGTAAAGTAATATACTCTCATAACCAGAATCTAGCGACATGCTAGATCTTAAAAATCGGTATATGAATTCTATCTTTTTCAATAACGAAAACAGTGGTTATGGAAACCACAATACACATATCATCAATGAAATTCAATTTTCAATTATAATTAGCATCCACGCTAATATCCACATATCACTGAGGTACATGAAACCCATTTTTATTAAAATATCTTGGAATCATGTAACACTAACCACATGTTAATAAGCAAAGTAGAGGTCAAATCCTATGGTTAATACCATTATCATATAGTTACACAATCACTTAGCACCAAATCATATTGGATACATGCTAAGTCTCAATCAATGAGTACCTTGCTATACTAGCACACGTACCACATTATCAAAATGTGCTAATCATCAACACATTTTACAACAATATTCACCTATTTAATCCACTTTAACCGACCTCTACTTAACTTTTCTTATCACATAACTTTTTCAAATTACAATTTACTACCTTATCTAGTCATTAGATATGCAAAAATACGAAAGATTATATGTAATTCGCACATAATTATAATAAGATTATCAATCCAACAAGTAAAACTCTTATTTTCCTGACTATTTTACTTTTTCCCAATGACATAGTTTCACATAATTTTCTAATACTAGGCTATCCGGCTATGTTAATCTTCACTAAGCCTCAAACATTACAAACAAATAATCACATACTCATTTTTAACAAGTAATATAACCCGTTCAAATTCTTCTTTTACAACGTCTCCAAATTAACACTAGTTGAGCAGCTTACTACCACCTTATATTAGTCAGTCAATAACTATTTCATAACCGCAGGTCAACATATGTCATCCGTTATTTTTAAAATCATTTAGCTTCATTGGGTACTTAGTAGCCTCAACAACTCCATGTGAAATGGCATAATATAAATACGTTGGCCAGACGTCATCATATTATGTCAATCACACTTCATTCTCAGGCCACTTAATACCATTAATCTCTAAAGTGATTAACTTTTACTCTCTCATATATCACAATGTTGAAATCAACAATTATTACACATATGTAATAACCTCATGCAACAGATAAACAACTATATATCTACCACTTTCAACTTGTCACTTTGAATGTAAATTACACATACCATTAAGTTTTCATAAACAACACAGACATTCCTCACCAAATTTTTTTTTTTATTAATATGTCCTGCAATATTCACACATGTTCATCAATATATAATTCCTGAGTTGATTAATAAATAACCTTCACTATTTAGTTATCAAGCAAGAGTAAGCTCCTACAATACTCTTCAACTATTACAAATACTTATTCAATCATATTAAGTATTTCACATAATGTAATTAACATGATTACATAATCAATATTTATTTACCCTAACAAGCAACAATCAACAATACCCTTACTGGTATACTTTGCAGTTAAATAAACTGTCTACAAAGAACTCCTACACAAAGAACCATATAGGCCTCCTAAAACAACTTTTAATATTTCATATAGTCACAGGAATGATCCCTGGGCTCAAAGAAACAAAAGCCCAATACAAATCATAAGCTAAAAGTCCGAAATAATGTCCGAAAAACACTAAAACGCGATTTTCGAGCCCCAAAAGACCCCGAAGTGCCGAAAACTGACAGGGCTCATAGCATGCTATGAGCTTTGACCGTTGGCCCGTTTTCGAGTGGACATGTAAATTTCATCTTAATCGGACACCGAAATTTCATAACGGAAATTCTACGACCAACGTTACGTCGAACGTCGAAATTTACGAATTTTCATATTAAATTCATTTAATATAACACATAATACAAGAAATGTCTCAATAAAAGGGGAATCCGCCGGATTCTGGGGAATCCGCCCGGATTGAAGGGAATACGCCCGGATTCCGGGGAATCCGCCGGCTTCAAGGCCAATTTTCATGACAGAACCAATTTTAAGGAATCCGGTCAAGGAATCCGTCCGGATTCATGGGAATCCGTACGGATTCAAGAGAATCCGCCCGGATTCATCCTGCTGCAACAAATCTGCAATTTTTAGTGCAAAAAATACGAAACTCAAACGCGCATATCTCCTAAACCGTAAAGAGTTAGGGTCTGAAATTTCGCAGGCACCTTTATATAATCAAAATGCAACTTTCTATTTTTCCACTTTTTCAATTTACACGTTTAACGAGAAAACGACCATATAACCAATTTTAGGCCATTTTGGACCATTTTGGTTGACACGCTATATTCCAACCGGCATACTTTCAGGGTTCCACCCTTTGCCAACATGTTTCTACATATAATTATGACGTGTGGGCACATTCATCATCTATATATACACATTATATCCTGTTTTGACTCATTGACCCGTTTAGGGTCCAATTGGGCATTTTCAACCAAACAACCACATTGACTAACCAAACACTTTCACGCACTTTGTTACTATACTTATGACTTAAAGTCACTTTAACATTCATTATTTTCGAACCCACATGCATATTAACCATTTGACCAATAACCGACCCATTTGGGTACTTTAACAACCCATTTGGGTTTCAACCCATATAACCACTATACAAACAATCAATTCACACTTTGTTGACTATTCCAAGTCAAACAAAACCATTTTTCAATATTGGTATTATGCTATAACTCTAAAACACCAATCCACATTAAAATCATCATTTTTAAATCAATTTCAACAAATTTTCCAAATTCATAATCACTTTAACTTTTCACAACTTGTCAACACACATTTGGACTCGTTGACCACTTTGACTTTCTATCTTAACACTTTCAATACAAAGATCATAATTCAACCCAATTATGATCAATGCTAAACACATAAAAATCTAGTCACATTCATCACTTCGTAACATAGTTATTATCAAGTTTGACACGACCACATTCAACTTGACTTTACCAAGTCAAAACACATATTCTAACAACTAGACTCTTTCTAATTCACATAACAACACGACTCGAAACCTATTAATGGAGAATACCAACATCCCATTAATTTCATCATATCAAGTCACATCAATTCAGCTTATCATTTATCAAATAATTCCCTAGCAAGGATCTATAATCACACCTTGCATTTATCAACTTATTAACAAGCGATATTCACCAATAATTCAATTTACTTTACTAACAATCATATCATAGTAAAGCAAACAGTCAAAGCTTATTAAAATTCATCAAGCTTATCAGAAATTACCTGGCACATCTAGGCCCCCCGAGTATTGAGGAATCATTGAGAATACCAGACGGTTCCTCATGTTCCTCCGTCTCTGCATCCAAAACAACACTCTTAGAACTTGTTATAGGTTAGTACATATTCAATAACCACATTTTCATACAATTACTAAACCCCATCCCTGGAATGTTTGACTTGACACATCATATAGATTTGGGATTGAACATAACCAATGTCCAATTCACCAAAACCTATGCTCTGATACCAATTTATAACACCCATCTCGAAATACAAGGACATTTTTTTTTTTTAAACATATCGGAAGCGCATGATTAATAGAAACCAGTGGATTGCATACATACATTTCAAATAGCAATCCACTTATATACAAACCTTTAAAACTAGATTATTCTAATCATTACACACATTAAGTTTAGGTGTTATAGAAATCCCAATGTGTTGTTAAATCATTAACGTATTATCCATTTCAGAGTGAGCCTGTCAAACATTCCATTCCATATGTACTTCTTGCCCACCCACATACAAAAGTAAACCTGCAAGAAGTAATGAGGGGTTAGCACGAAGCTAAGTGAATAGATCCCAAGCTATCAATCTAACTCAGCTTAACACATGCCTATAACCAAGCAATGCACAAGCAACATAGAAGGATCGGTGGTCCTTGAGGTACCCTCATGCCACGGATGGTTCCCCAAGTAACACTTAAAACCAACTGACGGCCAAATCAGAGGTTAAACCGATAGTTTGGTACTATTACTACACACGACGCAATTTCAGTGTCCAACACATGTACAAGGCACTTGCGAAGTCCTAGTAATAGTATCCAAACCCAACACATTAGTTGACCCCCACCAAATCAAATAGTCCACAACTATCATAGCACAATGGACGCCAATAATCAATCAAGGTTTAGCCAACATGCCAATATAATATTAATGCAATCATTGCAATAAACCAAGTTTACCCGTTGTAACCATGTTGTTACAACTAACTTAGACTGAAAGTCCAAGATCCACTCACCGACAATCATAATCGTCCACTCAGTAGTCTAATGTCACTGAGTCTTCTCCACATCTGAGAATACAATAACACAACACAAGTTAGTCATTTGGCACTTGCCTCAATATTGATATAATATCATACTATTGTAATTACATCAACAACTTATCACTAACTTGTATTAATTCAACGTTCATCATTTCAAGATTATGAATAATCTTATTAACATCAAAATTCCGTAATCATTAAGATCACATCATCAAGTTAAGCTACTTTAATTATCATAAATCAACTTTACGACTATTATGTTCACCTAATCACCTTCATCCATCATAATCATTGTTAACCAATATAATAAAATCATTAACAAGATTAATACCCTTCAACATCAATTATCCATCAAAGCATCAACATTTGATCCTATGAATACTTAACCAACTAATTTCACACCATCCTCTTTAATAACCAATTAAGTGTTCTAATTAGTAATCATACTACTTTCTCCATATAACCCATCAAACTCATCATGATCATCATACTATACTTCTCATAAACACTTAATCAATTCACAACTCTTAGCATAATCAATGTAATTCATCATCTTTAATCAACACTTATCAATCATACATCATTATTCTAAACATAGAAGCTCCAATTCTTGAATTATCAACTAAACACATGAACTCTATTATTAGTGATCATATATCATTTTCTTCATTTCAAGGTTAGGCTTAGATTTTAATCATCATTTAAACATCAACTAACAATTTTATCATCATTCCAAGCTTCTATTTCATGAACATCCTACCAATTAAGCAATTACTCAAAACCCCAAATTTCTAGGGTTATCTCAAACACGAAATTAACACATATAACATGATTAAGATGATGCTAGAATGATTAGTACTTGTTATTGAAGCTTAACTAACATCAATTTACACTTTTGAAACCCTAAATTCGGATTTTGCTCAAGAACACTAAAACCCCTAATTTCTAGGTTTTAGAAAATGAAGAACACAATATTATACCTTGATCTTGATTATTATAGAAGCTTGAATTCATGCTTAGAAGCTCCAATTGATGATTTCTTCATGTTTTTGATTAAGGTTTAGATGTGTGTGTGTGTGTATATGTAAATCGTATGTATGTATGCATATGTGGGAGGTAAAACCGACCCTCCCATATAATATACCATATAATGCTAATTTTCATCCCCCGTATTTATTATTGTCTGGAACTTAAAAAACATTTGCCGGGAAATACAATTTTATTTTACCGTCAACTAAATAAATTTAAAACAAACAATATTTCACTAACCACAATATTTCCTGAGGCTTATTGACCTATTAAATTTACAATCAAACACATATAACAAATTTAAATTGTATTTAAATTTACAGGAATACCTATTACTCCTAGGCCCAATTTGAGGATGTTACAAATCTCTCCCCCTTAAAGAGATTTCGTCCTCGAAATCTAATCATCCTTAATTAATCTAGGGAATTTAATCACATCATACCTCGAGTGAAGTTTGGTTCACACTTTATTTCCAATTCCCTAACTACATAATTATTTATTACTAAATGCACATAAGGTATATGTACAATTTAAATTACTTATGCATATCATCTCTATGCGTATCTTAATCACTAATCACACATACACAAAATAAGTATACATTTAATCCATTTTAGGATATATGTTTTCAACCTAATTACACATGCATATATCCAATGTACATGCTTCAATTTCTCATTTCAGCACATATAATGTACCTAATCTTATCTTCATATATACAATGAACATTTTGAAACAAGTTATCACTTAACATAAGTAAATCACTTAACTAAGTAAAGTAATATACTCTCATAACCAGAATCTAGCGACATGCTAGATCTTAAAAATCGGTATATGAATTCTATCTTTTTCAATAACGAAAACAGTGGTTATGGAAACCACAATACACATATCATCAATGAAATTCAATTTTCAATTATAATTAGCATCCACGCTAATATCCACATATCACTGAGGTACATGAAACCCATTTTTATTAAAATATCTCGGAATCATGTAACACTAACCACATGTTAATAAGCAAAGTAGAGGTCAAATCCTATGGTTAATACCATTATCATATAGTTACACAATCACTTAGCACCAAATCATATTGGATACATGCTAAGTCTCAATCAATGAGTACCTTGCTATACTAGCACACGTACCACATTATCAAAATGTGCTAATCATCAACACATTTTACAACAATATTCACCTATTTAATCCACTTTAACCGACCTCTACTTAACTTTTCTTATCACATAACTTTTTCAAATTACAATTTACTACCTTATATAGTCATTAGATATGCAAAAATACGAAAGATTATATGTAATTCGCACATAATTATAATAAGATTATCAATCCAACAAGTAAAACTCTTATTTTCCTGACTATTTTACTTTTTCCCAAGGACATAGTTTCACATAATTTTCTAATACTAGGCTATCCGGCTATGTTAATCTTCACTAAGCCTCAAACATTACAAACAAATAATCACATACTCATTTTTAACAAGTAATATAACCCGTTCAAATTCTTCTTTTACAACGTCTCCAAATTAACACTATGCGGTGTCGAAATGAAATTTCGAAAAGATGAAGTTGTAGATCGTTGCGTGGTGGTCGTTATTCCCTAATTAGATTTGCGATTTGAGGTCGTTTTGTGGTGTAATTTGATGATTTTTGATGATGGTGGTGGATGGTTGTTTTGAGAGAAAATGAAAGAGAGAGAGATAAGTGAAAGATGGTGATGATGTTGAAATGAGAAAGTGGGGAGGGGGAATGGGGTTTGGTGAAAGCCCCATTTTTCCAGTCCCCGTCCCGTGCTCCGTGCGGTGTTCGTTCTCCCGATTATTTAAACGTTTAGTTAATATTAGTTACTTTTAAATATACGTTTTAAAATGCGAATAAATTCCCGATAATTTGGTTGTAGTATTTTTATCAAAATACTTTGTACTGTAGTTATAAATTATAACTTAAACTCGTTTTGTTTTGTCGCGCGTGTTTATATTTTAATCAAGTAAATTGTTATTTATACGATACGGTTTAAACTGAAATATTATAAAAATAATATTCTTGAGATATAATAGTTTCATTAAATAATGTTATGTTATTTAATTAAATTGTTCACCAACGTCCGTATTTAATTGAATCGAATTACATTCGATTTGAAACTTGTACGATTTAATCAAATCGCATAATACTTGTATATATTCAACAATATATAAATTGATTGATACATTAATTAGCCTAACACAAAACTAATTGCATGTATTAACAGTTGATTAGGTACTAATCACTAGTCCCAATTTGACGGGTGTCACAACTATTTTGTCTCCCATGAGTAAGTTGAGCTCTTCATGCTTCAAACTCCCACTTTCCTTTGGACCTTGCAATATAGTGCAAATGTGAGTACCACACTGTAACACCCGCCAAATTAGGACTAGTAATTATTGCCTAATCATACGTTAATACATGTAATCAGTTCTGTGTAAGGCTAATTAATGTATCGAATTATATATATTGTTGAATATATACGAAAATGCGATTTGGTTAAATCGTACGCAATTTAAATCGAATGTATTTCGATTCAATTTGATACGGACGTTGGTGACCAATTTTATTAAATAATGTTGTTATATCAAAAATATTATTATGATAATATTTCGTATTCATACGTATCGTACAAACGGAACTTACACAATTTAAAATATTAAAACGCGCAAACTAAGTAAACAAATTTGCATTTTGTAACTCAAATAGAAATTGAATTGTAAAATATTTAAATAAAATATCGCTTAATAAATTGTATTTTAAAACGTACCAATTAATATGTAAAATAATTATTTAACATTTGAACGACGGAGAAAACGAACACCGCACGGGGCAGAGTGCGCGGACTGAAAATGGTGGGGATTTAACCTCCACCACTTCCATTTCTTTTTCATTTCTTTCTTTATTTCTCTCTCTCTCCATCTTTTTCTCTCTAAATTCCATAACCACCAACCTCACAAAATCACTAAATACTACTACTAAACGCGCTCGGATTTCATCGGCTCTTTGGAATAAAAGACTCACCGCATCCCGATCTATCATCCTATCTTTTCGGATTTTTGATCCGACACTTTGTAAGTTTCCGACAAATCCCGAAATCTCTCGTTTTTAAGCGTTTTTGCTTGTTAGTGGTTTGGATCAACTTATAATGTCCAAATATGGGTTGGGTAAAAGTTTTGGACCGAACGGAAACCGAAAAACTCGTTTTCGACACATTTTCCGGCCATCAGACCGTAACGTCGCTTTTGGACCCAGATTTATGCGACGTCAGCTTCAACGTCGCAAAACCCCTCGTGACGTCGCGTGGTGCGACGTCAGTCACAACGTCGCATTAAATTGCGACGTCGCATATAGCGACATCAGCCTTAACGTCGCCAATACCTCACCACGTCGCACTTAGCGACGCAAGCCCCTACGTCGCAGAAATCAACAACGTCGCATATAGCGACGCCACGTACAACGTCGCATTAAATTGCGAAACGTCGCCTTTAGCGACGTCATGCTCAACGTCGCAATCCTACCTGCGACGTCGCACCCAACGTCGCACAAATCAGAACCTCAAAAACATAGATTTTTACTAAGTGTCGAGACTCGAAATTTATCACTCGATTTCACCCAAATTCGGTTCCAGATGCGTTTTTCGTCAAAGCAATATAGTAGAAATAAAAATTTTCCAAGCTGACATGGCAGCTCGACCCCAGCCAGGGGCTCTGCCCCTTGGACCCCGCCAGGGGCTGCCGCCCCTTGGACCCCGCTACCAGGGGCGCTGCCCCCGGACCCCCGTACTTAGATTCCGTAACGGCTTCTAAAGCACAATCAAAACACATTTTTCAAGTAAAACGCCACGAAATCAAAATAATAATAATTGAGATTATTATTACAAATCCGTCACCAACGGGCCGTACACTTTTCAAACACTTAAACGTATCAACCAAATAGTGGAGATTTGGACATTATAGTTGAATGAACAACTACAAGGGTGATCTTTTGAGATACCCAATCATGATTATAACCATCGCGTGTCGTGGACACCCTCAGGTTACAAGTCTTTGGACTTCATACTCGGCTAATCAACTTACGTTTGTTTAAACGCTTTCAGACTCAGGTGAGTCTCATAGCCGCTCTTTTACTGTTTTACTCAGGGGTGTGATATACTGCTCATTTTTAACATGTGAACGCAAGTACCAACTTTTCATATACTACATGAGTTTTTCGAAACTAATCATTTTAAAGTCCTCCGTCAGCATAGTTGTTAATACGTTGTAGCGTGAATATTAGTATATGGTACCATATAGGATTGACCCACCTCGTCCGGGTTAGCAAGCACTAATCGGGTAAACGGACGTACTAATATTTGGGAAGACGAATGTGGATTAGGCATTCGTGGAGGCAACCTCGCCCGGAATTCTCTATAGGGGACCCGGCCCTCGAGTTAAGCTCAACTATGTGCTCATGGCTGTATACACGATGACTATCATTTAATTGCTGGATGCAATTCATTATTTAATTGCTGGATGCAATTCATTATTTAAATCTTGCGGTTCATACTATATTAACTGATTTCAAACCTGTGAGCTCACCAGCTTTATAGCTGACCTTTTAGCATATATCGCAGGTACCCAGCAGTAGGATGTTTCTGCTTCAGGACATTAGCTCGAGTCAGCATACAGACGATTGAGATTTTCTTGCATTAGTATATTTTGTACTAGTACTTATGTACTGAAATCTCATTTTATTTAAACTCGAGCTATGTAAAGCTTTAAATGTTGTAAACATTTCAGTTATCAATATATTTTGTTAAAACGACGCATATAGAGTCGTTTACTATATATCTTTGTGCTTTGTTATTGATTAGTAACACCCAAATCAAGCTTCCGCAAATCATTAAATTTGGGGGTGTTACACACACCCTGTATCCAAGACCCACGAATTAGAAGTTTTAATAATGCGGAGTTCGATTACTTATATACCTGAATCCTTTTTCGACTATTCTGTATTTAAGGTCCTTCAGATATTTTGGGCGGCAACGCTTCTAGTGTCCCACTATGTTGCAGTAAAAGCACACTGCTTTCCATGGATTACTTGGTAGATGCAATCTCAAATTCAATCTTTCTCTTAGCCCCACGATTGGACCTTCCATTCGTAGTTATTTTAGATCTCATCCTTTCTTTGCATCACGACCAATTTTACAACACAGGAGCTGCTGAGCCAGAGGGAAAATCCTTATTGATCCCTCGCTTAGCGGTTTGCAGTAATTTTGGAGTTACATTATTGAGATGTCTATCTCATTCAAATCCATTTGACATGAGATTACAAACTGTTTGTATACAGCTGGTAGACCGGATAGAACTATGGTGATGGAAAACTCTGTATCGAATATCATATCCAATGATTCCAACCTATCAATGTACCCTTTCATCTCCAAGACGAAAGCACAATTAGAAGTTCCAGGTTTGGGTATGAAAGCCATGAGGGATCTAACTACATTAAGGCGTTCTTTGCTTGCCTTTTTCCTGAACCATTTCTTTTGACTGCTGGTTCATTTCATAAGCCCAAGTATTCTCAAAAGTCTTTTGCAATTGAGGGCTCATGAAGAATACAAGATACTTTATTCGCATCATCATAATGTTTCCGGTGAGATTGAATCTGCTTTTGGGTTGAATCATTATCATTTGTGGGAATATGTTTATCGAGAACATACTCCTTGTTCTCATACCTTAGGATGAACCTAAGATTCGCATTAGTCCATACAGTTTGGACTGGTTAGTCTTTCCCTCCCAAGAACTGAGAGTAGTGAGGAATTCGAGTTGTTTGTTGAATTAGGAACAGGAGGATTATTACCATTTTAAGCAGACATCTTTGAGATACCTTGTTTTAGTTATTTTAAGTATTCCTTAATTAAATTACCCAATTTCAAATTAAGGCTAGGATCCATATTTTAGATTCGTTTTATGAAGAGGTTTACCGTAATCATATTGCGAATTTATTTTAGGTAGACAATGCTCTTGTCAATTTCATTCTCCATGAAATTCCTAGTTCTTTTGAGATTCATTGATTTCCATCAATGGCATGTTAATCTCGGATATGCCCATCTACCATTCATGACTGGTATGCCGAGGATCATGAACAAGATGGTGAACTTAACCATGCAAAACCCGCGTGGTCCCCGGCCCGAGTACGCTCGAGAATAGCGAGTTCCACATCACCTCTCAATATGATCTCATATTAATGTGCCGGTAAACCACACACGCTCCATTAACAGACCATACGAAAGATGTGCGGTTTTCATGAGTTAGCATACTATTCACATTTGAGTATCTAGAACGGGATTTTGTTTTAGTACTTTTAGATCATACTTTTGATCTTGACATCATCCTATCAAAAGTCCTCGGTAGCTCCATTGAACGCACAAAGAAGCGGAGAAGCAGGTCAGCGCGAAGCCTATTAAAAACCTGACTTCTTTAGGGAAGCTGAGCAACCCGCCTTATACCTCTCTTATAGTTTGTTCACTATGGGTGAGCCGATTTATCAATTGACTGACGATGTATTTAACTCAATGATACATATACTTATAGCTCATAATATATGTAAGCTCTCTCTTTAAACTCTTAAAGTCTACGGTTCTATTTTAAAACATTTTAAATTTTAAGGGTATATTTTAAAACAATTCAAAATATAAGGGTCTAAAGTGTAAATTCTTTTTACCAATTTAGACAAGCCAATTTCCAATTTATCTTTACCTACATACTATTGCAGATAATTAAATGCTAATATTTATTAAGCTAATGCTCTGATACCACTGTTGGGTTTTCTATTCCCTAACTAGATTAATATGCGCAGCGGAATTATAACAAAATTAATCTAAGGCAATTAGGAAACTAAACCTAAGGGATCTTAACTTGAATAAATAAAAGCAATAAAACAAATTAGATAAATAGGAAATTACTAACCTTTGAGAAAAACAATTTCTCACGCGTAGACGAACTAGCAGAACCTTCTTGCTTGGTGGCGAGCGCCCAAACTAGAACACCTCTAATGGCTCACACCCACGAACAAAGAGAAATTCCCAAGTCTCCTAAGGTCACGACTCAAGGTCGCAAAACTCTTACAAGGAGCAGGAGTAAGAAAGAGAGAACTAGAATTGAAAACTATTCAATTCAAAAGGTACAAGGAAAACCTAAAAGGTAGGCCCCTATTAATAGGGGAGGAGGAAGCCTTGGGATTTGTATCCCAGCCGATGTGGGACAAACTGCTTTTCAATCCATACGGCGTATGGATGATGTTTCCAGAACTTTCTCACCAGCTGTCCACCGCCTCACAAACCCTAGCATCCATACGGCGTATGGAAATTTCATACGGCGTATGGATGGAGTTTTCAGAATATTCCTTTTGGTTTCTTATTAATATTCAATTAACAAACCAACTAAACATTCTTTATCGTTTCTGTTAATTTCTTTTAGCTTCTAATTAATTTATCAACTTTGATAAATTAACAAACCAAATAATTAACTTATAATATTAATTCCAATTAATATTATCTCTCATTTATTTCTCATAACTGTTCATTGAGGGCGACCCAAAAAGGACTCTACTTTTAATGATAATATTACCAATTTAGTTATGACCTTGGACACTATTCCAACAGTCGGGTGTTCGATCCAAAGGATTGGCATCCCTACATGGCCTTGGCTGCTCGGTGAGTCTGATTCACCTCACACGTGTTGAGCCTGGGGCGGCTTGACGTGGGCCGGTTTACGTGTCCGGAACATACACGTTTTTGAATATCATGTATGGACTTGTTAAACAAAAATAATTGAAAAGAAAAATTGTATTTTACGCAAAACACGATATGTCGCATATCTTCCACGAATTTAGGAGGGAAAAAAATAAAAAAATATAACTAATTTTCTGAAACAGTCATCTTCGGGTTTTCTTATTTATTCTGCCCATCATTAATTTTAAATCATTAGAAAGATATCGGTGATACTCTTTCCGTCTCATTTCAAGTTGATTAGTATTTTGAGTTGTATCACCTAAGTGTTCACTTTTGTAACAATCAATCAAAGATAAAGTTTAGTGGATAGAGACGTTATTTGACTAATGAAAATTGTAATTAGCATAGATTATTAAAATTGTATACATAGTTAAAATGTACATTATGACTGACTCGGAGGTAGTATTTTGTGATCAAAGTTTCTTAACCGGCAACCGAGACCCGTTCATAATTAAGTGCCTTTTAGTGATATTGAGTGTATGCCTCACAATTTTCTCAATTTAGTTCCCTAAAAAATCATCCATTTTACTTAACTCATCTAAGCAATGTTTTTAAAACCGAAAACCGAATCGGACCGAAGGGGGTCCGGTTCCGGTCCTACCGGTCCGGCCGAACCACCCCAAAACCGGCCCACGTCACCACTTTTTTTTTAAAATAAAAGTAAAATCCCGGTCTAACCGGTCCGGTTCCCGGTTGGACCGCCCGGTTTTGACCGAACCGTCCGGTTCGTTGACTGGTCAAACCTTGGTCAAAACCGGTTTTCACCCCGGCCGGAAGCCTCCGGTTCCCGGTTCGACCGGACCGAGTTAACCGGTTTTCAAAACATTGCATCTAAGTGATCTGTCATACAAGTACATTACGTATAACTACGGCTAGAAGTCTAGAACCCTAGCTACCAGCTCCCATGAGGGGCTGCACATTGTGGAGCCACACAAAAGACGCAATCAAACTTTGCTGTTAAACTTTTAAGAAATACTATATTGTACTACTACATGCATAGATATATATATATAATATATAATAAATAATAATAATAATATTATTATTACATGCAATTGCAAGGTAATGTATGTGAGTTTGATTTCTAACAAATTAAACAACTTTCCCAAAAACACTTGTAACAAATTTAATGCAATTCCTAATCTTCCAACTACACTCCCTTTAGTTCGTTGTCCTTCATTTACTCTCCCCACTCCTCCTTAAATTCACACTCCTCTTCTTCCCATTCACCCACACTTTTCATTCTTCTTTTCTCAATCTCAATCATGGCTCCAAGTGGTGAACAAGATCTCCTGTCGACGGAAATCGTCAATAGGGGAATTGAGTCGTCAGGTCCCGACGCCGGGTCCATGACTTTCTCAGTCCGGGTCCGGCGTCGGTTACCGGACTTTGTTCAGTCTGTGAACTTGAAATATGTCAAGCTTGGTTATCATTACTTAATAAACCACGCGATTTATTTGGCTACCGTGCCTGTGTTGGTTCTCGTGTTTGGTGCTGAGATTGGGAGTTTGAGTCGTGAAGAGCTTTGGAGGAAGCTGTGGGACAGTACTGCCGGGTATGATTTGGCGACTGTTTTGGCATTTTTCGCGGTTTTTGTCTTCACCCTCTCGGTTTACTTCATGTCCAGACCGAGATCTATTTATCTAATCGATTTCGCTTGTTTCAAACCTACCGATGATTTGAAGGTTAGTTGAATTGACTCGTCATTTACTTACCTTTTATTAACTATCATTATTTGTCTAGGATAACAACGTACTCATTTATTTTACCTAAAAATCTTATAATTCGTAGTTGCATTTTGTTATTAATCATACTCTCGTTCCCCTGATTCATCATCACTAATTTATGGCAACAAATTTTATTTTTCCCTATAACTTACCTTATGATCACCTTGATTAGTAAAATAAAAATATAACTATGTTACTACATATATATTGATTTATTTCAACAATAAAGGTTTTTGAAAAGTACATTGCTATTATTAGTAAAATGTGTAAACTAAAATATAACAATTGTAGGTAACTAAGGAGGAATTTATCGATTTAGCTCGAAAATCTGGCAAATTCGACGAGGCTAGCCTCGAATTCCAGAAAAAAATACTTCAATCATCCGGAATCGGTGATGAAACCTATGTCCCAAGAGCGATAATGTCAACTGAAAACATCACAACAATGAAAGAAGGGAGAGCAGAGGCATCAATGGTGATATTCGGAGCACTCGACGAGCTTTTCAAGAAAACTCGTGTCCGCCCGAAGGACGTTGGAGTACTAGTCGTAAACTGCAGTATCTTTAATCCGACCCCATCGCTATCTGCCATGATCATTAATCACTATAAAATGAGGGGAAACATTTTGAGTTTCAATTTGGGTGGGATGGGATGTAGTGCTGGGATTATTGCGATCGATTTGGCTCGTGACATGCTTCAAGCTAACCCAAACAATGTGGCTGTGGTGGTGAGTACTGAGATGGTTGGGTATAACTGGTACCCCGGAAAAGATCGGTCTATGTTGATCCCGAATTGTTATATTAGAATGGGTGCTTCGGCTGTGTTGCTTTCCAATCGTGGCCGTGATTATCGTCGTGCCAAGTATAGGCTTGAACATATCGTTCGTACACATAAGGGAGCTGATGATCGATATTTCAGGTATGAATTTGTTACACTAGCTAGGTTGAAAATGATATGGTAGTTGTGTTCTTATGATTTTTAAGTACGTAACATGTGATGCTATAAATATGTTTTACTTGAAAAGTTTAGGTTGGTTTGGTAGCATTTATTTGAACGATAAAAGTGAAACACGTGTTTTGTTAGACATGTTAGGTTCCAGTAATAAAATCACAACCACTGGAGTTATTAAAGAGTACAGCCATTTCCGGTTGGCCTAAAAGTGATAGTACGATGCTTCTTAAAGTTCTAGTTATTACTATTTACACTGTGTTATCGAGGTAAAATTAATTTACTAATGTACATGTTGTTTCATATATAGGAGTGTGTATCAAGAGGAAGACGAGCAACGATTCAAAGGGTTGAAAATAAGCAAAGATCTTGTCGAGATAGGAGGGGACGCACTCAAGACAAACATAACGACTTTGGGTCCATTGGTGTTGCCATTATCCGAGCAAATACTTTTCTTTGCGACATTAGTGAAGAGGTACTTTTCTGGTACTAAGGAAAAAGGTGTCACTACTACTGGAGCTATTACTATTGACGGTTCACAGAGAGTGACACCTTCCGCATCTGGGACCAAGCCCTACATCCCTGACTACAAGCTGGCATTTGAGCACTTTTGTGTTCATGCGGCTAGTAAAACCGTGATCAATGAGCTCCAACGCAACCTTGGACTAAGTGATGCTAATGTGGAGCCGTCTAGAGCCACTCTCCACCGTTTTGGGAACACCTCGAGTAGTAGCATTTGGTATGAGTTGGCATACCTGGAGGCGAAAGGACGGGTCAAACGGGGCGATCGGGTTTGGCAATTGTCATTCGGGTCGGGCTTCAAATGCAATAGTGCCGTGTGGAAATCTGTTCGTAGCATAAAGAAACCTACAAGCAACAATCCTTGGCTTGATTGCCTAGACAGGTACCCTTTTGAGGCACTTTCTTAGAGTAGCCAGATTCACCCCTCAAAGTTTACATTAATTACACTTGGGTACCTTTTATTTATAAATAAGAGGTTTTTTTCAAACTTCTCAATTTCCTTCCTATGTTGTATTCGAGGTTTACTATTGATTCTATGTTGTATTAACTTTTGTTTGGTATTTGTTTAATGTCATCCACTTTACAAAGTACTTTCCATAAATTGATGAATTGATTATAGTGACTCATGTAGTGATGGTTTTCTTATCAATGTTTTCTTCCAATTATATTACTGTAGTTAAATTGTAGATATTTAAATTATTTGGTGTACGTTACATTTAAATTCTTTCACTCTTAAATCAAATGGTGTTACATTTAGATTCTTATTCTTAAATCTATAATAAAGGATTAAATTTTCTAATGACCTACAATAATCGGCTATTGAATACAAATGCTTATAGCAATTCAAATGGTGTTTTTTAGAACATGTACTTTCAAACAAGCTTCACATTTTTTTGTATATTAACACATTCATCTTAAACGATTCATAATTGTTACATACAAATTTATGTAATGGTGAGTAACTATTTGATGTTAGAAACTATATATTTATATATGTTTGATTAAAAAATGTAATTACGGTCTTTGTACGTATGGAGTACTACTGATCTACTATATACGAGTAGGGGCGGATTTAGTGTATTAGGAGGGGGGTCCCCGGCCCCCAATGACTTCAAGTGCAGTAATATATATTTATGTTACATCGACGGATCTTCATGGGCAGGGAATGGCCTGACCCCCAAAAAATCGAAGTTACTAACTTGCCATTATGCATATCCGGGATGATTTTATAGACGAGTCGGTAAAATTAAAGCTTAAAATTTGACATTTAATGGAGGAAAAGTCTCGGTTGAGATAAATCTAAAGAAGATGACAACTTTTCTTTTTACACCCTTATTGATATTTTAAGTTACATTTTAAACCCTTTCACTTAATAATAGTATCCAATTTCCATATCAAACTTTGTTGTTACACATTTGAAAAAAAAAAAACTTAGACCGCTCCAAACGGGAGCGTCGGCTCCTCGTCGGTTACAACCGACGGACGAGACACCGTTAGCACCGCGCCGTCGGTTGTCTCGTCGGTTTCGTTTCGTCGCCTCACCGACGCTGTGTCGGTTTGATTTTGTGCGTTGGGATCGAGTGAAACAAAAAAAAAACATTAAATCCTTAAAAAAAAAAAAAGTAACCATTATAAAAAAAAATTTTAAAAAACGGTAATAAAGCCGTTGGCTTTTTAAAATGTTTTTTTTTTAAATCAAAACTTTTACCTATTTAAACATCACATTCCATTCCATTTTACGTACACCAAAAATTCATACATTCATCACATTAAAAATGTCAAAAAAATACTTCCAAATCCAAAACCAAGTCACAACAAAATGAGCAAGAACAAGTTTGTAACGATATGTGGCAAAACTTGTTAAACAATCCGACACCGAATCAACCTCCACTTTCAGGATTTGCTAATTTCGCACCACTTGCAAATCCTTATTCCTTTGCACCCGACGACCCCCGAAGGAATTACCAACATCCCGGGTGGTTCCAAAACCCCCAATTTCCACCGTCGCTTGATTGGTCACCAAACACATACCACGGAACTACATCCTCAAACTCGCTCGGGTACCAACAAACACCTTCCCGCCTCTCACAAAACACATCTAGCCAAACCTTTACGCCCGAGAGTCAACATCAACACATACTAGAAAGTTCGGACGAAACCGAGCCCGGATCCGAGGCCGAACCCGAGACCCAAGCCGAGGCCGAACCCGAGCCAAAAAAGGGCAAAAAAAAAAGAAAGGCGTGAAACCAAAAAGGGTTCAAGTTAGGTGGAGCAACGACGAAGCAAGAATCTTGGCGGAAAGGTGGATACATTGTTCCGAGAATGGCGTTATCGGTAACAATCAAACAAACGAGAGTTTTTGGAAAAAAGTCCATTCGGGTTACAATTCGGTGGTTCAACCGGAACGTAACCTCAATCAAATAACGGGCAAATGGAACAAAATATCTCACGATGTAAAGACTTTCGAAGGCATTCACAAAAAAAATTAGAGAAAGTTGCCATCAAAGTGGTGCCGGAGACGATGATGTTTTAAAGGCGGCGAGAAAAGGTTTTTTCCAACAAGTGAAACGAAAATTCCTTTACGAGTCTTGTTGGGATGTTCTTAGAGATTACCCGAAGTTTTTCACCGAGCAAGGCATCATGAGCAACAAACGTCCATTTCAACCCGAACCCGAAACAATCAATCTTGGTCAAAACGACAACCTAATGACGTCGTCTCTAGAAGCAAACATGAGAACCTTGTTCCGCGACGACCCGATACGTCGTCCGATGGGCCGAAAGGCGACAAAGACTTCTCAATCCTCGGATGCCGGTTCGTCTTCACAAGGTAGTATTTCGTCCGAGAAACTTGAGGCCCTTGAAGCGGTTAAAACACAAGCTCTAAAAGCGACCGAAGCGCTAGAAATAATTAAAAAAAAAAACAACGTAAAAAAAGTGGCGTTTAAAGTTTTAAGTTTCCTTTGCAAAAGTCTTCCAAAACGGGCAAATAAAAAGGAACTAAAACTTATCAAATTGGCTCGCAAAGAAGCCTTTGAAGAATTTCAAAATGTGTACGGATCCAACAATTCGGCTGAAAACGAGAACGAGACCGAGAACGAGAACGAGGCCGCGAACGAAGACGAAGAATCGAGCTCGGATTAGGCTACTTTTATTTCCAATAATTAGTGTAATGTTATTTTAATTATTGTAATTTTTTTTAGTGTAATGTTTTTTTAAATTATTGTAATGTTTTTAATCTGAATTAAATGTGTTTTATTTTAATTAATTGTGTATTGTTTAAATTAATTTAATAGTTGTGGGTCCCTGAAAATATGAAGTGACGGACCACTGTTGGCATGGGTCTGTCAGTTTCTGTCAGTTTGATGAAAAAGCTGACGTGGCGCTGATGTGGCGTGTGAGTTTCTGACACTATTGGGAGTGGTCTTATATTATTTTCTACACATTTTTATCATACATTTCCGGCCCGTTTTTAGCAGTTAGCTAACCCATTTATATTGTTCTATTAAAAGTGGCCCCCCGTGAATCAAAATCCTGGATCCGCCACTGTATACGAGTAGTATATTTGATCAACGTATATCAAGTGTGTACGTTTCAAAGTTGACAAATGACATTTAGTTAGGTGTAGCACCATTTGTCACAGGTACAGTGTGAAAAAACAGAATAAGATACGTTGGTAGGCTTCGTTTTCTTATATTGAGAAAATAAAAAATATAATTAAATTTATTTAAAAAAGAAAAACTTAGAATGAAAAGGGTTAATGTTTAAATAAATTTGATAAGACCTACTTTAAATTAAGTATACAAGTAATCATTTTGATAATATGATTCTTCTAATACTCAGAGACTTTATAATGTTGTATACTTCTCATCCAAGTTTGGGTTTTTTTTTTTTTTTTTTTTTTTTTTTTTTTTTTACAATGCGTAAATCATTGTCGAACAAGAGATCTTATCCAAAAAAAAAAATAGTCATTTTATTTAATTTATGTTGTTTTTACAAGAAAACTATGGAAGTACAAATTATGATGGCGATATTTCACTAGATTGGCACTTGTGGATGAAACGGAAAAAAGAGGTTTAGTTTTGTTTGTTGAGGCACACCAAATGTCCCCATCATACTCGGTTATCTACATCAATGTTTTAAGACCCGGTTCGACCGGCCCGGTCGGACCGCATTTTTAAGGATTTCCGGACCATTTAAAACCGGCTTTTTCAAAAAGTTGACTAGTCAACGACCCGGTTGACCCGGCCGGTCGGACCGGGTTGGACCGGGACCCGGAAAGGCACATTGACCCGGGTTTCATGTTTGTTTTTTTTTTTTTTTTTTTTTTTTTTTTTAATTTCTATGTACATTTAATCATTTATATTTAGGGAATGTTTACTGATTGTGTATTTCAAGAATAATAAGGGTAATAAGTGAATCTTTGACTGATGTGTCATCACCATTTATTACTCTATGGATTATATAATTATTATATTGATGTGTATTCCAAGAATAACAAGAGAATCGATGTGTCATCACCCTTTATTACTCTATGGATTATAATTATTATACATGATATAATTAATAATTATATTTATAATTATAAAAAAATAAAAAATTCACTAAATATTACTATTGTATACTATTATTAAATCCGGTCCGACCAGAAAATAACAATTTTCCGGGTCGACTAAAAACCCGGGTTTTAAAACACTGATCTACATTCTATTCTACTTTATACCGTACCTTTCTATTCTATATGAAATAGAATCAATATCGAAAATTTACAATCTTTTGTTTTTTGTTATAAATACCAAAAGATTATTATCATTATCATTATCATTCAAAATTGTCAAAAGTTCATGTAACACGACTAAACCCCATTCTAGGTAATGAATATGGCAGTTGCCTACACTACAACACTAGCATGTTATTGGATAAACATCATCATCATCATCATCATCATCATATATAGAATAAATTACATACATATACATGTATGATAACAAATTGAAAATTATATAAACTCTTTTGTGCATTATATTTATGACAAATTAAAAGTATAATTAATAATTCAAGCAATGAAACTAACTCATTATATGTGAGTTCAAATGAGAACCAACTAAAAGTTGAGAACCTTGAGAACTACTAGATTACGTGTTTGTTCACATTTGATTAACTTCATTCATATGTGAACATTAATTTAGGTTAGATCGAGAAAGAAAAAATGTTAAAAAATCCTAAAATTACGTCTTAAAACACATTATAACCGATTTGTTCACATTATCGTTCACATGTGAACATATATTTGTTTTTTGTGTTTTTTCGATATAATTTTAAGATTTTTTTTTACTTCTTTCTTTATCAATTAAATGTACATCAATGTTCACATATGAATGAAGTTATTCACATGTAAACAAACACGTTATCTAATAGTTTTCAAGGTTCTCAACTTTTAGTTAGTTCTTATTTGAACCTCCACATATATATATATATATATATATATATATATATATATATATATATATATATATATATATATAGTGGGAGGTTCAAATGAGAACCACTTTAAAGTTGAGAACTGTGAGAACCACAACGAATACGTGTTTGTTCACATGTGATTAACTTCAATCATATGTGAACATTGATGTACGTTTAATTGAAAAAGAAAAAAGTCAAAGAAAATCATAAATTTACGTCTTAAAACACATTTTAACCGATTTGTTCACATTATCGTTCACATGTGAACATGTATTTGTTTTTTGCGTTTTTCGATATGATTTTAAGATTTTTTTTAACTTTTTTCTTTTTCAATTAAACGTACATCAATGTTCACATATGATTGAAGTTAATCACATGTGAACAAACACGTATTCGTTGTGGTTCTCACAGTTCTCAACTTTAAAGTGGTTCTTATTTGAACATTCCTATATATATATATATATATATATATATATATATATAATTGCGAGAACCGTGAGAACCACTAGATTGCATGCTTGTTCACATGTAATTAACTTGATTCACATGTGAACATTGATTTAGGTTAGATTGGGAAGAAAAAAATTCGAAAAATCCTTAAATTATAGTGAAAAACGCAAAAAAATCAAATTTTTGTTCACATATGAACGATAATATGAACAAATCAGGTAAAACGTGTTTTAAGAAATAATTTTCGAATTTTTTTCCCAATCTAACATAAATCAATGTTCACGTGTGAATCAAATTAATTACATGTGAACAAGCATGCAATCTAGTGTTTCTCACGGTTCTCGCAATTTTTTTTGTTCTCAATTGAACCGGACCCTATATATATAAGATAAGAAAATAAGAAAATTATATATGATCTTAAATTCATGATATATTTTTCACAAGTTATAGAGAAAGGTTATTTAAATATTTACCAACCCATGTAAGTTAATTAGTTTTATGGTAGTAAATATTGTCTCACTTTTCAACACACTATCTTAAGCCACAAAAAAATGATACTACATCATGCATGCCTTTTAATTACTCCACTAATTAATTAATGAGTAAATTCCAAAAATCATACATGTGGTTTACATAGATTTTAACAAATCATACCCGAACTTTTATTTTCAGGTTTTTGATACAATAAGTTTCAAGTTTGCTCGTAGATGGTACCTCCGTCACAATCCGTTAATTTTCACCGTTATGTGTGTAAACCACAGGTATCATTTACGAGCAATTTTGAAACTTATGGTATAACACCACAATATTTCAAGAGACATTTTTTTTTTTACATATATATATACATATATATATATATATATATATATATATATATATATATATATATATATATATATATATATATATATATATATATATATATATATATATATATATATATATATATCAGAAGCGATTAAATACAAATCATGCATTATAGATTGCATATGACATAGTTCCCAAAACACAATCTATGCCTGCATGATAAGTTGATACAATAACCACATCAACTACAACATTAAGTTAGGTGTTATTTAAATTCCAAAACATAAGTTTATAAATGACGACATGTCATATAGTCAGAGTAGGCGGTCAAACATTCTTCAAATCAACTTCTTGCCCACCCACATCAAAAATAATCTGCAAGAAGTGAGGAGAGGGATTAGCACGAAGCTAAGTGAATAGATCACAACTATCAATCTAAACTATCATAGCAATTGATCACCACAAAGCATCATAACAAATACATCAAAGAGGATCGGTGGTCCTTGAGGTACCCTCATGCCGCGGTGGTTCCCCAAGTAACACTTATAACCACTGAAGGCCAAACAGTGGTCTTACCGATAGTCTAGTACCATTACTACATACGACATGATTTCGATAAACAACACATGTACAAAGTCATCATGTCGTCCAAAGTAATAGTATCCAAACCCAATATCATATTGACCCCTGACAAGATAGCACATTCTATAATCATCATGGCAAAATGTACTTATTCAACATATAACTGTAAAACCATGTTTACCCGTTGTAACCGGATTGTTACAACTAATTCAGAATGAGAGTCAATGATCCACTCACCCTTCACAGTCACCGTCTTCACTCAAAGATCTAATATTATTGAGTCTTCGGTTTATCTGAGAACACAAGAGAATTACAAGTTAATACTCATGTCATATGATATCTAACTTTCATTAGACACTTATTATCAGTTCAGCAAGCATTAATTATCATAACGATAGTATACAAGTTGATTAACACAAGTTCTAGCAACTAAAATAACAATTTCTGCAAATAGTGGGAATCCGCCGGATTCCATGGGAATCCGCCGGATTCAAATGAATACGGTCGGATTCCCATGAATCCGCCGTATTCCCCACCCCATCTCAGCTCCAAATTGGGACAGAACTCCAACTAAGGAATACGCCCCAGGAATACGCCGGATTCCCGTGAATCCGCCGGATTCCCAAGATCATCATACACGCCCAGAACCTGCAACAAACCAAACTCGAACCAAAAACCACAACTAACCAAATTCGAACACTTTGCATGATCTATACATAAAAACAACTTAAAGCATCAATATATATCAAGTTCTAACAACAATAATCTCATCAATCATCAACCTACACATTTCTACTCCATTTACTCAATTTCATCAAACCCTAACATATAAACACATATATTCCAATTAATTCAAACTTACAATCGAGATGATAATCCTTTAAAGAGGAAGATGATCACGTGTTAGCACCAATCCAAAGCCTCAATTGATTTCTAGTTGCAAATCTTTGATCCTTTAGTTGCTAGGTATGTGTGTGTAGTTATAATAAATTGGGGAAAACAAAATGAGCCGGTCCATCACCAAAAGTGGGTATAAGTTGGTACAAAATTATACCCGCTCTAAACCTATTGTCTAGAACCTAAAAACCGTTTGCGCGAAAATATATTTTATTATACCGTCAACTAAGTTTATTTAAAACAAGTAATAATTTATGCATCACAATAAGTCATTTGACCATTGGACATATTTATTTCAATTAGGCAAATAATACGAATTATTTCTAAACTTAATTAAATAATCAAATGAATTGAGTAATTTACCAAATTTCTCCTAGGCCGGTAATGAGGATGTTACATATGGGTATCATTTACGAGCAATTTTGAAACTTATTGTATTGAAAATAGACGGAATTGGTAAAACTTAACGACAAAAATAGACGGAGTTGGACGGAGGTACCATTTACGAGCAAACTTGAAACTTATTGTATCGAAAACCTAAAAAAAAAAAGTTCGGGTATGATATGTGAAAATGTATGTAAACCACATGTATGGTTTATGGAATTTTCTTTTAATTAATTGATGTAGTTAAACATGCTATGTAGCTAAAGTTGCTAAAAATAGCACGTAAAACAGTATCCCTCTTTAATATACGGCTAAGTGTTTCAAAATGTATCCAACTTTGCACAAATCTCTAGTCTATGTATTCATCTTTAATCGCTTTTATAAATTATTCCGATGATCTTACTTCGAGCAACACCCAAGCATGGTTTTTCTCATTTTAAAAAAAGCATATTCTCTGGTAACATCGAAACACTTCAATTCTAAAGAAAAAACGCATATAAAAAAAAAATCAAAGATCTTAAGACAAACAACACAAAAATTCCTATGTTGTTATTCGACGAAGAAGATGTTGATTAAGTTGTTGTTATTATTCGATATTGTTTCCAAAAAATATGTGTTTCCAGAAAATTGGTTGTTGGTAATAAAGATGGGTTGTTTGAGACTATTTTTACTTGATATCATCGAGATGAAATGATATGTTACGTTGAGGCGTTTTTTGGTCAGAGAAATAGTATTGACGGAAAAGTTTATCGCCGGAGAAGATGGTAACCTGCTAAAAAGTCAATGTTACCTGCTATATCCGGTTCATTGCATTAATCGTGAGTTTTTAGGACTTCATTACATTTAATAGAAGTGATTAAAAATGGATACATAGAATAGAGATTTTTGTAAAGTTGAATAAATTTTGACACACTTTGCCCTTTAATATTACGAAATTCTTTTTCGGATACTAAAATTAATCCATTTCGATACTCTAAGTTAATTTTAAAGTAGTTAAATGCATTAATAATATGGATAATTTCATTAATTGATTATTTGTTTATGTATTTAGAAGGGTAAAATGGGTAGAGACTAGAAAATGAAGTTGATAAATGTATTATTACATTTTCAAGTTTGATTTTGTTGTCATTTAATGCACACTAATATGTACCTTTAGAGCACAAGTTAGAAACTACTAATATGTGCTTTAGAGCACAAGTTAGAAAAACCGTTTATAGTAACTTTATTTTAAGTATATCATCATTCTAGTTCTGATATCAATTTTGTATTATTGTGGTTGTAGAATGAGTTAATAACAAATGAGCAGTAACAAGTCAATGAAGGATAAAGTGTGATAAAATCAAGGCTCATTAAACTATTAAAGACTGTACTCGATGTTCATTGTTCAGATGTCGCTTTCACTAATTCAATGCCAACCTAAACCAAATATCATTTCAATCGTATAAGATTATTTAAATCGTTATATATAAATGGAAAATCATATTTACGGCTCTAAGGCCATCTACAATGTATATGAGTTTGCACCAAATTTGGTATATTGGTGTAACGAACCATCTCCAACTAACTCATCAAATTTGGTGCAAAATTTAGTGTACACCAAATTTTGGAAGATTTTGTACCAAATTTGGTGTAACACTAAACTTTACACTAAATTTATAATGTTTCATTTTAAACCCTATGTTTAAATTATTGTTATTATATAACTATAAAACTTGAAAAAACTTATTTATTTGCATGATTCTTTTAAGTACTATATACTTTAGATTATATAATATGATTATTAAAACAATAAAATATAATTTTCAAACAAATTATGATAATTTAAACATTGATTTATCCAAAGAAGTTATGTAATTGAAGCTTTATGAAAGTAAATAAATAAACTTAACATTTAAGTTAATAGTTTGGAAGGTTAATTGATCATAAAAATAATGAATTCAAGTAAAATATAATGTAAAAATAGTTTAGGGGGCAATGTGAAAATGGTGAAAGTAGTTTTAGTGTAGAAATTTAGTGCATACTTTGGAGATGAAACACATTTGATGTAAGTATATTCTTGAAAGATTCCTTTATTACATCATATTTGGTGTAGTGTTTAGTGCATACGTTAGAGATGCCCTAAGAACATCTTCAATATATACACTATTTTAGTGCATCAAATTGCACTATTTTAGTGCAAAAAGATAATCTTTTAGAGAATATGTTTGCACTAAAAAAAGTTGCTCCAATGTGATGCACTAAATCTTTACACTAAATCATTTGTAATTAATTTAAAATACACAATTCAACAATATAGTATTAAAATTTTTATATAACTATTAAACTATAATAAGAGATGTAATAACGATCATTATATTAAAATTTTTTGAAAATATAAATGAATTTTTCATGAAAAATATGAAGTTTCTTTGATAAATATAATAGTAAACATTATATTTAGTAATTTTAAAAATATTAATGACAAATTTATAATTAATACATCATATAAATATATTTTAATTATTATAAATATTATTGTTTAATGTGAATAGTGTTTAGTGCAACACTAAACACTATTTACCACTGCATTAAAATAGTAAATTGTTTAATGTTTACATTGGAGCGAGTTTTTTACAATTTTGCACTATTTTAGTACAAAAAGGTACAAATAGTGCACACGTTGAGATGCTCTAAGGGCTGTCAATAAGAACCATCTAAAGATAATCATTAAACTTAAAGTTTCCTTTATTAATCAAAACCTTAATTAATATTACCACATATAAAATGAATGTTTTAGTTAATTAAATACAAATCTTCAGTGTATTAATTATAATTTTGATTAAATTAGGAAACTTTAGTTTCAATAAATGCATAATTTTTCTCCTATCATTTTCCTATATAAATTTGTTTGGAGTCAAGCAATGGTTAAATACGGTTACACATCGAATTACGGATTTTAGTGTTTTTGCATCTAAAATGGATGCTCATTTCTGGTACTTATTTTGTTATTTTTCCTTCATCTTTTCGAACCGCAAATATTTTAATAAAAAACATCTTTAAAAAGACTGGATACAAATACAATTAATATACTGATCGAAATTATAAACCTATAGTAGTGTGTAAGATAAGGGGACGCCGATTCACTAGGGCCACTAGGCCAAAACAAAACAAAAGACATCGAAAAATAAAACTACTATAAATAAACGGGTAAACGGAGAAGGTTTTCCCTGTTTAGGTTACCCGGGGAGGGCGAGCATTTTTACTCAGATGTACGTGGCCTAACCGGGTTATCCCGTGACCGTTTCCGACCCTTTCCCTGGCCACCCCAAGATATGCCTCTAGTAAGGTTCAAACTTGAGACCTCTTGCTTCTACTATAAATGTTTAAAACAAATTGTATTGCGAACCGGACTTTTATTTTAGGTTAGTTATTTTAAATATACATTTTAAGGTTTTAACCACAATGATGTCGTGTAATTAGAGTGAACATCAAAATGTATTAAGCTATTATCGTATGTTATCAACTAAACAACTTATGTTGTACTCGTATGTAATAAACTTTCAACTATCGATATATATAGTATGTATTCGATAGATTGCTCATCAAATATCTGGTATGTTTGCAAACGTGTGGCTGTTAGCTATGTTCTCACTATCTATTGTCATCCAACACATTATTGTCATGGGAAGGGCTCAATTTTTCGAAGCAGATTCAATTTTTCTTTATTTTAAGATACTATTTGGGAACCTTACGATTTATCGGTATTACGGTGTAACCCTTGGATATGTAACATTTTTAGACCCAATTTGGATGATTAGTTTGGTGCTTCACGGGATCGGAAGGGCTCAAGTTTGACTATAGAAACTTGAAGTGGTAAGATAGATTGGCGTGAGAGATCAACACGTATTTCGCTTGTAAGTTACGAGTAGTTTTTTTATTGTTAATTTTAAAACTTTGTTAATATATAGTTGCTATATTACGTACAACCATAACTTTACTGACCTTCATTTGAGAAAAGCGGAAATTTGACCGATTCATGCCATATGGAAGTACATTAAAACCATATTGGGTTTCTACCATCCTTCACCACCTCAACAATTACCAGGGCGGAACCATGTAGAATGTAGGGGTAACAGTTGTTACGAGTTCATTCTTAATACGCAGTGTAATTTCTATTGAAAAATAGGATTTTTAGTTACAGTTCTTGTTTGTGCTACTGGTTCAAAAAGATTAGGATACCATTGCTTGCTGATAATTACTTAACTAATGTTACTCACTAACAAGATATTTTATGGATCAAAATTAGTAGTATAAATTTGAAAATGGTAGTCTATCAATGCTTTTAGTAGTTGTTGTACATGGTTGGTACGATTGGACACCTTAAAAATATATATATAAACAATCACGGAAAATGTGAAGCATGGGAATTAGAACTTAATTATAATCTGATTGTGAACTTTAAGATCCAGTGACGACTTATTATGTTTCTTGTACACTATAAATATTTAGTTAGTTACTTAATCAACCTACGTACGTGATTTTCAATATATAACGTTATAAGCTACCAATGTCGTTTGTTAACGATATGTTTTTCATAGTCATTAGTGTTTAAGAGTATGAAGAATAATATAAGATATTCAGGTACATATATTTAAAATAATGAAAATGTTAAAATAGCTCTAAGGTTTTAACTTTTAAGAAATTTAGACATGCATTATAAGTTTATAACAAAGTTCATGTCATTTGTTTATGGCTGTAATGGAAAATTTCATCACTCTATTACAGTGAATGGTTCAAATCCAATATAATATCGGACTGGATCTTGATTAATGGGCTACAAAGTTGGGCTAAAAAACTATGCTTTACAGCTATTGATGGGCTTAATTGGATGCATACTAATTTCATTTTGCATATGAACCAGCCCATTACATACAACCTTGAAAACAGAGAGCGATATGCGTCAGCGTATATGCTAAACCAAACTATATAAATCTGACCTTGTAAGATATAAATAAATAAAATGTATATATATTAAATTATAATAAATGTAGTCTTATTTTCTCCATTTGGAAGGTCCTTGCAACCTTATTCCACAAAAGAAGAGGGGAAAAAGATTTGGATGAAGTAGAACAATAATAAGTTTGGTAATATTACAAAAATACACCCATAAATTGATTACTTTAAAAAAAAAATCAATCATGTTTTAGGCTAGCCATTCCCCTTCCATTCCTTCAATTTCACCAATGTCCATGCTGCATATATATATAAACAGCAAAATATAAGATTTTTACACCCTAATAATATCACGAATAAAAAATAATCTTTAGTTATGAAGGTCGTTGAGCACGACAAGTACAATGTTTATAAACTTATAATCGATGTAGTCTGCTATGCTTATAACTTGTAATCGGATTTTAAAGAATAACCTTTTTTACTCTACAATAAAAAAAATTTAAAGGTTCGGGTTTGCCTGTCAAGTCAACAAAGTTGGCTCGGGTCAACAAAGTTGGCTCGAGTTACAGTCCAAAGTGCATATAAGCAAATTTAATGAGGTCATGGAAGGTGTCACATAATATGAAAATGGAATTTATAAGAAGGATTCAGAGGCAGACATTGTGGTGGGGACCTGTATGGCCTTACTGCTATGGTTTTAAAGTTTCACACTGCAAATATTCAGAAGCAAACACTGCAGGTCTCTTTTTACTTACTACTACTTAATATAGCCAGGAAACCAACAGAATGGGCATTAAAATCTATGGCTAAACAAAGTTTATTCTTAAAAAATAATACTCCAGTATTAATCACTTTTATTAAAAATGCACGGAGAGGATTCCTAGGAACAACATAAAACATCTCCAGATCCTAAAGTATCAATACAACTATAATCTTTGATAAAACATGTAATAAAATGAATTGAATCTTACCAAGGAGGGAATTCCATACTTTGATCAAAAGCATTAGACTCATCATCTGGTCCAATTTCGATGGAGTTTAAGTAATCGAACCAACGAGCTGAAATAACTAAATTCATGGTATCATTCCATTCCATTTGGTGCTGCTCACCTAATAATATGATCTCCTTCATCTCTTCAGTATTCATAGCTTGATGTAAATCATTTCCACCACTAGAGGAAGTGGTGGTCGAGTTTGTCACTACTTCCTCAGTGGCAGACACTGCGGCCGAAGATGAAGATGAACATGAAGATGATGATGACGACGTGGAATAATTCGATAATGGGTTGTGATAAAGACTAGCATCTAAGTTTTTAAAATCTTTAAAATTGAGATTCAATCCTAAAGTTTGATCAGGAAGTGTAGGATTAAGATTTGCATGATATAGTTGTGGTAAAGGGGGAGGACTAATTGGGGATATAGGCCAATAATAAGGAATTGAAGGTGGACAAGATAAACTAGGATATTGATCTAAATAATTGTTGGATATATTCGTTGTTGCGGCGGCAGTGGTGGTGGTGGAAGGATAAGCTCTAATATTTCTTCTAGACTTAAATTTTGACTTTTCTTCTACTCTTAAAGATGGTTGCTCCAATTGTGGTTCATGTTTGTTGGCTGATTCTTGTTGTTTCATTGAAGCTCTATGGAACTTAAGGGCTGTGACAATTTCTTTTCGAGCCTCAGCCATATTAAGAAGCCTTTCTTGATAAGGTTTACTCGTGTGTTGTCTCCTTCTAAGTTGTTTCTTAGGTTGTGGTGGTGGTGGTTGTGGATGCATGTTGTTCGTACAACATTCCTCATTCGTGTTTAAGGTTTCTGGCAACTTCTCGTCGCCATTGAACGAATCTTTGGTTTTTGTAGAGGTTAAGTGTTTTACTAGGCTACGTATGTAAGCACCGGAGAGATGAGGCTCTTGTTTAACCTTATCAACTTTGTGTTTTTCCATTGATAAACTTACTCGGCTAACTCTGTTTTGCGTTGAAGATGATTTGCTCCTCATGTCTAATCGCTCACACTCTCCCTGTTTACAACTTGCAGAACTGATTGAAAACTTTGGTTTCCCTTTTATTTTATGTAAGCAAAAGTAATAAAAAAAGACAGAGGTCAGCAGGTCTCATGAATGATATAAATATAGTTGGTCAGCAATTATTTTCTATTTTTTAGATTATATGACATATCTTTTAGCAACTAGTAAGATTACTCACTTTTAGGAAACAACAATGTGCCATTGGTACAATGAAAGGAGAAGGTAACATATATAGAATTATAGATAGACATATGGGCACGTTGGTTCACGGGTTAATACATGCTTGGATGAAATATGTCCAATTTCAGACATTGGGTTAAAAGGTGCCGGTTTGGGTGGGTTAACCCCACAAGTATATTTCTGCCCATTTATTTCTATCAAAACTGTAATAATTTTATTACAATAATGATCTGAAACCTTCAATAAAAACAATTCAGGAAATCGTAAGCTATAAAACATTAAAACTGAACTTTGAAATGACTTTCAACTCATTTGACCCGTTCCCATTCTAGTTAATATTTTGATTCGACCCGTTTGAGACTAAATACAAACCATAACTCATTTAAAACACTTCCCTCTGTAATCCATTCATTGTTGAGGCTGGAGGAGCCTTATCTACACAAAGATAGCATCTTATTATTCTCTTAAACTGAATATTTTGGAATTATCCTATTTTGGCAAATCACTAGGTTCTCACACTTTTGTCTTAAATAGAAATGATTTATACCCTCCGGCTTACACGAAATTTACAAGTACTACCATAATGTGTATGTATAGTGTTATTTTCATGTGCTATCTAGTTGAAGAAAAGTTAATGATCTAAAGTTATATGATATATCATATCCCATTAGATATATATGATGAAACAAATGTTATATCCTATCCCTTCACCAGTTTATTATTCAACAAGCAGTTGAATCCCAATAAACGAAAGAAACAATAAACACAAGAACTATAAAAAGTCCAGTCTGAGTTATTATATATGGATGGATGTTTAGGTAATTTCTGTTTTTTCTCTTCCTTGAATCACCTAGTCTGCCTTTGGTTGAAATCAATTTTGATACAATAGACTTTAACGACGTCAATGTTTTTTTTAAAGAAATACAAGACCTCATGTTATAGGATCATCGGAAGTTGCATTCTAAAAAAAGAAAGAATAAGAAGGTAAGTTGCTTAAATTAGTAAATAAATTAATTGACACATCATATAAAGTCGAAGCAACTGGCATGACAGTTTCTGTGGATCAGTAATGATGCAATTGTCGGCCTTTGTAACCACAATTCCACAAATAAAGCAAGACTGAACCAGTTTCCCTTTCATGATTCAATATCACATTAAAAATGTATGCACACGCTTATGTGGTTTAGACTTGCAGTATATTCGAGTCTAAGTTTATGTGAATATGTGATATATTGATATGTATGTATTTATCGCGTGTCAAGTTTATGTCCTATTTAGAATAGACCAGTATAATTATTGTCGGGTATCGAGACATAGGATCTGACATTTTCTAAAAGCACATTAATCGGGCCAACTGAAGACGGAATTGCTCCATACCATCCTCTCTATCACTTACTGTTCTTGCTGTGATTTTTATTTAAGAATTTTTTTTTTTTTTTTTTAGCATACTATAATTTCCACAATAAGTGAAGGGTGCCAGAGCATGACATGTATATTACTCCATAGCTACTAGCCCAGCATATATAGTTTATATAAGTTGACAGTTTCTTCAAGTAACTCAACATTAGTAATTTAGTATCCAGAAGATCTGCTGAGATCTATCTGAAATAAGTGAATAATGAAAATCAACATGGCTACATTATATCAATGAAGCAATAAATCATATCATATACGGAGTATGAGATAAGAGAGATGCTGGTTTCATGAGTCCGTCTTGGCTTTAACAGACACAACACGCTTTAAGGTCACAAAAACAACATATCTCATAATTAAGAACTCTGCAGTTAAATGTGCTTAGAGTAGTACCAAGATGGGTAATTGAATAACAATAAATAAACAAAGGCATAGGGAATTGGAAACAAGAGTGCAATAATATAATAACGAAACAATAGACTGATGGATTAGAAGTATACTCGTGTCCTGATTTATGAACGTACACTTATATATACCCCATGTGTTGAACCAAAACACACATGTTTATAAGTTGTCTAAACATGTTTTTTTAAGCATATATCTATGTCAGCCTGCAACTGAAGATTGATTGCCGCCCTTTTTTTTGTATAAAAATAGCAGTGGCAGGAATGCTAAAAGTTAGTAAAACCATTACAGATGAATTACAAAAACACTTTTGTGTGCACTGAAAATAAGACGAAGTGAAATGTATTTTTTGGGAGAAGTATATATAGATAAAAATACAGATTCTAGCTATAAAAAGGAGAAACGATAAGAAAAATGAATTAATGTTCATGATCAAAGTCACATGTGAGCACACATAAAGACGACAGAATACAATAAAATAAAATACATTTCATATATCAGCATGTATGTATGTATGTATATCTATATGTTTATGATTAAATAAATAAATAAATAAATAAAAAACATTCACAATAAAATAATTTAACGAATTCTGTAAACGATAGGGACCAGCGGGTTTGGATAAACATGAAAATGAGCAGTCATTGCATTGGCTTCATTCAGACATTTACAAAATCCTTTTTTTCTTCTTTTTTTTGTTATGCTCAAATATTACTCAACTCAAATATAAACCCGACCCGATTTACCATTCAGTTAACAACTACAGGCTTGAACATGAACGCAATTTATTATGCCTTCTATTTCTATATATAAAAATAAATAAAAAATAAAAATTATAATTTCTCTAGTTTTAGAGTTTAGACTTTAGACTATTATAGTACGGAGTATTTAGCAATGCAACTTCTTTGGGCCTATATATCAGTTTGAACTCAAGTAGCCCAATGGGCCTATTACGGAGTAAATAAATATACGAAAAGATGGTTCAAATTTAAACAACATACAATCACCCCCACACGCACATCCTCAGTCCCTCAGTCTAACGGCATTTTGCAGTTTTTAATGCGTCTCCTTCACGCATCAACAATTTTCAGAAATTGTTAACAAGATCAGGGTTGTCTTCAGAAATCATACTAATCATCATCAACATCAGATATCCTCCGCCATCATCTCCTTCTCCGGTGGTGAACCACTCTCATCACTTCTGGCTGATTTCATACATACAAACGTATCTTGTTAACTATTTGTTTCCGACGAGGTTTTCGAATTTATCGTCTCCGATTGACGTAGATCAGAGTTTATCTAATATGTTTTCGTCTTTGAATCTGTCACCTGCGACGTACGCCGTTTTGTGATGATAGGGATGTTCTCCGACGTGAGTGTTTTTCTAGTGTTGACTATATGTTTGACTTTGACCAGAAGTCAACAACTTGTTATCTAAGAAATTTGTTTACCCCACACAAATGGCTGATAACGAGGGTTTGGGTGTGCGGTCTTTATTTTTCCTGATTAAAGCCCCAACAGATCTCATTCTTGTGTGTATAAATCCACATGGGTATGTGAAATTTGTGATATTATATTATTATCTTTTGAGTTTTACTTTTTTGTGTAAGAAATAATTTGCATTAATTTGTTGTTGGTAATATCAGATTAAGTTAGTGATGAAGGCTCTACACTGCGGTGCAGCCACATTGGCCAGTGACAAGAATGGTCATCATGTCATTCAGTATTGTCTGGTTAACTTCCATGGTGATTTTGTAAAGGTACTATCTTTTAGAGTACTAATTTATATCGTTTTGTTCTATGTGCATCTGTTGCGTACAAATGTTATAGGTTATTTTTCAATGTATGTTTCATGTAGACTGTTTGCATCCCCGCTCGGGCTGATGTCTGTTGTGCCCCAAATATTATATTTAGAAAATGATTAGACATTCTTAAGGACGGTTGTTATCGCCTTTTCGTTTGTAAATGTAGAATCAGCGAGTAATATGCTTATATTTCAATGTATACCATTAAAATCTCAAATTATAGGTATGATACTTAGTAGTGTGTAATTGGGTGTTTTGTGATGTTATTCTGAAAAAGGTGGATTTGTACTTTGAATGACACCTTAAGACAAACCAACAATGCTTTCGTTTATACAATAATTACAAAGTTTTAATTGTAAATGTTGAATGAACCATAGGCGCATTCTGTGAAGTCAAATGTGGTGATCTGAGAAATTAAAATGTCTTCAATTGTATTCGGTATAGGTAGGAATATACCTATATGTGTTTTTGTTAATTGTTTTCAGATCAACGCGGAGGCTAGTGATAAAGTCTTGGAAGTGGAACAGAAATACAACTTGGTTCGGAAGCCAGTTTATCATAAACAAAGTGAAGTCATAAAAGGAATACCATTGTGTATTGCAAATCAGAAGACAGATCAGGTTTGTTTGGTTTTTCTCTAATTTATAGAGTGAAAATAAGCTTTTTGCCATATTCACTACAGAGAGTAATTCCTGCATTGAGATTGCTGATTCTCTTTTAACTGTTTCCCATATAGGTTCAACACTTTCTTGGTGAATGTGCCCAACACCTTGAAAATGGTGAAACTTTTTAGGATCCGTTCGGTAGTGCATCCTTTGCAATATGGGGAACAGAATCTTAGAAAGGCTGTACCTTTGGCTCTTGGTCTCTTCTGCATATTAAACCCAAAGGTGAACTGTTTTGTGGCCGAATCTTTTTGTTTGTGAATGTTAATCTAATTTTTTACTATATGTTTGATCAGGTCCACGTTATGGATATGTTGAGTCGACTCAGTCATGATGTTGATACAAAAGTTGCTATGGTAGGATGCTCACTATTATAACTTCAATTTAATATTTGTGAACATCACCATGACTTTCCAGATTGGGTTTTACAGGCTGCAGGCATCTCTTTGGGGTTGATAGGTGCAGGAACCAATAATGCTAGAATTGTTGGCATGCTTCGGAATCTTTCAAGCTATTCCTACGAAGAAGCCAGTCTTCTCTTCTGTGTAAAGCTCTCTATGCTAATAAGCTAATCCTCTTCAACTGTTGTACTTGCGGAGCGAATAAGGGGCATTATCTAAGAGTTGCAATTATTATTGTTGCAGGTTCACATTGCTCAAGGTTTTGTACTTATGGGGAAGGGTTTGTTAACCCTTGCTCCCTACCACTCGGAACTATTCTTACTTTCCCCGTAAGTAGACTTTACTCATAACATGTCTTACTGTCTCATAAGGTCATAAGTGTTTTTTGCTTGTAATTGTCAAATGCGTTTAAATAGTATACATGGCATGTTAGGTATTTCACCATTTATCAAACCCTATTCTTGTCTACGTCTGTCCTTGCTAAACTGCCTTGGCTGGGCTTCTAGTACTACTTCATGCATGTCAATATGTCATGATGTGAAAGCTATCATTTTGAAAATATATCACGATGAGCTGTACTTCGTGGTTTTGGCATGGCAGGTTTGTACCATTATTATATATGAAGTTGTTCAGTTCCTGCATGTGTGGTTCTGACCCTTCACTACACTAGATTAAGGGTTAATTAACATTTGATACACGCCTACTGTAAGAAAGTTCAGATTCAACTTGTCTCTGTTGAATTACTTGCTGGAGAAGTCCTAAAGCTGATTCCGGTCCATGAGTATATGAGTTGTTGGAAGCGAATGAAGATATATTTGCAGTCCTTACTTTTATTTGATTTAATATGATGCACAATTGAAACAATAACTTTGGATCAGATAAGTTTTGGTCACTTGAAGTTTAAATCACATAACCGTTTGCTTGTAATATAATACAGATGCAAGTAATTTCATGATTAGATGACGACTGATGAAGTTTTTCCTTTTTGTTTCATGGTATGTGTTCTGATACTACATTTTGTGTTCTCTTTGTCAGAGCATGTGAAGCAGGTTTTCACTTCCTGTTCTGATAATTTGGAGAAGAAGCAATTTTGTTACATTCTTGCTCGACAAGTAAGTCCGAATCTGTAAAAGCTGCTTGACTTCTAATATTTGGCATCGATAATAGTTTTTCCCGATCAAAAGCATCACCATAGTTCCAGGACCTTATACTAAGCCTATATTTTGTATCAGACTATCAGTTCCAGGAAGTAGAACATCTATGGTGAATTGGTGATTAAAAGTATCCTTTTAATGAAATGATCATGTGAGCATATTGTTCTTAACACGAATAGAAATTCTAACCTAAAAGGCCATTCAACAAAGTTCTTGTTGTTTTTTTACTTAAGTAGCCTTTGAGATGCAAGAGATTCAATCTAGTCTATTCAGTTATTAGGTGAGTAACATGTTGATGAGTTAGAGTATTCTTATAATTTTAAAGCTGCTAAAGATCCTTAATTCTTGTTACGTTACTGGTATAAAGAGATTCAACCAAGTATGTTAGTTATTTTCCTAAGTAGCATTTTGATGAGTTGGAGTGTTTCTATAGTTGCAAGGCTGCAGATAATTCTTGTTTTTTATTGCTCATAAATGTCTTTTTTATTTGTTGTTTTTATAGATTAGAAGTTGCCAAGCTATTTCAAGGATGTGGAATACGGAATGTGAACGTAATATGGAATCCGGCCGGACAACATACGAGGGAGAACTGGAAAAACAGAGGACGGAATACGGCAAGACGGAATACGTGGGTAAACGTAAACGGGTATATGGTTTTATACAATGGAATCGGGCTTACGGTAATCAGAAAAACGGACAAACGGTTCGCTGTATGCGAGTTACAATTTCCAAAATCATCGTGTGTTTTTTTTTTCTTTTTTTTTTCTAGCCACAACCCACTTAAACTGCAGTTTATTGGACTTCCGTTTTTAATTTCTCCAAATGATTCAAATGGACCCAAGATGTCAAGCAAAATTACCCAGTGGACCTGTTTAACAGAGTTGAGTCAGTAACTATCAGGCCTCGTAATTACATTTTTTTTTTATTGTTTGAATCAAAATTCAAAACTCAAACTGTACATTTATATGTGTGTTTTGGAAATAGTATACTTAAAGATAATACGATCATGTAACAATAATTTTTTACTATGATAATTATATATACTTTTTACGTAATACTCGGAACCCGGAAAGCAGAACCCGGAGCGCGGACCATAACCCCGAACCCGGAGTATAAAACCATTACCCAAGATTCGGAACTGGATACCGGAACCCAGGAAACGGTACCCGCACACCGGTCGCCAATGATTACGGAACCCGAGAACCCGGAACCCAGAACATCGTTCACATCCGTCCAATCACTAAGAATAGATTGAGGTTTGGTGAGATTTGCGAACAGGTATATACTTGCTGCACATGAAATTGAATATTATTATATATGATTATGTAAGGTTTTGTAATTCTTTGATTTCATCTTATTAGTTTCAATTTCAGTTGTTCCATAATTTGATTTGATCTTAAATTAGGGTCTAGATGGTACCCACTGACTTGGAACGGATGAAGAACTCTTTGAGACTCAAAATATATCAGGGCTTTGGATTGATCTCCATTATAAATTTATAACTAATCTTGGAGTGCATATGTGGGCCATTATGAGTGATTCAATAGTAGCAGATAGTAAGTCGCTGCAGAAATTAGATTGTGTATGTTTTATATAGGTTTATTTGATTCTTTCATGAAGAAATGTGAACAATTATGTAGGGTAATACTCCTGGGAATACAGAAGTTGATGGTAAGTTACAAGATGGGAAGGAAAAACTTCCTATTAAAAGGTCAAAAGGAAACCTGGGCAGTTTAAGTATGATTACTGTTTAGAACAATGAACCGAGCAAAGCAGGTGCATCTGCTAATGGAGTTTATCCCAAAAGGTATAATGAACATCATTGAACTTCAGTTTTATGTCTATACAATCAGAAGTTACTCTGTATTCCTTCTTGCTTTTGTTCACTTCTGATTAAGTAGTTCAATTCTTGTTCTCGGTTCCAATATTTTCATACTTTTGGTTTGGTTTGGTCAGGCTTGGTCTGGTCTGGTTTTGGAGCTTTACACCCTCTTAGATGAAACACAACCCAAATCAACCCTTTCATTAGTAAATGGGTCGAAAGTGCCACCTCTAGTTACTTAGGTCAGTAAGTTATGTTTCAAATATGATAAGTTTTGAGTTAAATATGAATTTTCAGTGCTGAGAGTGGAAGTGAAGGAACTGAAGGAAATTCTGAAAATGCAAGTATAGTTGTGTAGTACGTGTTTACATCTGATGATTTTATTTGGGCAACAGTTCTTTAATATAACCACTTATCTGGATGGCTAGAGTTATAGAATTTATCTACTATCTAGACGCAAGTTTCCATACCTTGAAGATTAATGCTATGTGTTGGAATTTTGAATATATAGGTATCGTCGCAATGTAATTTGTAAATTTTTAAATGTTATTAATATATTGCAGGACTCCCAAATGAAATCAAGATCTAGGCAAGATTCTTGAAGGTTCGGTTCTTTGAGTGTCTTATAGTGCAGTCTTACTTTTGCCATGCTTTCTGTTACTGAAAAAACTGAAGCATCTCAAAATGGAAACTCTGCAAATGGAGGACCAAATGCGCCTCATTCTGTGGTCAACCAAACAGTGCCTGGTCCAACCACCAAAATAAATAACCGTATGGAATACTGGAATGGTACAAATTTCACCCATTATTGCAATGGCGTGGGAAGGTAACTTCTGGTCCAGTTGCAGGGGAATGGTTACTGCTGGATCAAGGGACAACATGCAGTCGCAGGTCTGACTACAGGTGCACCTTTTTCTACTTTTTGTTTCTCATTCATTATTTTGTATAACTGCGGGGAACATCTCAGAACTGATGGGATGAATTTCTGCTCTTACTGTAATTTAATTTAGTGGTCATTAAAATATTTAAGGATTAAAACACCATTCATATTGCAGGTTCAATTTGCTCAAGATTTTGTACTTACGGGGAAGGGTTTGTTAACCTTGCTCCCTACCACTCGGAACTATTCTTACTTTCCCCGTAAGTAGACTTTACTCATAACATGTCTTACTGTCTCATAACGTCATAAGTGTGTTTTGCTTGTAATTGTCAAATGCGTTCAAATAGTATACATGGCATGTTAGGTATTTTACCATTTATCAAACCTTATTTTTGTCTCCGTCTCTCCTTGCAGAACTGCCTTGGCTGGGCTTCTAGTACTACTTCATGCATGTCAATATGTCATGATGTGAAAGCTATCATTCTGGGAATATATCACGATGAGCTGTACTTCGTGGTTTTGGCATGGCAGGTTTGTACCATATTATATATGAAGTTGTTCAGTTCCTGCATGTGTGGTTCAGTTCCACTAGATATTAGATTAGGATTATCTATTATTAATTAGTTTAATAATTAGTTATGGAGTCTTTATTATTAGGATTAGTATTTATTTACACAATAATCTGTTTCCTAATAGGATTAGGGTTAGTTTTCTCTAGTTTAAATAGGAATCATTGCATAGGGTTTAATTATGTTATCTGCTGTGTTTTTCTAATTTGATAGAAGAGATTTTCTTAACCCTGTTTTTATCTTTCGTCCGGTAACACACTAACATGATAGTTATCCCCATCACATTCGACAATACGCAATTGTCTAATTTTGTAACTTTGTGCTACATCAATTACACTCATTGATGTAGCAATACTGGCAATTTAGGGGGCTTGGGTAACAGGTCGAAAGGGACCAGGTCGGAGTAGCGTTTGCGAAGATATATTAATAGGTTCTGGTCATTTACCTAACTTGACTGCAAGCAGGGGTGGAGTCAGGAAATTCGGATGGTGGGGGCGAAAAAAAATTATTTTCATTTCTTGTATAGTTTCGTGGGGGCGAAATTTTTTAAAATGACATTAATAGCTTAAAAAATTTCTTTTTTTACGTAATTTAAAATATCTAACGGGGGCGGCTGCCTACGCTACCACTGCCCTGTCTCCGGCCCTGACTGCAAGCATATTTCTACGTCAGGTTTCATCCATAATCTAAGAATAGAACATGAATCAGATCTAGCCCAATGGGCCGGTTGGTGGTAATATTTGTATTTGGTATCTCAATGTCTTGCAACTTTTTTGGGCCTATATTTCAGTTTGAAGTCAAGTAGCCCGGTGGGCCTAACCTAGAGTTACTCTTATTATATCATTTCAGCCCAAAAGGTACAACAAAAACAGGATCGTTAATTAGTTTTTCTTTTCTTCTTCTTATCCATAATGGGTACAAAAAAAGTCGTATAATATGTTATCTATTACTCCCTCCGTCCCAAAATTATTGTCCACCAACAAAAAGCACACAGTTTAATAAAAGTGGGACCACAACAGTTTTCAATCACTCAAATAGAATCTCCACCCACTAAACTCTCTTCTTATTGGTTGAAATGGGAAGTGGACAATTATTTTGGGACGTCCCAAAAAGGAAAGATGGACTATAATTTTGGGACGGAGGTAGTACATTTTAACATGCTTTTAGTACTTTGTAAACCAAATGGTCGAAATATAACATCGTTTACACATATTAAACTACATTTTTATCATAATCGTCCAACCTGAAATTAAGGTTAGACGGCATTATACTCGGCAATGTCTATATGTACCAATGTTTTAAAAATAGGTTTTTTTTTAGCGAATCGGTTTTCTGTCCGGACCCGGTTCAATCCGGTCGAACCGATTTTATTTCCGGTTGAACCGCCAATTTTGTACAATATGAGTTGAACCGGTTTTGTGTCCAGATCCGGTCCGACTGGTTCAACCGGTTTTCAAAACATTGATATGTACAAAAACATAGATTTCAGTTTTTAGCTAGAAAGACGTAACATCATATCAGGCACTTCTATCATCTATGCAAGTAACTAAAACACCATAACGTAAAGTTATGATTATAAAATGAAACATAGTGGAATGATGCTAAGGTACTTAACCAGCCTAACTTAACGCCTTTAACAAAATACAAACAAAAACTCCTTACAACTTTATGTCGACCTATTTCCCAGTTAACTGTCTCTAATTCTATGACCTTTCTTTTTTATTTTTCTATCCAAATAAACGTAGTGAATTCAACATGATAATATAATAATACGATACGATATAACATGTCAGTTAGGTTTTTAGTTTCATTAATTGATAATAAGTTGAATGAATACGATAAAGCTTATTTGTTACGAATAGAAGGGGTAAAATAAACATGAAATATCTACCAAAAGAACATGTGAAAAAGAGACTAAAGACCAAGTAAGAAGTTAAATTATAGGGAAATATGGACGTCATTGTCGTGAAACGCTTAAAACAACTAAACCATTTCAATTAATAAAACTTTGGTTATTATTTTATGGCCGTCATAGTTTTATTATTATTATTATTATTATTCATTATTATATTTCTAAAAAATAATTAAACACGTTAAGATGTTATGTACCCGTGTCCAACCTTTAATCTTTTGGTTGGTTCTCGCATATTGAATTGATTGGAATAAAAAAAAAAGGAGTGTTTCGTATAATATAACAAGATAAAAAGTTTGTACAATATTAAGTGCGTTTTACAATATTGTATAATATAACATTGTATGGTGATATACTGATGATCTACGAAGGATTTTTTTTATAATGTACGAATCATCACTTTACATAAAAGAACAGTTAAAAAATATTCTTACGTTACGGTTGGTTCGCGGAATATATTTGATGGAATTGAAATTAATCAAAAGAATTGGAATTTCATGGAATTTGAATTCATTTAGGGTGAGAGAACTTGATACTTACAACTCAATTCATTTGTAAACCAAACATGCTCATGTAATGGAATTGAGATTCCAATTTCATCGAATACCCTTGAATTTCGCAAACCAAAACCCAACCTTAGATTTTAGGTACGAGCATTGTCAATAACCTAAAAAGTTGCAGGTGTGTTGTAAAAAGGTTGTTGAACAATATTGGGCGTGTTGACTCATCTTAATTCGTATTTATCTTTTAAGTTTTTAACTAATAAAATCAACACCAACTCGGATATTTTCTTTCTTCATAATAGTAAAATATATAAATATTATTACTTCATTATTAAGTTAGAGAAAACGTACCGTTTGTTTGAGTCTCGAACTCTCGATATAATATGAACATAGTATACATTAATTATTAATTAATTGGTCTTGTTGTCTACTTGTTGTATTTACGTGTAAATTACTTAGGGTGTGGCAGTGGCACATTTATTCAACTTTTTTTATTTTTTAGAAGAGAAAATTCGATAAACCATACCTGTGGTTTGCACACATTTTCACAGATCATACCCGAACTTTTTTTTTTTCTTCATGTTTTCGATACAATAAGTTTCAATTTGCTCATAAATGGTACCTCCGTCTAACTCCGTCTATTTTTGTCGTTAAGTTTTACCAAAATTCCGTCTATTTTCAATACAATAAGTTTCAAAATTGCTCGTAAATGATACCCAAAAGTTTCAAAATTGCTCATAAATGATACCTCCGTGCAAATCACGTGGTAAAACTTAACGACAAAAATAGACGGAGTTGGACGGAGGTACCATTTACGAGCAAATTTGAAACTTATTGTATCGAAAACATAAAAAAAAAAAAAGTTCGGGTATGATTTGTGAAAATGTATGTAAACTACAGATATGGTTTATGGAGTTTTCTCTTTTTAGAAAAAGTTGGAAATTAAGGCAACAAGCAACTACATATGTGAAGACTTATATTGTGTTTGGTTTCGATGGACTTGGAATTGAGATTTCATTCGTTAATATGTTTAGTTAAGTAATTGATAAGAGTATGAATCCTTCAAATTCATTTTGTTACAGGAACATGAATTTCTTTTTCTTTGATTAATTCAAAATAATTTTGCAAAGCAAATGCAAACTTATCTTATTTTCTAGTAAAAAAAAAAATGGGTCGGACCAACTCTAAAAATTCATAATCAAATAATTGCACGTAAATGAATGCCCCCATACTTACCTTTTAAAATTATATGATTGAAAAATTGAAATGGTATCAAGTTTCTTAAACAAACATTCTAAAGCAACAGCCAATAACCTAACAATTTCATACCAAAATATCCAACATCAATTCATTAATTTTTATTACTATAAATTAACTCATCAATCCGTTTTATATCCTTTTAAAAACAGAAAAATTGCTAATAGGTTCATAAGGGCATTCAATTATATAAATCGTATAATAATTATACTCAAGTTTATTTTATACTCCGTAATTTAAATTCCTAGTTAAAATTAGTTGTTCAAAGTGGAAGTTCAAATATATTAAATGCATTATAATTATAAAATTTATGAAATGCAAGGAAAATGATTTAGTGTCTACTATTTCAATTATCGGACATTTCAAGCGGCTGTATCTCGTATATCGCTTCGCGTACATCGAGAAGAGGGAACAACAAGATGGAACCATAGGCTTCTATGCTGGGAGCATTTCGGGGTATAGGTCTAAGTGTCTAACCATCTGGACAATGATCATAAAAAAATGATAGATCCACCAAAACTATGCAATAAGCAGTTGTACTATATACATAAATAATTGTACATAATGGTGGATCTATCATTTATTATAGTAGAGATATCACTATATTCTCGCAATCCTTCTAATACTCTCTACCATTAGTCTTGATATTTCCATGTGTCAACATCTTATAGTTAGAAAACTTAGAATGATAAGTAAGAGAATATGAGAAAACATCATTCTTTTGCATGCAATTGTGAATTAGAATTGAATGTTTAATTTTTCTTGGTGATTTCATGATTTTATAATCATTATTGCCAAAGCATGTGCACATTCAAAATCCAACCAAGTTGTGGTAATGGAACCCAGATGAGAGTTGCATGTTAAGCGTAAAGATCAAGATGAAGAACAGGATTTTGATTATTGCAAGATGACAAAAAATGAAGGGTGGCAAATAGTTATTTGATATGCTATTAAATGTATTTTATACAAGTCCAACAATGCAAAAGAAAGAAGAAAAATAGTTATCACAACGTTATGTCGACAAGATTATATGAATTTATGTCTACATCAAGTATATACTCCACATACACAGCATTAATTAGTGTATCAACATTAGGTTTTTATAAATTTCACTTTATTAAACAAAAATATCGTGTATAAGAATTTGCAATAAAATGTGTATTGCTCAACAATACTTTTTCAAGCAAATTATATTCCATGTCCCTATGGTATGTTATGTGATTCACTTTTGTTGATTCACTCGCTTGACTCGGATTTTAATTTAACTCACACTTTCTCTAAGGGAAAAAAAGTCTTAAAATATTAAAAGTATTTTTAAATCTATAATATAGTAAGAGAATAAGAGCGAGATGAAAATCTAAATCAAATGATTAAACCTGAAAAGAAATCCAACTGAACGATTGAAAGTAAAATAGACGATATACCAGATGGACGGGGAATGGAATTTTCTCTAAATTTTTCTCTTTTAACACCTAATGATAGAAAAACTTGTGGGACTAAAATTATGACTAGGGCCGACTAATTAAAAAGAGTAAAAAACACACCTCATTTGCAAGAAGTAAAATATTTTATTTTATTAATTTTATATAAATAAATATAAAATAGGTCAACTCGAGTGTGAGAGGCCAGCACCAAGACAGACCTCGTGTCTGTTCTCGCTGCCCCATGTGAACTTCGCTTACGTCATCCATTCGTCATATTTCTCTAAATATCTTCTTATTCGCTTCTTTTTTTATTCTTTACAAAAAAATTTAAATTCTCACTTTCTAATTTAATTCTAACAAAAAAACACACTTTCCAGTTTCCCCCTTTACGATACCAAAAACACGCTCAAAAGCTTGAGAAAATTCTCATTCCAACACACGCACGAAAGGTACTAATTTCCTTCATATTTCCTCTACCGTATAAACAGAATCAACAGTGTGTTTTTTTCGAATCCTGTTTTCCAGATCATATCTGTATCTGTTTCTGATCTGTTTTGTGTTTGTTGCATCATAATTTGGATCCCTGTGTACCAGTTTTTGGGGATTTAGCTTGCGATCACTTCAATTTAGGTTTTTAAATTCCAATTGAATAGATTTTGAACACCTGCACTTCGCATTTTGCATGTTGATCTAGTTAATTATGAATCTGATGCAATTAACTTGCTATAGTGATTTCGTTTCATCGTGAATTGAGGGTTTCCACTTTAATTTTGCTATTATTGAGTATAATTAGAGATGAGTATTTTATTATTTTATATACTTTTACTTTTATTTCAAGGATTTAAATATCGAACATGGTTAATAATTGATAGTTAAATTGCCACTACAGTATTTTTTATGCATGTAAGTATTTAATCATCATAATCATAATCATAACCACCTTTTGCTGGATTCTGATTACTTTAACGACTTCAAGTTACAATTATCACTTTATATACATGCTCCACCAATTATATAGACCAATGGATTTTATTGTGTGGATTTGGCAAATTCACGTATTTCTTCTAGGATCATTACGAAAACTTGATTGATGATATGTTTTTGCAGGGTTTGTATCTTTTTTTTTTTTTACAGCAATAAACAGGGCTCTTGAGGCCCTTGAGAAGTGAAGCTTTTGGACGAATATGGACTACCCCGGAACTTATTCGATTTGGGAAGGCGTATACTACCACCCACATCTATTCGGTGGTATTATGCTAACGGCTACATTGCTTTGTCTTTCTACTAGTTATTTTAGTGGTGTTGCTGGTTTTCCTACTTTACCATACATGTTACCTTATTTGGGAAATCTTCAGAAGAAAAAAAGTAGCAAGAAACGCATTCGTGTATACATGGATGGATGTTTTGATCTTATGCATTATGGGCATGCGAACGCTTTGAGACAAGCTAAGGCTTTGGGAGATGAGTTGGTGGTTGGAATCGTTAGCGATGAGGAAATTATAAAGAACAAGGGTCCTCCTGTTCTATCTATGGAAGAGAGGTATGCAGTATGCTATCTTACTATTACATATAATTATGTCATGTTCTAAACGCCTCTAGAATGAAGAGACTGCATTTTTTACAGCGATTATGTAATACCTAATAGTCAAAACTTGATAGTTAGCTTTAATAGAACAGATTGTTAGAGATGTTTTAATCTGATTCTGTTGTTCGAGGGAGAAGTTTGTCTAACTTAACTACAACCTCTTTCTTGACTTAATAAACTCAAAGCACATACATTTTCTCAAGCCATATAGGGGATCCTTCCTGTACTAATTTCGTGTTAATTTCATTAAAGGCTGGCGCTCGTCAGTGGGTTAAAGTGGGTGGATGAAGTCATTGCAGATGCCCCTTATGCTATCACTGAAGACTTCATGAACAGTCTCTTTAACGAGCATAAGATCGATTATATTATTCACGGGGATGATCCTTGCCTACTTCCCGATGGAAGTGATGCTTATGCTTTGGCAAAGAATGTTGGTCGTTACAAGCAGATCAAACGCACAGAAGGTGTCTCAAGTACAGATATTGTAGGTACAGCAACTAACTTTAGTAAACAAGTGTCTGAAATCAGAAAAGTTTACACGTAGGAAAGAATGGCAAATCATAATCCTCATGCTTCGTAACACCTTTAATTACAATGCAGGAAGGATACTTGCGTCTATGGATGATAGAGAAGTAAGTGAAGCTAAAGGCGAGTGTAACGGAATGAACAGAGATCTGGAAAGTCATTCAACATCTAAACATGCTTCTAACTTTTTGCCTACATCAAGAAGAATTGTGCAATTTTCTAATGGCAAGGTGTGTTGAAATCATCCTTTCTAGCATATGTACACCTTTTCTAATGGAATTTGTATGAACATTCTGGATGTCTAATTATTGGACTCCTATAGACACGATTTGGTGTGTGTGCACTCCACGTGTTTCATATCTTTATTGTCTAAAAAGTGTTGTTCTCTGTATTTGGGTTCAGGGCCCTGGACCAAATGCTCGTGTTGTGTACATTGATGGAGCATTTGATCTGTTTCACGCCGGACATGTTGAAGTATGTAGACTCTTTTAGTTCTTACCTTTCTGACTGATTATGGTGGTCCTTTACTCTGTTGTAACTGCTACACTGGCACATTAATATGGATCGGTTGTGCTTTACTAACAAGGCATCGTTTTTGTATTCTAGATTCTGAAGAGTGCACGACAACTTGGAGATTTTCTGCTAGTGGGCATATATACTGATCAAACTGTTAGGTATTTTCTTTAGCATATTACTCGTAAATAGTAATGGCATCTGTCGTTTATTTGAGGTTGTGTTCTCGGTCCATTTGCTTATGAATGGGTTGGTTTGGATTGTGTTCGTTTCTATCGAGTCAAATAACTTAAAAAGGAGATCAAATGGGTTGAACAAGTTGGAAGGTGTTCGAATTGTATTTATAATGTGTGAAACCTCCTAAATCAGTTTATTTAATAAATTAGATTGAAATAATAATCTTTGCAACCGATTTGAAAATTCAATTTCTGGAGAAGGTTAGTCTCATTTTGTAGAAAAACAGAGCAATTATAACCCTAACCCATTTTGGTCTGCGCCGTCTACTTTTTCTAGCAGTAACACTGTTGTTCCATTTCATGCAGCCAACAAAGAGGGGCTCATTTCCCACTAATGCATCTGCACGAACGCAGTCTTAGTGTTTTGGCTTGTCGATATGTCGATGAAGTCATCATCGGTGCTCCTTGGGAAATCTCAAAGGACATGGTATTTCGTTTCGCCCTTGTTATCTGGTTTGTGTGGTCTTCTTATAATTGGCTCTAAGAGTCTGAGTTTAAGGGTATTTAACTGTTCCACAATTCTGATAACATGGCCAGACTACAACTTTTAACATCTCCTTGGTTGTGCACGGAACTGTTTCAGAGAGCAACTGTACTCTCAACGTAAGACGAAACCCTTCTGTCTGGTTATAGTTTTCTTAACACTAGTACTAGACTAGTAGTTAATACCAATGTAACCTTGTATTCGTTACTGCAGGGCATGGCAGATCCTTACAATGTTCCCAAAAGCATGGGAATATTTAGGACATTAGAAAGCCCGAAAAACATCACCACCACTTCTGTGGCTCAAAGAATAAAAGCCAATCATGAGATATATGAGGTATGTTTGTTTTCAGATCGCTATTATATTGCACCGCATATGAACTATTACAGTGGCTAATTTTACCTTTGCATTGCAGAAGCGAAATGCAAAGAAGGAGGCTAGTGAGAAGAAGTTTTATGAAGAGAGGAAGTATATTTCTGGGGATTAATCGATTCTTTTGTCGGTTTTGTCTGACCAAATTGTCTCAGGATGGGAGATAATATATATGCCAACATTATTCTACTATACTTTTGAGTGTTAGGAAGAATATAGATCTATAGTCAGATGTCTCTGGTAAAGCTTTAGCTATTGTAATTTCCTCTATAGAGATTCTAGATACTAACCCCTTGGATGTATCATCCTGATGTTTGTGAACATATAAGCACATAATTAATGAAATTACATCTTTCTATTTGTGTAAACAAACATTTCATTAATATCTATGAAAACCTCTTCTAACGTACAAAAGATTCTTCGATTTATCTGACTGTGCTAGTAGATCAACAAATGTCATACAGAAAACTAACCTAACCACCTCTACTAAACCAAGTAATGGGGGTTGAGAAGTTGCTTGGAGGCTGTTGAATTATGCAATGTTGCTGCCATTGATTCAAACCCTGGCTTACAGTTGCTGCACCACATTCAACTTTCGAGACCTGACAGTTGTAATCATCTTCGATATCCATTTCATCTGCATCCATTGTCTCATATATTAGTGCACCAGGATCCTCAACTTTTGGAGGTTGTTGGGACTGGTTAGCCACCCAGGGCACAACTGCCAGGCATCCATTCCTTAGCCCCGAATTATCATCCTGCTTCTGTGTTTCTTCTACTAACAATCTAGGTCCATTCGACTGGTTTGACCAAATAACAGGATCTGCATAATGTAGTAACCCAGGATTTTAGATACAAACACCCTAAACAGTAAGCACCATAAAAATTAGAAATATCGTAACATAAGCATATTCGGAATAGAAGTAACTTACTCTTAAACCCTGAAAGAAAGCCTGAATCAGCAGAAATAGAGAAGGGCGGTGGAGAGTGTAACGGATGCATATTGTTCTTCGGGTCAAACAGAACGATAGCCCTCTCTTCATTCACAGGCACACTACTACCTAGCTCATCAATTGCAATTGGACTACTTCCCACTGATTGTTCAACAACAGTATCCTGAAAGGGCATGGATTCAAATACAACAGGATTCACAGTCTCTTCTTCATTACTTATCGGAGCGAATTCAGCATCCTAACCACAATATAACAAATCATTGTTACATTTCAACATTAAAACATATCCAAACCCTATAACAAAGAGCAGTTATCCACCTCAATTATGGTACAATTATTCTACACCAGGTTAATTATGTTGTTATGTTTAAACTTCCTTAACAATCGGAAACTAATAGCAATAAATTTGTAACATATTTCCAAACAACATAATATCTGATTTCACATCGATTTTATTTACATTAGTAGAACTCCATAACGAATTAACGATCACACGAATACGAACAAACACGCAATGGATATAAAAACGTGTATGTATGTATGTATATGTATATATGTACTCACCAGACGGCGAATTTTGAGAGCAGGAGAAGACAGAGTGAAGTCAAAGAAATCATCGTTAGCTTCGTTTACATCTTTCCTCTTCATTTTGAACGACAATAAACCCTAACGAAGCTCAAAATTACAGTTCAATGGAGATTGATTATATATATCAGACAAAAAATATGGAGTACTCCGTAGAATGTACAGTATGTATATATTGATTGGTGATATATATAGAAAATACTGCAAATTTACTGGTTCGCGCCTTCGCGGTGTCCGGAAGTGTCTGGAAGTGTGTTGAAGAAACATCCACTCTCATATTTCCAATTTGCTCCCCTTGATAATTGTTTATGTTAATTATACTCCTAAGTACGGAGTATTATTTTCTACAGTATAATAACAACGCTTTTTTACTTTTACTACAGTTAATTTAAGCAAATTAAACTGAGGCGAATATAATCAACACATCTTTATAGCCGAATTAATTAAAAGAACCTCAAATTATTTATTGAATATATGGGAGAGGTTAACGTACTCAAGTTGGTTATCGTAGTAATGGAAGGACAACATTCTGGCCGTTGGATCAATTAAAAACTGCGGTGGCACGATGGTAATTAGGAGTAACTTGAGTGGCAAATACATAAAAGTGAAAAAGAAAGACAAACGGCGTTACATTCCGTTATATCAAAAAACCCTCATTAACACACCCATTTTGTTGATTCAAAATCATTTAATTTCTTCAAAATACACAATGATTTCATCGTTTCTGCACCTAATTGATTGAGTTTATCATTTACTGATCATATACACAGTAATTACATTTCATCGTCACTCGTATACACCGTATTTTTTTTGTTATCGCGGCGCCTTGTTGAAACAGTGTCAAACCTTGCTTCATTCAGGTATTCATGTTTTATTCAATTGTTAGTTACTGAATTTCTGCTTATATTGAATCTAAAATCGTTTAATCATATGTATTAATGCATAAATTGTTGCTGAGATGATGTGAAATGTTGTTTTATTTAGGTATTGATTGAGATCTTATTGTTGCATTTGATTCATTACGTAGCATCTGTTTATCTGAAAAATGAAGCCGGAATCAAGGAATCTAAAAATCAAGCAAGGTGAGAACAACACAAACAATTGTTAGTTTATGATTAGTAACAATTAATTTCAGTGTATAAATGCTAATATATACTCATGTAATTATTTAGGTTCCAGGAACAGAAGTCTAGTTGTGAAAATCAAAAGTGGGCACAAATTACCACCGATAACTATAAATGTGGATGACGAAAGCTCACAAACAATCTCAGACAATGAATTTCGTGTATACAAAAGGCACAACACTAAAGGTATTTGAAACCCTGATTTTATGAGCAAAAATTAAAAATAGAATATGTATGTATCTATTTTGTTTACAATATAAAGTAACATGTGTATCTCTTCGATATATATATAGTGTTATTAACATTAATGCATCAAAACAAAAATATCAAAAGAAAAATTTGTGTGTCTCTTTAATAATTCAAAAATATACATGTGTATCGCCTATCTAGTGTTAAGTAGAATATACACTTGTTCAAAAAAAAATATACCTCAATTTTACATAAAAACGGCGTTTTAACTTCCGTTTATACACATGATACATAATATTTGTTCCCTATTTTCAACTTTCGTTTCAAACTAATATACGTTTAAACTTTTTCAAGCAGTAGATCGATGGGGTAAGAACATTTTGAACAATTTAATTAGTTTGTTACTTGAGTATTTCTTTGAAAATTGGTTTTTATAGTTGTCTTTAATGTGAAAAAAGCTTTTACCTCAATTTTCCATCGATTGTGAGGATGGAACGTTTCAAAAATCTTCTATATCGATCATCTTAACACTCCCCTACAACTTTCATTCTGACTTTCGAGTTTGAATCCAATTAAATTTTCACCCATCAATTAAGCTTTCTCTCTTAGTTTTTCTTCATACTAATGGACATGAATAGAAATGAAAATCCAAAAAGAACTTAGCAGTCTTTTCCCCATTTGAATAAACATTAAAAATATAATTAAGGGACTTATCCTCGAGATTATTCATAGCTTTATTTACAACAATCGAATTAGCTCGAATGACAACAATAAAGACACTTTGATATGAATTACTACTTGTTCCAATTTAAACTCCTCTAACATTGTCATTAGAATACTGATAGTCTAATTGGGTTGGTTGAACATCTCGAATCAGATGGAAAACGTGTATGACATGTCACTTAATTAGTATGATACATAGATATAGACTTATCAAAATAATAAAAAAGATTTTATTTGAGTGATTGTCGGATTGGAATGTGAACTAGACCAGTCGAAATAAAGGACATCCGGGGCTCAAAATGCTTATAAATGTGAAGGAGTTCACAGTATTAGATCACAAATTAAAATAAAAAAGTACTCTCTTGACAGAACTTATCATCAAAAGCATCTGTAAAAGCTTTTTGTTCCCTGTAAATACACGCCTACTACCAAAACTTTTTACAGATCTCTAGATTTATGAGTTAAAATCCGAAACCAGAAATTAACTATCATGAAAACTCCATTTAAATGTGTATGACATGTCACTTAATTAGTATGATACATAGATATAGACTTATCAGATGGAAATTTTAGCTTAATTCAATCTAGTTTAATTTCATTCTCGTGAGGTTCTGGTAGCATAGTTATGCTTGTATTGGAGTCAGTTGTTCCCGCAAATGTCCTGCCCAACCATGGAAGCATGAATACAACACGTCCATCCTTTGTTTTAGGAACAATATGTACACCACTGCTAGGACAGATCATGGGTTTTGCGTCCTTATCAGCAAGTTTTCTTACTAATTCACAAAACGGTCCACCCGCGTTCACAACAACTTTTGCATATGTATTAAACTCTTCACCTATAGACTTTAAATCACAAGTGCAGTGTTAAACAAAGTATTTCCATGAAAATAATTAAAGACAAAATGTGCAGGTTGATGAACATGTTATTATTATTTTTCTGAATAAAAGTTAGTTTCGATTTAGTAAGAAACTATATTTACAAACTAAATTTTACAGGCAAGGGGCTTCTTACAGAACTAGAAGATGAGGAAAACAGAATTGATGAAACAGAAGATGATGAAACAGAAGATGAAGAATATGAAGAAGAAAGTGATGAAAAGTCACGTGATGTTGAAGAAGCTGAACACACAGACGTTAAAAATAAACCAAAACAGTTTAAGCAACAAAGGAAGAAGCTGATCACGAGAAGGGTGATACCTGAAAAGAAGAAAGAAGGAGAGCAGAATGTACCCAAAGAAGGTAAGTTAAAAGCAAAATCAAAGAAAAAAACTCTACCAGTTTCTGCTACAAAAAAGAAGGTAAGGAAACCAAGAAAGAGAAAAGCTAGACCACAAAGAATACGCATAAGATCGCCACCTCTGAATTTCTTTGAGCTTATGAGCAATCTATCTGGTGATAAAAAAGTTGTGCTAACAGATATAGGATTTGATTCAATGATAGATTTCCCTGTTAGAAATGTCCCAACACAACTAGGCTACCTAGTTGTTAATAGTTTTGATCCAGAAACATGCTCATTGAAGGTCAGGGCGGAAAATGTTCAAATTACTAGACAAACGGTGAATGATATTCTTGGGATACCACTTGGAAATATTGCTATCAAAGCTCTGGATGCAAGCACAACAGATGATGAGTTAACTAGGATTTGGAGAAACCAGTTTGAGAATCCTGATAAACAAAGGATTTATCTGAGTGATCTGTTTGTAGTTATTAAAAAGCAAACGGAATTGGGACTTCTTTACAAGTTAAACTTTCTGGTGATATTTGTGACAATTATGATGGATGGGATAAAGTGCAACACTGCAAACCAGAAATTCCTACCATGTATCAAAAAGGAGGAAGATATCAAACAATTGGATTGGTGTGAATATTTGCTGGAATGTCTAAAGAAAACAACAATCGAATGGAACAGGAACAGCCATTACAATGGTCCTATAGTATTTTTGGTGGTAAGTTATTAAACTTATAATTATTCACTATTTGATAACATATGTTAGAAATATTATTAAATGTTAACGTATTATTTGTAACAGATCCTTTACGCCCATTCAATCAAATCAAAAACAATAGGCTTTTGTAATTCATTCCCCATAATGAAGCAATGGAATTCACAACTTTTGCTTGACGTGGAAACTGAAGAAGTGAGAGCTGGAATAATAATTCCGACGGAAAATGTGGAAACAAAGGAAAAGTTCGTAAATAAGAAGAAAAATAGGAATCAAAGAGGTACATTTTATATATATATATATATATATATATATATATATATATATATATCTGTGTGTGTGTGTATGTGTGCGCATAAAAAAATCAACCAAAAAATACATTTAAAAATAGCCATATATGTATAGATTCGTTGTTACATCAAAACTTAAACTAATTCTGATTAAATGTACAGAAGAAGACAGTGATGGGCATGTTGCTAAAAGGACGAGAAAGGTGAAATCAAATATACACAACATGTCAGTTGAAGAATTGTTCGAGAAAGCAATAGCAATTCACAGTCAGTATATGCTAAATACAAGAGAGGTAAACACAAAATCAACAAACACAAACTGTAAATTTGAAGTATAAAAATTTTGTATGTATCATAGAGTGAAATGTTAATGTATCACTTACATATTTGTGCATTTCCTTTTTTTCAATTCATTAGGAAATGAGGAAAGCATTAAAATGGGATTGGAGCTTAATGAACAAAATTGGAAGCATTATTGATGCTAAGCTGGAAAAGGCTCTTGTTGATTACAAGAGTGATGATGAATTTAATGATATGTACTGCAAAAGGGGCAGAAGTTTGAGTGATAATGAATTCAATTTATCTGAAGAAGATGAAGAAGGAAGAGATAACAAAGATGGAGAGATGAACAAGGTTGATGAATTTGAGAAGAATGCAAATGAGTATGAACAGTTTGATGTGATGGATGAGGATGATCATGTTGAAAGCAAAACAGAAACTGAAATTAAAAATGATAATGAATTTGAGGAAAACCGTGAGAGTGAACATCCAAAAGCTGAACAAGTTGAAAATGAGGATGATGTGAAAGTTGAAGTCAAGGATGATAAAATAAATGAGCCTTTCCAAATCTTTAAAATTGTTCCATATGAAGATGACTCGGAATTAACGCCAAACGAAAAAGATATACATCTAGAAGAAGAAGATTTGGCTCATACTTCTTATTTGGGAGACAGTACAGTTAGCAGACTATTTGATCAGTGGGATGAGGGAAAGTTGTTACCAATTACTCCAACCAAAAGAGCTCCAAATTCAGAGAATGATACAAGGTAACAACTAAAAAACATTATAATATTTCTTCATATTGTATGTATATTAACTGCATATAACCTCAAATTTGATACATATACTTGTCATTTCAGACCTGCCATTGTTGAAAAAATTCCTACTACTGTGAGAGCAGAAGGTGGGGATTCAATGCATTCAGATAGCAGTACCAAAGATGATCAATCATTGTCTCCCGTTGTCAAAAAAGTTCACTTTGATGTGCCAAGCTTTAGTTTGGGTATCAATAGCAGTACCAAAGATGATCAATCATTGCCTCCCGTTGTCAAAAAAGTTCACTTTGATGTGCCAAGCTTTAGTTTGGGTATCAATAGCAGTACTAAAGATGATCAATCATTGACTCCTGTTGTCAAAAAAGTTCACTTTGATGTGCCAAGCTTTAGTTTGGGTATTTGTGATACACCACCTTGCAATATGGATGTCATGATAAACACATTACCTTTCCTAAAAGATTCTACTCCAGAAAAAACACAGGAAAGGTAAAAAATAAAATAAAAAATACTTATACATATATATTTATCAGACGCTATTAATTCAGAATTGTGTTGATACAGGAGTGGTGTTCAGAATCTTGAATTAAGCAATATCTTACCGATGATGGTTGCTCCATTATCTGCTGTACCTCCTCCGAATTGTCAAAGACGGAGCACAAGGATTGGAAAACAAGCAGAAGTCGCATGCTCTCCGTATCTATTGAGGACTGTAAGTGTAACAAACAGACTTACGGCTGAAGAACAGAGATTTGCAGATTCAATTTTCTCAGCCCGCTACCCGGAAGAGTAATAAAAATGTTTATTTAACTCTATTATATTTACTATATACTTATTTAATACAATAGTTTTTTTGACAAAAATTCCATTATTCTTTTAGGGATATTATATTCAAAACAGATTTGTTTGATGCGATAAGGGGAATATTTGAAAGTTTATATCCCGGATTCGATGTGGTTGTCAACGTAATTGACATGTGGACAGTTCTGTTGAATTATGAAGAGAATAAAAGAGATAGAAGTGGAGTTTGTAGACTGTTCTGCAACACTCAAATGATGGTAAAAAAAACTTTTATATATCTGTAAAAATAGAAAAAAAGAAAAAGATACACAGTTATATTTAAACAACTGATACACATGTTAAAAATGCAGACTCAGGACATGATAAAGAAGAGTGATAACAGAGCTTATGTGGATGAAAAGTTCACAGAGAAGATGAGTCTAGTTTTTGAAACTTCTGAATTCAAGAGCATTCGTGAGGTTGATCTGGTACGTTACTCAGTCAATTAATATAACAAAAAACTAGTAGTAAATCTCCAATTAATAAAAATCTCCAAAATGATCACTTTTGGAGATATATATCTATTCATGAGCATTCATGAGGTTGATTTGCAACAGGTTTTTTTCCCGGTGAATCATAGTGATCACTTTTATGTAATCTGCTACAACTTGAAAAGTCAGCAGATACATATACTTGACAACATGAACAACGATAATACAGATGTGTTTGAAAGGCTTGGCAAATCTCCTCTACTTATAGTAAGTATTATTAACTTCTAACATTTGATACTTTTTATTGTTATCGACTATGATGTATTGTAATTGGTATATTCAATATCTAACTTAACAACAAAAACATGTTTTTCATAAACGAACATTTTCAGACTACCTGATCCGGGAAAGGCATCCTTATGGAACAAAGATTCGCGCTGCAAACCACAAAGTCTTGAAAATGCCATGGAAAACCTCAGCAAACTTTGTTGACTGTGGAATATTCGCTATGCGACATATGGAAGTCTACAAAGGGACTGGTGTTACAGATTTCCCATGTGAGTGATATCGCTCATTTTGTCTATATAAATATATCGCGATATCGCCGTTTTGCATTTGTATTTTAGTGGATTTCGAGAACTTTCGATACTTATTTTGTTTGGAAATCCATTTCAGGTGAAAAGCTGGAAACGCATGCGATTTGGTGTGGAATCGGTGAAGTTTGGATCAAAAGCTGGCTGGGCTGGAAAAAGGCTATAGCCGATCGGCTACACAACACAAGCCGATCGGCTTCCCATGTTTAGCCGATCGGCTAAGATTAGCAGATCGGTTTGTCCAGTTAAATTCCGTTGCAGAACTTCAACTCGTTTGGAGCTTGGCCTGTTGTACTAGAGAAGCCGATCGGCTAGCCATCAAAAGCCGTTCGGCTATGACTGTAAAGCCGATCGGCTATTCCCAACAAGCCGATCGGCTATGAGCAGATCCGAGTGAGAGGTATGGTGGTTGATGAGCTGTCCGTGTCTGATTGGTTGGCATTTAATGCCAACCGTTTTTCCCCATCTGTTTTTCAAAATTAAAAAAAAAAAAAAAAAAAAAAAATATGAAAAAATGGGGGTGTTTGGTCGGCAGCTTATTTCTCCATCATCATCTTCAACTATCAAAAACTCACTCTCATTCACCTCTCAACACACACACTCCTCATTTACTCCCAACTCCCATCTTCATTTACTACCATATTTACTCCATTTTCAACAACCAAAATCACCATTTACTTCACATTTTCGCAAGGGTTTAGCAAGGAATTTGTGGGGGAAACATCGAGCAAACATCATTTGGAACAATTGTGTAACAAAGTTGGTATAATTTCGATTTAATCTAATTTCAAGTTATTTATGGATTTGTTTAGTGTTTATGATTTGTGCTTTATGATTGTGATTATGTGTGGCTAGTTACCTTTGTGTTTGCTTGGATGAGATAACTAGATGATTAGGGGTGTATATTTTGGATGTTAAATTATGCTTGAGTTTGTGAATCATCCATGGATTTGTATGTATTTAGTTAGTTGTTGTTATGAACTTTTGGCATTTTAGCTAAACGATTATAGCGAATGTTCTTTGTTTAGTAAAAATACCTAAATAAGTTATTTGTCATTTGTGGATCAAAGCATTTGATGATTGTAACAACACTAGTTAAATGTATACAAGTTAACGATTATAGCGAATGTTTGTCGTGTGGATGATTTGCAAACTCACTAATCTAAATTTATGTTTAATCGGAGAACCTTACGTGATTGAGCTTTATCTTAATAATTTAACCATTTGGTGATTTACTAATTGATATAGCGAACGTTTTCAACCTAGTAAATTACTATCGATTATTTGTCTATAAATGATTGAACAAAATTGCGAATGTGGTTTTGGAATGTGTCAAATGATTTAGCTAAATTGTGCAAGATTGTAACTATGGCGAACGTCTGTTATTTGATTAAATCATAGGTTTGGCAACTGAAATTGAACTTTAGGTCTCAGAGAACTTTGAGCTTAGGTTTGATGAATGTTACCATTTAGCATATATCTTAACCGGTTATAATTCTACACCCCGAAATCACTAGTGAAATAGTCCAAGCAAGCATTGTTTTTAATACTTGAAAAGACCAAACAATCAAACCGACTCTTCAGAGTCCACCTGCCTAGATTAATCAAAGATTGTAGTTTTAAGCATCGTGACAATTCGGTCACACAAACCAACCACATTTTATTTTCTCTTTTTAAATTGCTCACACTTCTATCGATCATCCAATCTAGTTCCCTGTGTTCGAACCCGAACTTACCCAACTATACTACCACACGATAGGGTCCACTGCCCCGTTGTGTTTTGGTCTAGCTCGGTACTTTTTGGTTTACTTATCAACGATAAATTTTATAACTAGATTAAGCACATCAAGTTTTTGGCGCCGCTGCCGGGGAGCTTGATTTGTGAAAATTGATTTAAGTGTGATTAATTAATCCTTTCTAGAATTTATTCTTGGAAAGTTACTTTGGGTTGTATTGCGCCGGTGCGTTTATGGTTTTATCTTTTGTGAACTTTCAGGTGCGAATTGGTAGTGGATGAACACAAGGAGTTCCGGTAAAGAGCTTCTAAGTCCTTTGTCCAATCCGGAGAAGACCAAAAAGAGTAAACGAAGGAGGAAACCAAAGCATAGATCATCGGATTCATCTAGTAGTCAAACGGATACCGAAACATCTTCCGGAAACACATTTGAAGTGGAAGAGACTTTTGTGGAGGATATTCCATCACCCGAAGAAGAACCTTCAACACCATCCGAAGGTGAAGAAGAAATGGCGGATGAGGATGATACTCCTATGTTCTCACGGACGAGAACCGTGGCACCTACACCCGAGGCGGCCATACGGGTTCAAGATATTGAAAATGATAATTTCTCTTTGAAAGGGCATCATATGCAACTCATTAGAGATAAACAATTTGACGGAAGGGTGCGGGTCGATCCACACCAACACATTGCTAGCTTTCTTGAAATCGGGAGCTATTTCAAGTATGGGGCAAATATGGAAGAAGTGATTCGCCTACGGACATTTCCTATGTCACTTTGTGGTGAGGCAAAGATTTGGTATCAAGAATTGGAACCAAACACCATCACTACTTGGGATGAGATGAGGGAAGCATTCGTTAGACGATTTTATCCTCCGGCTTTGGCCGAAAGACTTTTGAATGAGATTAGAGCTTTCAAACAACAAGAAGGCGAAACTTTGGTAGAGGCATGGTGTCGGATGAAAGAAATGTTGAGGAATTGCCATGGTCACGATTTGAAGAAGAGAGAAATCATTGGGTTATTCTACAATGGTCTTAACTTGGATTCGGCAAGTATTCTTGATGCCTCGGGAGGGGGTCAATTCCTTTACAAAATACCGAATGAAGCATGGAAGCTTCTTGAAGACAAGGTTATCCAAAGCTTAAATTGGGCTAAGGATAAAGGAGGAAAACCGGTTAAAAAGCACGTTGCATTCGCCGAGGGTACTAGTGGTGGAAGTGGAAGCTCAAATGACTCGGCCATGATGAAAGAAATCAAGGCTTTATCTTCTAAGTTTGATGCACAATTCAAGACTATCAAAGGTGAAATAAAGGAGCTTAGAGATGGTTGCGGTCATTGTGGCGGAAATCATGCCACGGCTAATTGTGCCCAAGACGATTTGTCAATGGTAGGAGGTGAGGAAGGTGTTAACTTTCTTCAACAAGGTAATTATCAAAGCGGAAATTACCAACGAGGGGGTTATCAAAACCGAAATTCGGGAGGCTACCAAGGCGGAGGCTATAACCAAAACCAAAACCAAAACCAAAACCAAATCCGATTTTCTAGACCTAACCAACCTTACAACCAAAACTTCAACCAACCTCAAAACCAATCATACAATCAAAACCAATCCCAAAACCAACCTTACAACCAAAATCGACACCCAAGCCCATCTAGAGAACAACAACAACCACCGGTTCAAAAACAAGAACCCACATTGACTCCTATGGAACAAATGATGAAGGAGTTTATGTCAAAGCAAGAAACGGCCACCGAGAGAATGAAAACTCAAATGACAAATATTCGGTTGAGCATGGAACAAGGGCAAAAGAATCAACAAGCTTCAATCCAAGATTTGGAGCGGAAAATGGAGAGGTTGTCCGATGGGCAAAGTAGTAGGCCAACCGGTGGCTTGCCGAGTAATACACAACAAAACCCAAGACCACAACCTTCACCATCTAGCGGTTCCAAACCTTACCAACCACCATCCGCGAGAAATGAGCATGTGAATGCTATAACCATGAGAAGCGGAAAGGAGCTTCCATCACCTCAAACCAAGGACAAAAATGTTTCTAACTCTTTTGTGCAGGAAATGGAGGAGGAAGACAATGAAGAGAATGTTGATGTTCCTACACCAACGGTCACACCGGTGTCACCTACTCCGGTTGTGAAAGCTTACAAGCCGAAGATTCCTTATCCTCAAAGGCTAAGGAAAGAAAAGATTGCGGCTCAATATGGGAAATTTGTGGACATGATCAAGGGCATTCGAATCAATGTGCCTTTGGTTGATGTATTGGCCGGGATGCCGAATTATGCCAAATTCATCAAGGATTTGGTGAGCAACAAGGAGAAATTGTCGGAGGCTTCGGCAATGTTTTTGAATGAGGAATGCTCGGCACTTGTCCAAAACCAAATTCCACCCAAGCTTGGAGATCCCGGGAGTTTCATCATTTCGTGTACATTGGGTAAAATCATCACTTGTGATGCACTTGCGGACCTAGGTGCTAGTATAAACTTAATGCCATATTCACTTTATGCTAAATTGGCCCTAGGATCCCTAACCCCCACTCGCATGAGCATCCGTCTTGCCGATAGATCTTTCCAATATCCCGTTGGGATTGCGGAAAACATGCTAATAGAAGTAGGGCAATTTACCTTTCCGGTTGACTTTGTTATCCTCGAAATGGAGGAGGATAGTAAGGTACCCTTGATTTTAGGACGACCCTTCCTACATACCGCGGATGCCATAATTGGGGTTAAAGATAAGAAATTGACCTTGGGGGTGGGTGATGAAAGGATTGCGTTCACGGTCGATAAGTCCATGAAGCATCCTTATTCTAACGATGATTCGTGTTTTAGAATTGATGTGATAGATGATGCGGTGGAGGAAGAATTGGAAAGCTTGCTTGGAATGGAATCGGAGCTTGTTGAATTGCTAGAGTCAAATGTTGAAGGAATGACCGAGGAGGAGTTGGTCATGAGCATGGAAGAGACGAATGATGAAGAAGAGCTCGAATGTGAGGATGCTTTTGAGGAGCTCACAAAGGATGACAATATGAGAATCAAAACGTCATTGGAGGATCCACCACAAGATTTGGAGTTGAAAGAACTTCCAAGTCATTTGGAGTATGCATATCTCCATGAGGAAAATCTCCTACCCGTAATCATCTCTTCATCCCTTGTGAATGATGAAAAACTTAAATTGTTGAATGTACTTAAGGCTCACAAAAGAGCTTTCGCTTGGCGGACATCCGACATACCGGGAATAAGCCCATCCTTTTGTAAACACAAAATTAATTTTGTTGATGACTTTAAACCCGTTGTCCAAAGACAACGGAGGCTTAATCCCAATATGGTGGATGTGGTCAAGAAAGAAGTAATTAAGCTTCTTGATGCGGGTATTATCTACCCCATTGCGGATAGTTCTTGGGTAAGCCCGGTACATTGTGTACCAAAGAAAGGGGGGATGACCGTAGTTGCCAATGACCAAAACGAAATGATACCCACTAGGACGGTCACGGGATGACGTGTGTGCATTGATTATAGGAAGTTGAATGATGCCACGAGAAAAGACCATTTTCCCTTACCATTCATTGACCAAATGCTTGAGAGGTTGGCGGGTAATGAATATTATTGTTTCCTTGACGGATTCTCGGGATATTTCCAAATACCCATAGATCCCGAGGATCAAGAAAAGACCACCTTCACTTGCCCATTTGGGACCTATGCCTATAGGAGAATGCCCTTTGGTCTTTGCAATGCTCCCGCCACATTCCAACGTTGTATGATCGCCATTTTTCACGATATGGTTGAAACTTCCATGGAAGTCTTCATGGATGATTTTTCGGTATTTGGCGATTCATTCGAGTCATGTTTAAGAAACTTGGATAAAATGCTCGAGAGGTGTGAGAGAGCCCATCTAGTATTGAATTGGGAGAAATGCCATTTCATGGTGAAAGAGGGCATAGTGTTGGGTCATAAAGTGTCGGGGTTGGGAATTGAAGTTGATAGGGCTAAGATTGATGTAATTGCCAAATTACCTCCACCGACCAATGTTAAGGGCATTAGAAGTTTTCTTGGTCATGCCGGTTTCTACCGTAGATTCATTAAGGATTTTTCGAAGATCACCCATCCAATGACTAGGTTACTTGAAAAGGATGCCCCTTTTGTGTTTGATGGACCATGTTTGAATGCATTTTCGACCCTTAAAGACCATTTGACCAAGGCACCTATCATAGTCTCACCCGATTGGTCACAAGCGTTTGAACTCATGTGTGATGCTAGCGATTTTGCCTTAGGAGCTGTCCTAGGACAAAGGATTGATAAACATTTCAAACCTATTTACTTTGCTAGCAAAACCTTGAATGGGGCCCAACAAAACTACACAACCACCGAGAAAGAATTGCTTGCCGTCGTATATGCCTTTGACAAATTTAGGCAATATCTTGTGCTATCTAAAACCGTAGTTTTCACCGATCACTCGGCCCTCAAATATCTCTTTGCCAAACAGGACGCTAAACCGCGTCTTATTCGTTGGATTCTTCTCTTGCAAGAATTTGATATTGAAATCAAGGATAAGAGAGGTGCCGAGAACCTTGCCGCCGATCACTTGTCAAGACTGGAAAATCCAAATCTTGACAAGCAAGGCGATACTAATATTGATGATTCCTTTCCCGAGGAGTTTCTTTTGCAGGTAGGTGATGAAAGCAAGGATGAGGAAGCACCATGGTATGCCGACTTGGCAAACTATTTGGTTGGTGGAATTTTGAGGAAGGGCATGAGTCACCAAGAGAAAAGCAAATTTTTCTCTAACTTGAAGCATTATTTCTGGGAGGAGCCGTATTTATTCCGCGTTTGTGCGGATGGCATGGTGAGGAGATGTGTTTCGGGTGGTGAAACACGAAAGATTTTGGATGAATGTCACTATGGGCCCACCGGTGGACATTATGGCCCCTCGGTCACCGCAAAGAAGGTCTATGATGCGGGTTTTTATTGGCCGACGATCTTCAAAGAAGCAAACACTTTGTGCCAAACATGTGATGCGTGTCAAAGAACCGGAAACATCTCCAAAAGGGATGAAATGCCACAAACTAGCATCCAAGTTTGCGAAGTATTTGATATTTGGGGAATAGACTTCATGGGACCGTTCCCACCTTCGTTCAAAAATGAATACATTCTTGTGGCGGTTGATTATGTGTCAAAATGGGCGGAAGCTAAGGCTTTGCCAAAGAATGACGCTCGTGTGGTCATCGATTTCTTAAAAAGCCTATTTTGCCGATTTGGGATGCCCAAAGCGTTGATTAGTGACCGGGGGACTCACTTTGCGAATGCTCAATTGGAAAAAGTTCTCAAGAAGTATGGGGTAAATCACCGGTTCTCGACTTCCTATCACCCACAAACAAGTGGTCAAGTCGAGAACACTAACCGTGCATTGAAAAGGATTTTAGAGAAAACGGTGAAGGACAACCGGGCCATATGGTCCAAAAAGCTTGAAGATGCATTGTGGGCATTTCGGACCGCCTACAAGACACCTATTGGAACGACACCGTATCGGTTGCTTTATGGCAAAACTTGCCATTTACCCCTTGAAATTGAGCATAAAGCCTATTGGGCGCTAAAGAATTGCAATTTGGATTTGATTGAAGCGGGGGAAAAGAGAATGTTGCAACTTCACGAGTTGGATGAGCTTCGGTTGCAAGCTTATGAAAATTCTCGTCTCTACAAGGAACGGACAAAGGTGTTGCATGACCGGAGGTTGAAAGTGAGAAAAGAATTTAAATCCGGTGAAAAAGTGCTTTTGTTCCAATCAAGATTCAAGTTGAAACAACCAAAGTTCAAACCAAGGTGGACCGGCCCGTACGTGGTCAAGCATCAATATCCATCCGGATATGTGGAGCTTTTTCAAAAAGATGGCGGAACCTTTATTGTGAATGGGCACCGTTTAAAACTATACCATGAGGATGAACAAGAAAGCGAGTGGGAGGAACTCGCCACTTACCCCAAGGACAAATGAATTCGGGGTCGAGTCTAGCTTGGACTCGTTAATAAATGAAGCCCATCCACGAGGAAACTCGTGTTTATATCCTTTTGATAAACTTAGAATATTTTTGCTTGCATTTTTTGATACATTTCATGTGTTTGCTGCTGCTGAGATTGTTTGAATTGTTAAGTGTTAAGTTGTTTCTGCATTTCTGCTATTTCTGCTAAATTTTTGAACTTAGGAAGCCGATCTGCTTAGTATAGCCGTTCGGCTAAAGATCAATAGCCGATCGGCTTCATATAACCGATCGGTTCCTTCTTTGAAAAACAGCCACAGAACTTGAGCCTTTTCTGAAGCATTGGTTTTGTACGTTAAAAGCAGATCGGCTATAGATTTAAAGCCGATCGGCTATATAAAGCCGTTCGGCTATGATAGTTAAATTTCGTTACAGAAATTGACCCCCTTTCAGCTTAAGCGCATTCTAACTATAAAAGCCGTTCGGCTAGGGGTTTGAAGCAGTTCGGCTAGATTAGCCGTTCGGCTATGGTCAATAAGCCGATCGGCTTTGGGGAATTGCTGGGCGATTTATGTAAAAAGCAAAACATTATCTTTTTCACACCACAAACACAAAAGCAAAACCGATCTGCTACTCTTTTCTCTCCCAAGTGAAAAACGAAAATCACCATAATCCTCACTAAATCATCATCTAAACTTCAATTCTTTCAAGGAATCAACCTCTAAACATGTCTAGACAAAATAAGGTATCTCATGTCTCCATTTAATCTTTCCTACTAGTGATTTTTGGGATGAATATCTTGAATCCGGGTTTGGTTTGATTCAAGTGTGGGGATGAATTCCTTTGTGATTTTGTTGTGTATTATGCTTGATTCATACATGTTAATCAGTTTATGCCATGATCTTCTGTTTAAATTGCTCAATTTAGATGATTTACAAATTAGGGTTCATATGCTAATTTGGGGATAATCCGAATTTAGTGATTTATGCTTGATAGTTGGTGCTAATTGTGGTGTAATTCGTGTTTACATGTATAATGTAGTTAATTGGTGGGTTGATTGCCATTTGTGGATGATTTTGAACATTAGGGTTTATGTGGAATTTGGGGAAGAAGAAGTTGACTTTTCTGGTCAACTTTGACTTTTGCTTTGACTGACTTTTGTGTAACTTGTGATTGTAATACATGTCTAGAATCCATTTGAGTGATCCTTTTTGCTCAATTCAAGTTCATGTTTGATATTGAAGTTATACATTTATGAGTTAGTCAATAGGTTCGGTATGTAACTTTGATTGTAAGGCTTGCTTGAGTCGCATTGTATGTTATTGGCATGATTCAAGCATGGTTTAATATTAAGTTGCATGTTTATCCTATTTGAGTTGAAGTTTTGGCTTTGTGATTGATTGGTTACTGTCGGTTTTTGCTATGCTTGCATGTGTTGATTGTTTTGCTTTGTGAGGCGGTTATTAACGTGTGTGCTCGGTTACTAGGGGGTGTGGTTGTGCTTGACATAAATCGCTCATTTTGTCATATTTTTGCTAACTCTAACACAATTTTGGAAATTTTGTATCTTGTTGTGTTGTGTTGTGCAGAGAGGCAGGAGTAACCAGCCTGACACCTATGTACCTCAGTACCCTGAAAGTGTTTATGAGGGTTTAATGCCTGAAGACCGCCACCCTCATTTGATTTTCGGACGCCATACATATAACTACCTGGAATACACAGAGGCCTTGTATAAAATTCATAAAAAGGAATGCGAATACCCTCGGGAAATCAACTGGAACCCGTTGGAGGTTGTCGGGGTTGCTGATGACATTCGCAAAACTTTCACTCAAACTGTGAAGTTTGATGACGAGGCTTTTGGTGTAAATGACTTTGAAAAGCTTCTTGGGATCAATGAAAATATTTACGAAGAGTTGGTAATGGAATTTTTGGCAACTTTGGAAATGTTCCTTATCAATAATGTCGACGATAAATTCTTGAGTTTCAGACTTGGTGGTGCTCCTAAAAAATTATCTTTGAAAGAGCTTGCGGGTTGTTTAGGGATTTATACGGATGAGGAATTGTCTTCCCATTGGATTGATAGGTATTTTATGACTGGGGCAAGGCTAGATGAGGGGCAGTGTAATGCTGGAGTTTGGGCAACACTTAGTACATCACGATATCTTGGGGGTAAGAATTTTAACAAACATCTTACGTCCCCCAAATATAGGGTGATACACAAAATGTTAGCAAACACACTGACTCTTAGGGGAACAAATAGGGAGAAGGTGACCTTGATTGACTTGTGGTTCTTGGATAAGTTGAAAAGTAGGGACAGGATCAATGTCCCATATGCTGTGGGAAAGTACCTTCACGCCTATGCTAGTGGGCATAAACCCACTTCCAGGCTTTGTGGTGGTCATCTAATCACCCGGATCGCCAAGGGCTTAAAGGTCAGTTTGAAGCCGCGAGGAGTTCCCGCCTATACCTTAGTGGAAAATAATACCCTTCCCATTGGGGCCGAATCCTATGCCACGGCCCACATTTTGAGAAAGAAAGGTGGAACTTATGTTGCTTATAATCCCACTCCTCAAGAGGCGGCCACGGTGTCCCGGGCCGGGGCTCGAGGAAAAAGGCCCGTCACCATTGAAGATTCTGATGAGGAAGAAGAAGCGGAGCAAGAGCAAGAAGAAGAAGCTGAAGTTAATGTACGTCTGGGTCATGGTCATTCATCTCATTCTGGAGAGCCCGCTAACTGGCAGAGTTTTATGTCCAGTTTCAACAGTATGCAAATTGAGCAAAATCAAAGATGGGGAGAACAAGAAGCCTGGCAACGGGAGAATGTGGCTTTCAGGGATGAGTCTAGGTATGAGTGGGGAGCTAATCGATACCAAAACGATTGGCTAATTCACGACCATGAGCGAATGGGCCACCATGTGCCCGACCATGTGCCTATCCCGTATCATCCACCACCTCATTGGGGCGAGCCGGGGGGTATCCTCCCTGCTCCTATTTATGATCGGGATGCTGCTTTAGTGGAGCTCCAGCGACATCGGGAGCACATGCATACATCTGATTATCACTAGCAGCAGCAGGATTGGGGCACTCCTTGGTCCTCAGCTCCATCCCAGCCTAACACTTGGACACCTCCTGAGCCCTCCAACTGGCAACAAGAGGCTCATCACCATTGGCTTTTTGGATCGCCATCGCCGTATCAGCAGCAGTCTCAGCAGGACGATCCCACCCAGGACCCACCCCATGATCGGGGTTGGTAGTTGGGCTTTATTATTATTATTTATTCTGGGATTGTAAAACTCTAAACAATTTTTTTTATTCTGCGTTACTTTTCTTTTTGGTTCTTTGGATGATTAGCATTCATTGTATCATTTTTATTTTTCATCTTGTGGGCTTGTGTCTGGTGTTTGTTTGTTTGTTTGTTGCCCATTTGTAGCATGCGGAGCTGGAGTGGATTTCTACAAGTTTATCATGAGCCAGCTCCTCCATTCTCACCTTCATGCAAAACCCCCGGGGAAGTTCTCGTTTCTTTTTACCCCCGCGCTTTTGCTTATTTATTGACTATATTTGCATTGGGGTCAATGCAAACCTTAAGTGTGGGGAGGTATTCACTTGAATCTTGTTCCTAGTATATTGCTGTTTTATAGCCACTTATTAGGTCTGTTATTGATCTTGGATTTTCCAATTGAACTTTACGAATTCTAATAACGGGTTATGGAATGGTAGTATGCTAGGGATTTGCTTGTCTTTATTAAATTAATTGCTTTGGAATGTGTTAGTTAAAATCTATTAAAAGCAATTAAATGTTTCCCTCTTGCAACATAATTTTTAGAGATGTGTCATAAAAGCAACCTAATAGGGTGAATTGCATGACTAGCACACTTGTAGCCCCCACTATAAAAAAATTGTGAGAAATTTGAGCCTTATTGAGAAAAACACTTACCTTTAGTGTTTATATTGTTTGATTGCTATGAGTGTGCCGGTGATTGTAGTTTGTTCTAGAACTTGCCTTAGTGATGCATTTTGAGACCGCTGTGGGATCACAGAAATGTGATATAAGTGGGGTCAAAGACGAGGAGGTATTCTTAGGAATTTTAGATTTTATTTTGCTTTAAAACCATTTATATCCAGTTAACACAGGTCGTTAGCACTCATTTTTAGTGCTAAGAAACCCCTAGAAAACTTCCACATTCAATCACTAAATATTAGCCTTATTTTTGTGTAGTCAACTCCCGAATCTAAAAATGTTGCCTAATTGAAATTTATGATAAATTTTACCAATATGTGACTTAAACCGTTTTGAATTGGGATTCTGGTGTTAAATTCTATGAGTGAGGTTGGAAACAATTAAATGAATAGAAGTTATCCATTGAGCTTAAAGTTTATAGTTGGATGATTGTAGTCAACTAAATGGCCTTTGAATTCCTGAACAAGTAGTTCCCTAGGGGTGTTTTACACCTAGCCACCGAAGGCCTTTATCCGGTCTAGGATGGTTGGTCCGAAAGTTCGTTACACAGGGTTCATAGAAAGTCATAGAATGCAATTATTCCAATCAAATGTGAAGAAAATCAATTTGAGTTATTTGTGCGAAATTGTTAAAGTATGAATCTTAAATGAGAACAAATAATAAGTTGAATTGATTTGGCACGAGATTCCTAAGTTTCACTACTGTCACATGTTTAAACCAATAGGGAACATTTCCGCATGGGTCTTGACTACCACTTTTCACCAATTATTGTGTCTATCATACCCCTATTCCATAATTAGCCTACATTGTTACAACACATGCTTGAATACCTCCTTTGAGATCTCACTTGGTGCTCACGCCAAGTCGGTGGAGATTTGATCCTCTTGCAAGCCTATGGTAACAATGCATCACGACTTGGCTTGATTGAGTGTTAAATTTGCTTACTTCCTTACCTTGTAGTCTTATAGGTTGAGAGTGAGTGACTAAACACTTATCCTTATGTGAGGTGCTAGGTCGTGCATTCGGGCTTGACAAACCAAAACATCTCGAGTTATAATGCTTATACATATGTTGCTAGCCTAATTGCTTTGGTGGTTAGTGTTAGTATTGTTTTGGTAAACTTGATATTCACCTATTGTTGTTGCAAGAGTGGGTTTTGAAATGGTAAAATTATGGTTTGCTTGAGGACAAGCAAAGTTCAAGTGTGGGGATATTTGATATCGCTCATTTTGTCTATATAAATATATCGCGATATCGCCGTTTTGCATTTGTATTTTAGTGGATTTCGAGAACTTTCGATACTTATTTTGTTTGGAAATCCATTTCAGGTGAAAAGCTGGAAACACATGCGATTTGGTGTGGAATCGGTGAAGTTTGGATCAAAAGCTGGCTGGGCTGGAAAAAGGCTATAGCCGATCGGCTACACAACACAAGCCGATCGGCTTCCCATGTTTAGCCGATCGGCTAAGATTAGCAGATCGGTTTGTCCAGTTAAATTCCGTTGCAGAACTTCAACTCGTTTGGAGCTTGGCCTGTTGTACTAGAGAAGCCGATCGGCTAGCCATCAAAAGCCGTTCGGCTATGACTGTAAAGCCGATCGGCTATTCCCAACAAGCCGATCGGCTATGAGCAGATCCGAGTGAGAGGTATGGTGGTTGATGAGCTGTCCGTGTCTGATTGGTTGGCATTTAATGCCAACCGTTTTTCCCCATCTGTTTTTCAAAATTAAAAAAAAAAATAAAATAAAAAAATATGAAAAAATGGGGGTGTTTGGTCGGCAGCTTATTTCTCCATCATCATCTTCAACTATCAAAAACTCACTCTCATTCACCTCTCAACACACACACTCCTCATTTACTCCCAACTCCCATCTTCATTTACTACCATATTTACTCCATTTTCAACAACCAAAATCACCATTTACTTCACATTTTCGCAAGGGTTTAGCGAGGAATTTGTGGGGGAAACATCGAGCAAACATCATTTGGAACAATTGTGTAACAAAGTTGGTATAATTTCGATTTAATCTAATTTCAAGTTATTTATGGATTTGTTTAGTGTTTATGATTTGTGCTTTATGATTGTGATTATGTGTGGCTAGTTACCTTTGTGTTTGCTTGGATGAGATAACTAGATGATTAGGGGTGTATATTTTGGATGTTAAATTATGCTTGAGTTTGTGAATCATCCATGGATTTGTATGTATTTAGTTAGTTGTTGTTATGAACTTTTGGCATTTTAGCTAAACGATTATAGCGAATGTTCTTTGTTTAGTAAAAATACCTAAATAAGTTATTTGTCATTTGTGGATCAAAGCATTTGATGATTGTAACAACACTAGTTAAATGTATACAAGTTAACGATTATAGCGAATGTTTGTCGTGTGGATGATTTGCAAACTCACTAATCTAAATTTATGTTTAATCGGAGAACCTTACGTGATTGAGCTTTATCTTAATAATTTAACCATTTGGTGATTTACTAATTGATATAGCGAACGTTTTCAACCTAGTAAATTACTATCGATTATTTGTCTATAAATGATTGAACAAAATTGCGAATGTGGTTTTGGAATGTGTCAAATGATTTAGCTAAATTGTGCAAGATTGTAACTATGGCGAACGTCTGTTATTTGATTAAATCATAGGTTTGGCAACTGAAATTGAACTTTAGGTCTCAGAGAACTTTGAGCTTAGGTTTGATGAATGTTACCATTTAGCATATATCTTAACCGGTTATAATTCTACACCCCGAAATCACTAGTGAAATAGTCCAAGCAAGCATTGTTTTTAATACTTGAAAAGACCAAACAATCAAACCGACTCTTCAGAGTCCACCTGCCTAGATTAATCAAAGATTGTAGTTTTAAGCATCGTGACAATTCGGTCACACAAACCAACCACATTTTATTTTCTCTTTTTAAATTGCTCACACTTCTATCGATCATCCAATCTAGTTCCCTGTGTTCGAACCCGAACTTACCCAACTATACTACCACACGATAGGGTCCACTGCCCGGTTGTGTTTTGGTCTAGCTCGGTACTTTTTGGTTTACTTATCAACGATAAATTTTATAACTAGATTAAGCACATCAGTGAGCTTGCTGTTGAAGGGACAAAACAGAAAAGACAACTAGATGATCTCAGATTCAAATATGCAGTAAAGCTACTAACTTCGACAATAAACACAAACCGTGATATTGTTACTGAAGAGATGGAAATGTATGATGACGTTCCAGCATTCGAGAAGATGAAGTTGAAGACCGAAGCTGTGAACAAGATTCATGATCGTTTGTCAAAGTTGATCAAACCCATCTTGCAGTAACAACTACCTTGCAAAAAGTAGTTGAAAACACTACTTATCTAACTATACTTGCTTAGACTTGTTTAGTATGACCATTAATATTTAGACATCTTTAGACTTGTTATGAGAAGTAGTTGTCTATGATAGTACCTTTAATTGTATGGCAACTACATTATCAGTTGTTTATTTGATTATATTTTTTAAATTTTGATTATTAAAATGTGTAAATTTGAGGTGTTTGGGAAAATGCTTATTTTATCTGGTTTAATGAACTTAAAAAAGTTTAGATGTAAAAGTTACCTAAATCAAACCTCCATCTATAGCTTATTTCTCATATTATTATAGCTTACAAATAATAATATTTAATATTTTGTCATCTTTTTTAATATGTGTATCTGTTTTAGTTAATTAGTTTTTAAATGTGATACACATGTTTTCAATGTAAAAAACATATAATATCTATTTCCATATTTCATTTCTTACTACCCATTTGATGGCAACTTGCAAAAATTTGCGGATCGAGTCATGGAAATTTGTATGAAATAAATAAATAAATAATATCAAACATTATACTAATGTTGTGTATCTGATACATATAAAAATTGTGTATCTCAACTATACTAATGTTGTGTATCTGATATATATATATATATATATATATATATATATATATATATATATATATATATATATATATATATATATATATATATATATATATATATATAATTAAGTTAAGTCAAGCTTGGCCAGACTAAACTTATTTCAACTGTAAATGTACTCGATGAGTCGATGTGACCCAAATCCGATTCAAACCATTACTCAAAAATAGCCCGTTCTATCAAATTCCTACGATAATCGTCTCTATCAAAGCTCATGTTCCCCATCTCTTATAGAGAAGGACCGTCAGTGAATGTTGCAAATGGGTCAAAATGGGTTAGCATCTTCAAAGAGAATAATTACTTAACTATAAAAATAAATAATTAGTTTTTCTATATATATAAAAATTGCGTATCTCAACTGTACTAATGTTGTGTATCTGATGCATATAAAAATTGTGTATCTCAACTATACTAATGTTGTGTATCTGATATATATATATATATATATATATATATATATAATTAAGTTAAGTCAAGCTTGGCCAGACTAAACTTATTTCAACTGTAAATGTACTCGATGAGTCGATGTGACCCAAACCCGATTCAAACCATTACTCAAAAATAGCCCGTTCTATCAAATTCCTACGATAATCGTCTCTATCAAAGCTCATGTTCCCCATCTCTTGTAGAGAAGGACCGTCAGTGAATGTTGCAAATGGGTCAAAATGGGTTAGCATCTTCAAAGAGAATAATTACTTAACGATAAAAATAAATAATTAGTTTTTCTATATATATAAAAATTGTGTATCTCAACTGTACTAATGTTGTGTATCTGATGCATATAAAAATTGTGTATCTCAACTGTACTAATGTTGTGTATCTGATGCATATAAAAATTGTGTATCTCAACTGTACTAATGTTGTGTATCTGATATATAAAAAAATAAGTTAAGTCGAGCTTGGCATGACTAAGCTTATTTCAACCGTAAATGTACTCAATGAGTCGATGTGACCCAAACCCGTTTCAAACCATTACTCAAATAGCCCGTTCTGACACTTTGAAATGTAAGTATGCATCTGTACAATATAATGAAAGACAACCCTTGGAAAACTCATACCAAAGATTAGTTTGGCTCAGAAGGCCCGTTTACAAAAATCAACCATCAAATGGTAGCATCTGAAGTAGCAACTTCATGCACAATATGGCCAGAAAATTCCTTTAACTTTTAATTAGACAAGTACATGAAAATCCAAAAAAAAAGTAGCTCAAATATCTGCTACAGTGACAAATTCCTACGATAATCGTCTCTATCAAATCTCATGTTCCCTATCTCTTGTAGGGAAGGACCGTCAGTGAATGTTGCAAATGGGTCAAAATGGGTCAGCATCTTCAAAGAGAATAATTACTTAACGATAAAAATAAATAATTAGTTTTTCTATACATATAAAAATTGTGTATCTCAACTGTACTAATGTTGTGTATCTGATGCATATAAAAATTGTGTATCTCAAATGTACTAATGTTGTGTATCTGATGCATATAAAAATTGTGTATCTCAACTGTACTAATGTTGTGTATCTGATATATAAAAAAATAAGTTAAGTCGAGCTTGGCATGACTAAGCTTATTTCAACCGTAAATGTACTCAATGAGTCGATGTGACCCAAACCCGTTTCAAACCATTACTCAAATAGCCCGTTCTGACACTTTGAAATGTAAGTATGCATCTGTACAATATAATGAAAGACAACCCTTGGAAAACTCATACCAAAGATTAGTTTGGCTCAGAAGGCCCGTTTACAAAAATCAACCATCAAATGGTAGCATCTGAAGTAGCAACTTCATGCACAATATGGCCAGAAAATTCCTTTAACTTTTAATTAGACAAGTACATGAAAATCCAAAAAAAAAGTAGCTCAAATATCTGCTACAGTGACAAATTCCTACGATAATCGTCTCTATCAAATCTCATGTTCCCTATCTCTTGTAGGGAAGGACCGTCAGTGAATGTTGCAAATGGGTCAAAATGGGTCAGCATCTTCAAAGAGAATAATTACTTAACGATAAAAATAAATAATTAGTTTTTCTATACATATAAAAATTGTGTATCTCAACTGTACTAATGTTGTGTATCTGATGCATATAAAAATTGTGTATCTCAACTGTACTAATGTTGTGTATCTGATATATAAAAAAATAAGTTAAGTCGAGCTTGGCATGACTAAGCTTATTTCAACCGTAAATGTACTCAATGAGTCGATGTGACCCAAACCCGTTTCAAACCATTACTCAAATAGCCCGTTCTGACACTTTGAAATGTAAGTATGCATCTGTACAATATAATGAAAGACAACCCTTGGAAAACTCATACCAAAGATTAGTTTGGCTCAGAAGGCCCGTTTACAAAAATCAACCATCAAATGGTAGCATCTGAAGTAGCAACTTCATGCACAATATGGCCAGAAAATTCCTTTAACTTTTAATTAGACAAGTACATGAAAATCCAAAAAAAAAGTAGCTCAAATATCTGCTACAGTGACAAATTCCTACGATAATCGTCTCTATCAAATCTCATGTTCCCTATCTCTTGTAGGGAAGGACCGTCAGTGAATGTTGCAAATGGGTCAAAATGGGTCAGCATCTTCAAAGAGAATAATTACTTAACGATAAAAATAAATAATTAGTTTTTCTATACATATAAAAATTGTGTATCTCAACTGTACTAATGTTGTGTATCTGATGCATATAAAAATTGTGTATCTCAACTGTACTAATGTTGTGTATCTGATATATAAAAAAATAAGTTAAGTCGAGCTTGGCATGACTAAGCTTATTTCAACCGTAAATGTACTCAATGAGTCGATGTGACCCAAACCCGTTTCAAACCATTACTCAAATAGCCCGTTCTGACACTTTGAAATGTAAGTATGCATCTGTACAATATAATGAAAGACAACCCTTGGAAAACTCATACCAAAGATTAGTTTGGCTCAGAAGGCCCGTTTACAAAAATCAACCATCAAATGGTAGCATCTGAAGTAGCAACTTCATGCACAATATGGCCAGAAAATTCCTTTAACTTTTAATTAGACAAGTACATGAAAATCCAAAAAAAAAGTAGCTCAAATATCTGCTACAGTGACAAATTCCTACGATAATCGTCTCTATCAAATCTCATGTTCCCTATCTCTTGTAGGGAAGGACCGTCAGTGAATGTTGCAAATGGGTCAAAATGGGTCAGCATCTTCAAAGAGAATAATTACTTAACGATAAAAATAAATAATTAGTTTTTCTATACATATAAAAATTGTGTATCTCAACTGTACTAATGTTGTGTAGCTGATGCATATAAAAATTGTGTATCTCAACTGTACTAATGTTGTGTATCTGATGCATATAAAAATTGTGTATCTCAACTGTACTAATGTTGTGTATCTGATATATAAAAAAAATAAGTTAAGTCGAGCTTTGCATGACTAAGCTTATTTCAACCGTAAATGTACTCAATGAGTCGATGTGACCCAAACCCGTTTCAAACCATTACTCAAATAGCCCGTTCTGACACTTTGAAATGTAAGTATGCATATGTACAATATAATGAAAGACAACCCTTGGAAAACTCATACCAAAGATTAGTTTGGCTCAGAAGGCCCGTTTACAAAAATCAACCATCAAATGGTAGCATCTGAAGTAGCAACTTCATGCACAATATGGCCAGAAAATTCCTTTAACTTTTAATTAGACAAGTACATGAAAATCCAAAAAAAAAGTAGCTCAAATATCTGCTACAGTGACAAATTCCTACGATAATCGTCTCTATCAAATCTCATGTTCCCTATCTCTTGTAGGGAAGGACCGTCAGTGAATGTTGCAAATGGGTCAAAATGGGTCAGCATCTTCAAAGAGAATAATTACTTAATGATAAAAATAAATAATTAGTTTTTCTATACATATAAAAATTGTGTATCTCAACTGTACTAATGTTGTGTATCTGATGCATATAAAAATTGTGTATCTCAACTGTACTAATGTTGTGTATCTGATGCATATAAAAATTGTGTATCTCAACTGTACTAATGTTGTGTATCTGATATATAAAAAAATAAGTTAAGTCGAGCTTTGCATGACTAAGCTTATTTCAACCGTAAATGTACTCAATGAGTCGATGTGACCCAAACCCGTTTCAAACCATTACTCAAATAGCCCGTTCTGACACTTTGAAATGTAAGTATGCATCTGTACAATATAATGAAAGACAACCCTTGGAAAACTCATCTTATATGTACTTGCATGAATTCTCAAATATGATTTTCTTTCTAAGAACTATAATTAGATGATATACATACACATTATTATTAAAAATTAAAAATTTAAAATATTACTATATATACAAAAGATAAAATAGTAAATCGACACAACTTAGAAAGCAACGTGGTGAGTTAAATAGTATTAAAAAAGGTGGGTGGGTGGGCATATAGGTGATTGGGAACATGTGACTTTAAGGTTTAGTAACCTTGATGGTGAGTTAAATAGTGTTTACTTTGCGCAACATTGTTGGGGTCAATTATTACTTAACGATAAATGTTGTAAATGTTCCCCATCTCTTGTAGGGAAGGACCGTCAGTGAATGTTGCAAATGGGTCAAAATGGGTTAGCATCTTCAAAGAGCATAATTACTTAACGATAAAGATAAATAATTAGTTTTTCTATATATATAAAAATTGTGTATCTCAACTGTACTAATGTTGTGTATCTGATACATATAAAAATTGTGTATCTCAACTGTACTAATGTTGTGTATCTGATGCATATAAAAATTGTGTATCTCAACTGTACTAATGTTGTGTATCTGATATATAAAAAAATAAGTTAAGTCGAGCTTGGCATGACTAATCTTATTTCAACCGTAAATGTACTCAATAAGTCGATGTGACCCAAACCCGTTTCAAACCATTACTCAAATAGCCCGTTTTGACACTTTGAAATGTAAGTATGCATCTGTACAATATATATATATATATATATATATATATATATATATATATATATATATAGTGTATCTCAACTATTCAGTGAAAACAGGACCTTCGGTGACAGCAGCAGCATGGGTTAAAGTAAAAAACCTAACAGCAAAGGCGATGACTGAGGGGGGATTTGAGTCCATGTTTAAACAGATATTTTGCACCTGCTGATCCAAAACGAGAAGCTGAAGAAAACGATCGCGAACTATCTTTGTACCACAACCGGCCCTGTTGCTAGCACCATCTATTTATCAACAGTAGTCACAAACAAAAACTCAATAGGCACAAACCTGGAGCTACTACAAGGTAAGCAGAACATTTATCTTCAACCAAAACCCAATAGGCACAAACACAATAGGCACTCATAAATTAAATAGTAGCCTAAAAATAACAAATGACAAGTAATAATATCCCATTCATAATATATTGATAAAATGTTGTAATAGGCATAAATTGTAACTAAAAAATAAGAACTTCTGATGAAATGTCGAAAATAAAAATCCAAATAGAAAACCAAAACAAAAAACTCAGTTATTTAAATCCCAATCAAATGAAGCAGTTGATGAGTGTTGACTTGTAACATTTGAAGCATTAGTAGGTTGACTTGAAGATGAACCAACTGCACTTGAAAAAGAATGATCAACATCACCCACACTTGTTGAAGAATTTGCTGCATGTGAGTCACTAGAAACACCAACAAATCTTTGTGAGCAGGTTGTCTTGTTATGTCCATCCCTTGATTTGCAAATACTACAAGCTTTATAATGTTTTGATGACTTTCCATAATATATCTCGTCTGCTGATTTGTACCTGCTGTGAGATCCACTTCCTTTGTTACGAACACCTTTAGGATTCTGAACATTAATTTCATCAGGTACCCTGACACCAAGCAAAGAAGCAAACAACTCATCCTTATTGAGCTGAGAGATTATCGGGAACTCCAACTCATACTTTTCTGTAATTTCTTTTTGTTGATCACGATACAGATTCAACCTGTCCATGTCTGAAACAAGACGATTAATAACAGAATCAACACACGTATATATTTCCCTTATAACACCTTCTGCAACATTAGTTTTTCCAGCACCATATGATGTTTTCTTGTTAGGCTTTAATGGCAGAGCATTTTTTGACCATCTTTTCAGAATATACCTTTTCGGAATGTCATTAATGTTGTAAACCTTAAACACAAAGAAAACATGCCGACATAGAATACCAAAACACTCAAACTTCCTACAGCTACATGAGAAAGTCATTTCAGATGGGTTGAATAGAACCTGTACATTAAGGAAAACAACAACCCAAGAATTACTATATGTAACTATGTGTATCACATTATAAAAAGTAACACCGTATAACAGATATCAAAACAGTAGAGAATATAACAAAAAACCAAAAAAAACACACCTTATAATAACGTTGCTTTGAAATATCAAAATTGATACTTGGATCATTTTGACCATCTTCGTTATCACAAATTTTGAAAACAAGAAAACCATCGATGGCCTCACATGACTTGTTGTAGCAACTCACAATGGATGCATAGATCTCATCTTGAATGTCATAGAAAATTGGTCGGGTAAAATACTCAGCAGCACGTCTTTCTAACAAAAGATCAGTCCGCATATCTGGATTAGTGTACCTCGAATCATGCTCATTCTTGTTATGTGTATACCTTTGAGAATCCATGGCAGTTTCAAAATGGCTCAAGAACTCAACAAGAGTTAAGTAAGTATTCGTAAGCTGCCCAAAAAAATAGTTCTCACTTTCAGAACGCGATGAGGTACGCATTAAACCAGACATTGGTTCATCACGGAAATAAGCAGGGATCCAATCACGCCTAAGCCCAAACATCTTAGTAAGCCACTTGTTTCCTTCAAGATGATACTCAGCAATTATAGAATGCCATTGACTTTCAAAATAATCAGGATCTATCTTGTCAGTCCAGACAATAGAACACAATCGTTTCTTGAACACATTGTTAGTTTTCAGCCTAGGACCAACCTGTTAAAAAATCAGATAAATATAAAACTTGAATATAAAAAATATAGACAATAAGTAAAAACAAAAAAAAATAATACCTTCAAAGATAGCTTTTTCATAATGTGCCACATACAAAGCCTATGCCTTGTATTTGGAAAAACTTCAGCAATAGCTTTTCTCATAGACTTGCATTGGTCAGTTACAAAAACTTTAGGATCAACACCATATGCCTTTTTAAAACATTCTAAAAGCCATTTATAAGATTCATATGTTTCATTATGAAGCAACCCTCCACCAAAAGTAATCGATTTGTTATGATTATCTATACCCGTAAAAGGTACAAAAACCATCTGGTACCTGTTAAAAATTTTAACAAATGTATCAAGTAATTTAAAATGCAACATGTATCTTATCAAAGAACACAAAAACACAAACATATAGACAACCAAAGCTAACCTGTTAGAACGAAAAGTGGCATCAAATGACACTACATCACCAAATGTTGAATAATATCTCTTCGACTCAAAATCAGCCCAAAAAAGACCACCCAACCCTCCATCAGGATCAGCAAACCAATCAGCAGAAAACTCTTCGTTGTACTCTTTAAGATCCAACAGTTTAGAAACACACATTTGAGCATCCTGTTCCCCTACATACCTATTTAAATCGCGTTTAAAATTCTTACACTCAACAGCAGTAGCACCCACAACGTCAAATCCTCCCAACATTTCTTTCATCAACTTAAAACCACGGACAGGTCCCATGTTGATATTTGATACTTGATGAACCAGAATTTTTTGAGTGTAAACAAGATTACGGTTAGACCGAAGATAAATAGCATTAATATTATCAACCAAGTGATGATTATGATGTTCAACAAAAGCTGTAACCTGATACAAATTGTTATGAATTTTTTTCAAATATATTCTAGCAGGACACCCAGTGCGGATACTCGGTCGTTTCCTTCTACTTTTTTTCTTCACCTCCTTATTAACATCATTATCAGCTGGATCCTTACTAGACACATCCGTAGCAGCCACATCATTACCAGTCACATCCTTAGAGACAACTTCACCTTGTGGTTGTGTGGAATTTTCAACTGGTTTTGGTTTTGCAGGCTTAAATTCTCTTGGGTTATTTTCGGCCACCTTTCGTTTAAAACCTTCTTTAACACAATAAAAATACTTAGAATTTGGGTTTTTCTTATCAGGATTGTAACCCCCACCTATACGAACATCAAAACCACCTTTTTTACCATATTTTCTATAAAAACTTAGAGCCTGTGCAATAGACCTAAACTAGGTACCGACAACTGGTTTCACCTCATCATCAACATCAGGTATCCAATAAACACCACCTTTAGGAGTTTCATGACGAATACCAATAGCTTGAAATGTATGTGTTTCATAAACTGCAAAAACACACATATGTATCCATTTATAAGTGAGAAATATATAATAAACATAGCACACATGTTGATCAGTCCAACAACTTTAAAAAACTTAATAAATAAACATATGTACATGTTTAAAATACAATTAAACAAAACAGATGCACATATTTAACAAAAAACATAACAGACATGTTGAAGAGTCCAAACAACTTAAATACCTATATATAGGTTTAAAATACAATTAAACAACACGGATGCACATATTTAACAAAAAACATAACTCGCATGTTGATTAGTCCAACAACTTAAAACGTCTCATTTAAAAAATGTGTATGCGTTTAAAATACATTTAAACACACACAGATACACATATTTGCCAAAACATGAAACAAATGTTGATGAGTGCAACAACTAAAACAAATTCATAAATAAACATATGTATACATTTAAAATACATTTAAACAACAAAAAGATACACATATTTGCCGAAAATCTGTGCAAACAAACTAAAAACAAAACATAAAAAAACAAATGTATACGTTTAATAATAAATTTAAACAACACAGATACACAAAATAGTAAAAAGAAATTACCCTAACAAATATAATGCAACCAGAAACAAGAAAAAACGACGACAAAAAATCAAAATATGTGTATCATTAACTATTGGATGAGAGCATCATTATTCATTCACCGTATACAAAAAAAGTGAAGGAAAAATGGAAAAAAACAGAGCTACAGAAAACTTACAATCTGGATCAAAATCGGAGCTAGAATCCGACATGATCGACACAATCGGACCTAATAATCAGTACGTGATAATTGAATGAGGCGGATTTAGGAGAATTGAATGAGACGAGGGTTTTTATGATGATGGTTTTATAGGTGATGAATACACGGACGTTAAAGGTCCGTTAGATTAATTAGCGTACTATTAATGATAAATAGGACAGATGGCAGCATTTGATTGATTCCTACCATTAGTACCTTAAGCACCCAATTTAATTGAACCTTCCCCTAAAACGTTTACACATTTTCTTTACAAACTTACTATTTTAAAGATCAGATATTACCATTATACCCTTCTCCTTCATTAGATAGATATTTGTTAATTAAGAAAATAATTTGCATCTATTATTTGCTCTATGTTTTTAAAAATTTCAAACTTATTTGTAATTACATACGGAAACCTTTATATGTAATTAACTATCTCCCACTAGGAAACATTTATACAAAATTAACTAGCTTCACTAAAAAATTGACGAGAAATTTTCTTATATAAAGAACTACACATTTAGTGCCAATTTCCAACATAATTAAGAGTTGAAAAACATTTACTTTAACCTACACGCTCGTATAATTATTAGTCAAAATAAAAGACATTAAAAAGTAAAATCATAAGGCGTACAAATAAAAACATTATTTAAACATAAATAAATATTTTTATCTTTTCATTTTATATTTCGTTATTTAGTAAAGAAATTAAAAGTGATTTTCTTTAGTTTTACATTAATTACGTTTGATTGTTAATTATTTTATTACATATGAATGAAATCGATAATAACTTGAAAAAAAAAAACATATTTTATAATATTTATATAAATCTGTAAAGAAGTTATAATGTTTGTAAGTTTTTACATTAGTTTAAATGTCATTTGAAAATACTCTGGTGCAAACACAATACTCTCAAACACGCGATCACATTATCTTAAACCATTGTTAATATCTTCACCGCCGCAATGCGCGGGTGCTCTTCTAGTATTGAATAATATATTTGAGAATAAGTACATACAATAGTAACATTTAAAAGTTAGTATTTTTTGTTCGATATAATCATTAACAAATAATGTAAAATTATATACGACTACCTTTTTTATAATTTTTTTAATTGTGCGCTTAAGAAAAAAAAATATGGACCATGTTTCAGTTATAAGTTAGTTATATACACGTTCTAATTTCTGATATGCAAACAATAATATGTTTATTGAAATACCAATGAAATCAAGCTGCGTGCATCAAATTATCAAAACAATTTAACAACCCAAATAATGGGTCAGTAGGTTTAAATTGGGTCAAATAATTGAAATAATGGGTCAATTGGGCTACTTTGTTAAAGGAATATATTGGTTGTTATAAGTTGATGACTTTCCAGTGGGCCGAGCTAGAGCAAGATTTAGAGGCATAACTTAAGGTGCGCTTAGTTCAAAGTGAGGAATGGAAATGGGAAAGGGTAATGGAATACTAAGCAATGCAACAAGCATTCCCTAGTAATATATTTGTTATTAATGATGCTTGATTCATATAATTAAACATCAGGAGTAAGGTGACATATTGGGTAGAGTCACGTTGACGGGTCTAAAGTACCCAAGTCGAACCGACATGATTTAATAAACGGGTTGACTAGTCAAAAGTACCCAACCCGGACACGATCTTTAATATCGGGTGGTGGGTTAATTCCGCGTCAAACAGGTCAAATTTAACAGGTTACTTTTCGATTGGTGGTTTGACCCGTTAACACGAACCTTGGCGGGTTCGAGTTAATATCGGTTAGTGGGTTAGTTTCGTGTCAACAGGTCAAGTTTACTAGGTTACCTGTGGACTAGCTGGTTGACCCGTTAACCGGAAGCCCAACCATAAAATTAAACGGGTTTGCAAGTTTCGAGTTAATAGCGGTTGGTAGGATGATTTCGCATCAAACGGGTCAACTTCCATGGGTTACTTTTGGGTTGGTGGGTTGACCCGTTAACCCAAACTTTGACCCGAGTCCGACGCAAAATATTAAATGGGTTGGCGAGTATCGTGAAGAGTTGAGATACATGTATAAACGTTATACATCGTCATAATGATAGGTAATGATATCCATTACCCCCATTTTGGTGGGAAATGGGTGATTACCCACTAATGGGTAATGAAGCATTGTATTATAGGATACCAAGCACTATCATTCATTATATTTCCCATTGCCCACTCCCTGATACACTCAACCAAGCACCCCCTTAATGCAATTAGCGTGCCAAACCTCTACACCTTTGTAATCATGTGATACAATATCTGAGCAGCAACCTCCATCTCTTAGAGCATCCACACCAACTAGATTTTCTAAAGCTTTTTTTATGAAAATGGTGTAAGAGCTTTTTGAAGAAAAGCTTACTCCAATGGTATAAAGCTTTACATGTATATAAAACTATAAAAAAGGAATAAATTAGTAAAGTCGGAGAGTAAAAGACTTTGAAAATGTAAAGCTTTACAATCTCTTTCTTTATAAAATTTGTACTTTTTAATGGTTTTATATATATACAAAGCTTTTTGTCATTGAAGTAAAAGCTTTTTCTAAAAAAGCTCTCACCATTTTCATAAAAAAGCTTTAGAAGTTGTTGTGGATGCTCTTAATAGGTGGGTGTAGTACGGTACATACTAACGCGCTCAAAAACACTTTAAAGGTGCGTTTATTTACGAAAAATTCATTAACTTTTTCACACAAAATTCTTTTAAGAGTAAATTACGTTGCCAGTCCCTATGGTATGCACGTCATTTCACTCCCAGTTCCTGGGTTTTTTTTTTTGCGATTCCAGTCCCTCGATCCAGGTTTATGTTTCACTCCCGATCCCTAACCTTAACGTCGGTTAATTTTTCTCGTTAAGTCATCCAACTTGCGCAGTACAAAAGGGAAAAATGACTTTTCAAGGGCTTGGAAAGGGTAGGTGGATATTCAAAGACTGAGAAAAAGGTTCACAATAGATGGAAAAGTCATTTTCACCATCTTGTGCCACACACGTTAACTAACTTAACGGGTAAAATTAACCGGCGTTAAGGGTCAGAGACCAGGAATGAAACATAAACCGGGGTCGAGGGACTGGGACCGCAAAAAAAATGACCCAGGGATTGTGAGTGAAATAACGTGTATACCACATGGATTGGGAACATAATTTACTTTTCTTTTAAAAAACTTAGGAGAAAAAAAAAAACAAGTTCAAATTCGAATTTTCTAAAATACTAGTCTGAGAAAAATAAAAGTCCTACTATTTTCCTTTTTATAACTAAAAACTTGAAAACTAATATTACACCTCTCTAATTTTTACATCTCTACTCTTTCTTGGAAGAGGAAAATATCGTCCCTCACATTTAAACGCATTTTCTAAATTTTCATTGTTTTTTTATAAGAAAAGAATTCGTAAGTAAACGTGCCTATAAGACCATTCACAATGCGCCCGGCATAAGGCGTTTTGGCTTTTGAGAACGCCACAACGCCCGCAATGGGCGGCGTTGTGGCGGGGCGTCGTGCGTAGGAAAACGGGCGGTGAACACCAAATCTTGGGCCCCACTCGATTTTTTTACTCCTATTCCCTGTTTCCTATTTGTTTTTCGTATTTCTTTTTATTTTTTTGTTTGTTTTTGGTTTACATAAAGGAAATGAAAAAGGAAAAAAAAAAAAAAAAAAAAAAAGAAGAAGGTGTGTTTGCAGGGGCGATTGGAGAAGAAGAAGACAAAGAGATGGGTTTAGGTTTTTAATTTGTTTTTGGGCTTCCTTATGAAGTGTTGGTTTTTTAAATTGTTTGTGGGCCTTTTTGTTAGGCAAACTTAACTAGCCCAACTTATGTAAAAATAACTAGCCCACTTAAGTAGTCTTTTTTGTTAGTAAAAATATTTTAGAAAAAACTGTATAAACAAAATTAAATTAAAAATGTATTGTATTTTCTAAATTAATTACTTTTAAGTGCATTTTGTTTAAATACTGTTATTTAATTAATTAAATAAAATGTATTTGTTTTGTTAAATAAATGATAATTATATTTAGTTAGTAAAAAGGGGGCGTTCTGGTGGTAACATTGCTAGTGCTGAAAATGGTGTATTTGTGTTATACTGATGTGTCGCCTGAAAAAGGGGCGTTCTGGTGTTACGACTGCGAATGGTCTAAGCCTCTCAAATGCTATCATTTCGTGTATATTTGTTTTAATTTATTATGGGGTAAGTGCATAAAAATGCAAGTAACTACGACTTGACATTCATAGTGTGTATCCAACTATTCGGACATACATTGTGTGTAATAAACTCGTTATTTCTTGCCATTGTATGTATTTTGGTGACGTGTCAACTTGTAAGGATGACAAGTGGCACTTTATATAGATGACACGCGTAAAAAATACCAAAAATTTCATACAATAGCATGAAATAACTAATTTCTTACACACAATGGAGATCCGAGTAGTTGTGTACACACTATGAATGTCAGAGCATAGTTAATTGCATTTTTTGCACTTAATCCATTTATTATATATGTTTATATTTTCATCATTTTTATACATTTGATATGAGTTTTGTTACAATTATATAGTAAAAACTGATTAATTTATTTAATCCGGAGTACAACATCAACTCGATCTTAGTATAATAGGAAGTTAAAAGTGAAGTAATACTGTATCATCTAATCTAATAACATGTATACCAATAATGTAGTATCTGAAAAATGTAGCGATGGATTGGTCAAAAGGTGATATCGCATGAGGGAGGCATCGTTTGAAGTCATGAATAGTGGGATTGACGTGAAAATGGTAAAATAATAAATGCATGTTAATAAAATACTACTCGTAGTAACAAGAATGATGGTGACTCGACCAACCAACCAAACCAACCAACAAATTAGTGAAACAAAATACTCCGTAATGAGTATGAGTATTTTTATAATTCTAAAACATCAATTTACTAAAAGATTATGTTTTGAATATTGATATTTGAGCATTCATATTTAAGAACAAAAACACCAATTTTCAAAAAGATTATGTTTTGCATTTTGAGTATTTATTTTTTGAGCACAACCTCCAAACAATTAAGTATTAAAAATCAAATTTACTAAAAGATGAGTTTTGATATTTGAGTATTCATTTTGTGAGCACAACCTCCAAACATATCGTGTATCGAAATTACTGTAGCATATATATTTTAATCATAACCTTCCATAATTACTACAAAATTTTTAGTGAGGGCGGCCGCCTACCTCGTCCTACCTCGTCATATACAATAAAAGGACAGGATGGCCATAAAATATGAGCTTTAATATTAAATTAGTTGAGTAATATATAAATAGGGGTAGAGCCATAGTCAATGTGAGGGATAGCTTTGGCTACGTGTCCATTCGTTATACAAAGTGTAATTTTTGTATAATTTTTATTCCTTACTTGTACTATGTGTTTACAAAAATTAGAATACCGATTCCACGGATCACTCAAATACTAAATTTGCAGGTGAAACAATCCACTTTATCAGAGTGCTTATCTACCATTTAATCTCAATTCAGCGGAAGCGTCTACTCTAATCTTCTCCAATATCGTCATACATTCACAGTCTACACTTTATCATTTGTTCCCTAACCTGAGTTGCATAAATTTTAAAACATTTTGGGTCAGCTATAAAGCCTTGTGAGAATTGCGATTTTCACAAAAAACAATATAAAGCTTTTCATATAAAACATTTAATCAACAATTTTCAATCCCAATTTGTCACATAAACAATAATGATTCAATCCAACAATCTCTTTTCAATTTCAATTTTCACTTTTACCTTTTTGTTCACAATTTGATGGTAACCGTAATTTTACACATTTCCCAATTTTCCACTTTCTTTTGATGGCAAACCGTAGTTTTACACATCCCACTTTTCTACTGTTTCCACACTTTTTATACCATTAATTATTATTGAGAGATTGAATAATCAATAAGCTTAATAACAACTTCAATTTTCACAAATTCACATAATTGCAACATGTACGGTTCAGTAAACAAGTTTATAAACATGTCACAATATAAAGCACTTAAACATCATGTTAAATAAACAGTTTATAAAATAAGTGCAATCCAGTTTAAAAGTCACGTGAAACTCACCTTGAAGTCTCTAACTAGCTCTTTACTTCTTGTTAAGAATTATTTGCCACAAATTCAATAAAACGTTTCCTACAATTTCAATATAAATGTTTATAAACTTTATATAAATTATCTACTTATAAAGTTCAGTTGATTGGTTGATCGAGTGTATCACTGTGATAATGAATAAACCAATAGTCAATCTATGTAAATAAGTCTTCTTCATTTATAATAGTCAAAGTAAGATGCCAAGCTTTTAATTTTCGACCATTACTCAAACCATTTCTATATTTTAAAAAAAAAAAAATTATATAAAAGATGCTTTATGATTAAATATCATTTGACTATTTGTTAATCTACTATCTCCTTTAAATACACCCCCATATAAGATTGAATATATATATATATATATATATATATATATATATATATATATATATATATATATATATATATATATATATATTTCGTTTAGCCACTGTAAAACAAACGTAAATGATATTCAAAACACATGATCGACACTTGAAACCAACCAAACTACTATTCTCATAAGTCTAGTACATAAAGATTATGTAAACGGTTTAAAGTAAACCAAAACCAAGAACAAGTTATACCTTTAAACAGTACCGAAATCTAACCGATACTTGTACCACAATTTAAAACCAAACGTCGAACCTATTTTCTCCCTAGCTGCCGTTTTCATTCTGCCTTTCTCTTTAGGGTTTTGTGCGCACTAATATGAGAATGAGTACGGTTTATATTTATTAGCAAGGATATATCGGATCGATCACAACTGAAAGATATCCATCTCTTCTTAGTGACGTTGCAAATTTCTAAATAGATACATATTTACATGATAACCCCATTTACTTTTGCTCTATTGTCACTTTCACTCCTTACAAATTTGTTCAACTCAAACTTACTAATTTGTTTACAACTCGTATTTTATTATATATACAAATTTCCGAATGTTACAGCGGGTGTATACAAAACAGTCGCTTTAACCAAATTCACAAAATGTGAGGCTATGAGCCAATCCCACTAAGCTACGCCTCTCTTAGCCAATAAAACAACAAAGCTACATGTATCATCATTATGTTTTGTTACTTTTTATAATGCATACACTATCGTTAGTACCTATTATCAATTCTTGCAAAAAAAACATTGATTGATGATTATCAATGCTCAATGGTTTATACACCTTTACATGAATACAAATGTACAAGACAATATTGATCATACACTCAGACTGATTCAACGGACTACTACGTAGAGTGTCTGACTGTCTGTTGATATGGAAAAGCTGAATTTTAATTCATTAATATTCATTTCTAGCAAAGACGTCATTCAAATAGTATTACTATCCGATATCATCTCTCTTTACTTCTTTAGGATATTTGTGATCGAGGCTCATCGGCTTGATTTTGTGCATGGGTAAACTAGATAATATAACATTTCTTTATATGTTGATAAAAGATATTGTTGGGAACCGGCCAAATCCTAAGGATATATGTAATGATTGAAAAATAGTTGAACACCTAAGGAAAGAGTATACATTAAAAGAATCTTCAAAAAGAAATAAAAAGAACGAAATAATACCACTGATTAATTTGAAGGGATGACTCTAGTTGGATGGAGACAGCGGTATTAGTGCTCAAAATAGCTACTCTATTGTGTTTGCGCCTTTCAAAATAATTAATTCCTTTAATGGCAGAGGATATGAAACGCCCTGAAATCTCAGTAATTTTTTTTTCCGGTTCCCACAGCTCGGTCCCACATCTCGTATATTTGATACCGTATTCTCATCTTTACATTTTGACCCAAAACAAGACAACGGGATATGCAATTTACCAACCATGTAGTACAGATAGGTAAAACAACCTTGTTTTAGCTAAAACAAGCTTGTTTTAGGCTAGAACAAGCCTGTTCTAGTGGTAACACAGAGTTAAATTTTTGACCAAATTCAAACACGCATATCTTTTTACTCGTTACGATTTAGGATCTGAAATTTTGCATGCACCTGTAATATGACCAAATGAAACTTTCCCTTTTTACACTTCTCCGAAATTCACGAAAACGACAAATCTGGATGTATGACCAATAAATGGTCATTTCGGACCACTTTGGTGAACATACCAAATCCCAAACCACTCGGTTTCTGACTTAACCCTTTTTGTACACTAATTAGACACATGAAAACAAACTTGAAGCACCCGACAACAAGTCCTAACACTAACCCATTCGAAATCAACACGTGACCCCTCTATGACCCATTTTGACACCCTTGACCCATTTAGCCAAAACAACCATATTTAACACCAAATCACTTCCCAATCCAACCCACAACATGACTTGACTCTTTAAAACATAATTACATCATTCTCTTCACACTTTACTCAATAGAATCGCATATGTCACTATAAAACCATTTTTGGGCGATTTACACAAATTGAAACCATAACAACGATTCAAAAGAAATGGAGCATCATCTAACCGTAAGCTAGCTCCATATCCACACTACCATCTTGAAAGCACTATTAATCCACTTGGTTCAATCGAACCATTCACCTACAACACGAAACAATGGAAGGGGTAAGCACATCGCTTAGTAAGCATATAGACAATTATATGAATAATCCACATAATCAACACTGAAACCACACTTATCACATATCTTCTTAAACACATATCTACTGAGCACTGTAGAGATTGTTCTGAACAACATAAGAAATAAGGCTATTAGGCACCAAATCACGTCAAAATGGATACCATGCTTCAGAAACAAGTCTATGCTAGCAACGCTAGCTAATCAACATAACGTGCAAGCACGTATTCGTAAACACTATGCTAACCGCATTTAGCGCTCTGATCAACACATCTACATATGCTCATTCCAAAGAGTCCACATAATACACAATCAACAACAAAAGTCTACACTATTATCCACATAAGAAACAAGTCTATGAAACAAGGCTCAAGAAACAAGTATAAGAAACAAGTAATCTTCAACCCGATTGTATGATCCTCTTGCTAGGAAGCAATCCGGAAACACACACAATCGATACAAGTCATAATAAACAAGTCTAATTCACTATTTAGAAACAAGTTAAGATACAAGTAACTTCCACTTGATTGTATGATCCTCTTGCTCGGAAGCAATCCGGAAACACATACAACCATTACCCATATAACCCACATATCACTTACCTTGATATTTAGCCGATTTCACAACACTTGATCACGAAAGCTTTCCACTTCTTTAATCCCTATCATAATACACATTCATATAATGACACTTTTAGCAAATCATATTATTATAATCAACTACTTATCTTCATTAATCAACCTCCCCACTATTTCCACTTTTAAGATTATATTACTCAAACTCTTACTTCATTAGTATTCACTATATCTTTATAACTCATAATCATTCCACTAATCACAATTCATATAATTCATCTCTATTTTACAAGAACTCTTATTAATCCATCATGAACACACTCTAATTCATTACATAATAAAACTTTACTACTTTAATTCATATTCCATCATCATAATCATACTCTACTTACATCACTAATCACATCTCTAGTTGGTCAACATCAATTCATACAATTTTAGCAAAAACCCAATAATTACTCAAGAACACCAATCATAAATTCATCATTTTTACTATGTTATGTGATTACCAACAATCATAATAACCCTACCTAACATCAATTTAATCATTTCCTAACCTCAATTTCGGATTAAAACCTTCAATTATTCAAAACTCCATAAAAACCCAAAACCTAGGTTAAGAACATGGAGAAATCAAACTTACTTGAGATATATGATGATCAAGGATGAAGAAAAAGATGATTAATTAGATTCTTAAAGCTTGAAATGGAAGTTTGGAACTGAATTTAGAGGAAGGGTTTAGCTCCTGCGATCTTTCTCTTGTCTCTGGAATATGTTGGAATTAAATGGAATAAACATAAGACTATTAACGTACATATGTATACATATCTATTAAATTTTATTCCCTTTTTAAACCCTTTATTTCCTACAGTCTGGAACTGATAAAACCGTATACGTTTTCTTTTGTATCTTATTATATACATAATAATATTTCGTAATAAAAATATATCCGCGTACGATATTAATTTCCTGAAATTCGGGGTGTTACAGGATAAGACCTTCTTTGATGGGTAATCTATTTCTTCAAATACGGATATTTAAAACACTAAAAATGCTGTTGTAAAACACGGCCTACACGGCCGTGTACTCGGCGTGTAATCGCTGAACGGGCATGGGCCGAAGCGACTAGGGCTTAATCGGTCAAAATACACGGTCAATAGAAGTCAACGCCGTCAAACTCGGATTACACGGTCAATTCGGGTCAAAGTAGTTGTAACACCCAGTTTTCGGGTCTGGAATTAAATAGTATTTTAGTAAGTTTTAAAATGGTTTATTTGAAAATAAACAAGTAAAAGAGCCTCAGGTTTTATTGTGACTAATAAAACTGTACTTGTTTTAAAAAGTTGAAGTTGACGGTAAAATAAAATATTTTGACTTACGGGTATTTTCGGGTTCCAGACAATAGGGTTAGAAGGGGTATTAAAATTATACCCAAAAAGTAAGTCGGTCAAGGGAGGAGCCGACCTTCTTTCTATTTCCTTCCCAAATTCTTCATTTTTATTTCTTGATGCAAAAACCAAATACACCTTGAGCTAAGTATATGAATAAGTTAAATAGAAACCAAATCTGAAAGTTGTTTGCTTATCTGCTGAGTAATTCAATCATCAACATCATCTTGATTCCATCTTCCTCTTTGATTTGTAAGTGTTCTTATTGTTGTTTAAGAACTTACCTAGAAATTATAGGGTTTGTGATTATATGTGAAATTGATGATAGAAATGATGATATATGATGTTATAGGTTGCTAGCTATCAGTTGTAATTGATTTGTGACTTGAGTTGGTGTTATTTGTGGGTTTGGATTCGGATTTAGCTTGAACAGATGCACAGGTCGCTGGTCTGGGCTATGAAGCCGGCGGCTTCAAGGTCTAGCCGGCGGTTACTCGGGTTTGGATGGGAACCCGGCGGGTAATGGCCCTAACCGGCGGCTTATTTGAGCTTTAAAACGCGTTTTACTTCTGTTCCCTTATTTTGTAATTTACCCGGCGGGTCGGGGGTTCGACCTGGTGGCTGGAGAGGGGAACCCGGTGGGTTGTAGGCCCAGCCGGCGGGTTCTTTGGCCTGGGTCAGCAGTTTTGTTTTATTTTCAATTTCTATTATGATTGATTATAATATGAATTAAGACATGAGATAAGTTACTGACTTATGTTATATTGTGTATTTCCAGAGAAGCAGGCTGCAACTCAGTAATATAAGATCACTGAGTTCAAGACCGGGATTATCGGTGAGTGGTTACTGTAATCCTCGATTTAACCTAGTTGTAACGGGTTCGGTTACAATGGGTAAACCAGGATAGATTTAGTTATGTTCAGTTATAGTTATTATTTATATTATTTCCAGTTGATTAGTTCTTGGTTATGATGATTAGTTGATGGATTCAGTTTGATTGATATAGTTGTTCAATATTGAGTTGTTGTTCCATAACTGCATATGATATGCCTTTATGTGACAAGTTGTTGAGATGATTCGGAATGAGGTCAACAATGGTTGGGTTTGATTACTATTGTGTAGTTGTCTGGGTTTCTTGGATACACATAGTTGATAATTAACCTATGTCAGCGAAGGTAGTAATCAAGCTATCGGTAAATCACTGTGATAGTATACCGGTGATTGCAGGTGACTGTGATAGTACACCAGGAGCCGCCGATCCTCATGTACTTATGTGCTTATGTGTTTAAGTTTATTTTGTTGTAAGACTTGTTATGATTGGATTAAACCGATGGTTACGGTTCCATTCACTTAGCGTGAGCTAATCCCTCGTTGTTAAATGTTTTGCAGATTTTGGTTAGCTTTGATATAGTTTGGGTTGTCGATGAAATGAAGGGGTGTTTGACTAAGCTGGCGTTACTCTGATATTTTGGATGATATGTTTTGGAAAGTGTTCATAACACCCGGATTTAGTAGTATGGTTTGTAATTATATAAGTTGGTAAAAGTTTCTTTTGGCACGTTTTGTAAATATCGAATATATATATGTTTTGGGACACGCTTCTAATGTATATAATATAATATATGTAGCTATTGAAAGTGGGGTGTTATAGTCGGGGTGTACTCTATTCTCTCTCTCGTTCACGCTCCCACCCAACCCCCCAAACCCAAAAAAGGGTCCGGCCAAATCCGTCGGTGGTGGTGTTAAAAGAGTGTATCCGGACAGATCCCGCCACCTTGCGCCGCCTCATTCTCCGACCAGCCCTCTCTCTTTCTCCTGTCGTTTTTCCGGCGATGGTGGTGGTGTTAAATAGGTGGGCGTTCTTTTGTGGAGAATTGTGGAGTATCATTTCGATCTTGAGAGCTAGCTTAGATACTTATCCAGGTACGGATGTCCGTACTCTTCTTTCAGCTTTATCTTGATATGCCTTATTGATATCTTTGCTTTCTTTTGTTCTCCTTGTGATTCATTTGATATCTTGATATATTTGTGTGATCGAATTCCCTTATTTGAGCTAAATTGTTTTGAGCCAAACCATTATTGGAGATTTGATAAATTGTGAAAACTTTTGAGAATATTGCGTGAAAATGATTTTTGGAAAACTTGGGGAAATTCATTATTGCTAGCTATTTTTGATTCATTTGATTTAGGTTCCATATGCATGGTGGACATACTCTGGTGTGTGGTTGGTTTATATGTCCACTGTGCAACCATAAAACCCTAGATTTTGTAGACAGGAGATAGGTATACCGAGTCAACTTCCTGTGGAGGACCACAGGGGCGTCATTGTGGCACCAATGATGTCGCACTAACCGTGGCGGTGGGATTAGTCCACGGAGTCCCCACTTTTTGTGATATTATTTGTTATGCTCTAGAGTGAGCCATTACTTGTGTGATTATATATGCTCGGGTGAGCCTTTGGATTATTTGGGGGGCGTATGGATGCATCCTAGGATACGTTTGATATGATATGATTTGTGTATAGCGGTCGTGTGGTGTAGTGCCATACACACCTTCCGATATAGGGGAACCACCTGGAGTCATGGCCAGTGTGTGATTGTGATATATTGCGTGAGATATGATATTATTTGGCATCGGTGTGTGCAGTTTGGATATTTTATTTTGTTTAGGGTACTCGGTATAAAATAACCCAACCCCTAGTTGCCTCAGCCTTTATTCATTTGTTTACTCTGGTGTAAGGATGGTATGATTCAATGGGTGAGTTTTGAAACAAATTTAATTATTTACTTTGCTTCATTCTTACATTGAGATATATTACTGTTATTGTTTATTTCTGTCAACATCCGCGCACTGAGCAATTCGCTCAGCCGCATTTTCTTTTCCTGGGGCAGGTAATCAGGGTCAAAGGGGATGAGTGCGAAAGTTCAAGACTTGGACTTGCCTTAGAGACCTATCTTTCATTTTATTAGTTTGGACTTATGTTTATTATTGATAGTTGGAGTTAGTTTGAGACATCATTTATGGTTGTTTTGAACCTTGGTCATTTATTATTTCAAGACTTTGTTATGACTTTAATTATTTAGTAATAAATGTGACCTTCCGTTTCATTATTGGGACGGGGGTGTTACAACTTATGATATCAGAGCTCTAGGTTCCTTCTTGTAGTTTGCCTTTAGGTTTGACCTGTGAGTTTTGGGTAGATCATGGGATAGGATTCTGCTTCCTCTATCTTGTACTCTACCGTATTTCGTTTGATTCTAATACTTTTCTATTGTCTATAAACGTTAAATCTCTTCCGTATAGATGCCTCCTAGAAGAAGAACTCCTACTAATAACAATAACGGCACGGGAAACCTTGATCCGGCTATTCTTGCGGCAGTGAATCAAGCAGTGACTGCTGCTATTGCTCAAGTTGTTCCTCAAGCTGTGGCTGCTGCAATTCAGGCTAATCCAAATGGAAACAACGGTGGGGCTGGAAATGGTAATCCACATGGTAACAATAATAACGTGGGTAATTGCGCAATCGGTACACTACCTACTCATACGTTGCTGGAGAAATTTCAGAAACAGAAACCCGAAGCATTTCGTGGGGGTAAAACACCTTTAGATGCTGAGAACTGGATTGCACATATGGAGAAGATATTTGAAGTTCTTGAGTGTACTGAAAATCAGAAAGTTCGCATGGCAACTTATAAGTTAGAAGGGGATGCTAACCGATGGTGGCACGCAGTGAAATCAGCAGAAGGGGATGGGTATGCAGAGGCTTTAGCGTGGCGTGATTTTCTTGAAGTGTTTTATCAACACTATTTTCCTATCACTGACAGAGAATCCTATAAACGAGAGTATCTTAACATTCGACAGGCTCCTCGTGAGTCTATTAATGCTTTCATTGAGCGTTTCATCAGGGTGGCTGGGATTGCCGGTAGTTCAGCAGGTACTGCAGAAGAGCAAGCAGAGAAATTTAAGTGGGCATTACTTTTTGAATACAGACGTTCATTAGTTAATACTTGGTTTGCCACTGTATCCGACGTGGCCAACGCTGCTAAAAATCTAGAGTTGGAGCGAGCTGATTTTCTTGCATATCAGGATGGTAATGGTAGGAAGAGAAACAGAGATAATGACTACTATGGGTCGGGTTCAGACCGTTATGGTAAGTCTCAATCTGGGTATCATCGTGATAATGGGGATCGATCTCGTGGGAGTCAGTCTAGACAGTGGCAGGGTGACAGATCGTAACAGCAAAGGGGTTACAATAAAAATCAGGGACAGTTGCAGGGTCAGAGGTCTTATCAGAACAGGAGTAATAATCAGGGGCAAACAGTTCAAGGTTCAGGAAGGCGATCGGGTTCAGCTGACAAAAATAACCCAAACATGATTCCGATTCCAGCGTGTTCGAAATGTGGGGCTAATCATCCTGGAAGGCCTTGTTATAGAGAGCTGGGGGCATGCTTCACATGTGGACAGCAGGGTCATTTAGCCAAGGATTGTCCTTATCACCAGAATAATAATCAGAAGAATGGGGGAAATGTTCAGGGCGCTGCAAATGGCAGGATTTTCACTATGACTACACGTCAGGCAACACAAACTCAAGGTACCGTTTCTGGCATTCTTACTTTACATGGTACTAAGGTTCATGTGTTATTTGATACGGGTGCTACTCATTCAGTTATATCGTTATCTTTTGCTCAACGTGTTACATTGGCTTCTTCTGTGTTACATCCACCTATTTGTATTGCTACTCCTTTGGGCAATTCTGTGACTATTATTAGCGTATATCTTGATTGTCCCATATCGATTGAAAATAATGTTCTTAAAGCTGAACTACTTCCTATGGAGATGCATGATTTTGATATTATCTTGGGAATGGATTGGCTATCTCCACACCACGCCCATGTTGATTGTTTTGGTAAACGAATTGTATTTGGAGACGCCGCCAAACCAAATTTCGTGTATCAGGGAACTTCACCAAGTGGACTCGTGAAAGTTATTTCTGTTATGAAGGCAATGAAACTAATTCGTAAAGGTTGTGAGGGGTACCTCGCAGCTATTCATGATGACTCACAGAAAGAGTTTAGCGTTGATAATCATCCAGTTGTTAAAGAATTCCCAGACGTATTTCCCGAGGAACTCACTGGATTGCCGCCAGACAGGGAGGTTAAATTCACTATTGATCTTGTTCCTGGTGCTGAGCCTATCTCTATGGCGCCTTACCGAATGGCACCTTTAGAATTGCAGGAATTAAAAGAGCAGCTGCAAGAGTTGTTGGACCGTGGATTCATAAGGCCGAGTGTATCTCCGTGGGGTGCTCCTGTTCTGTTTGTAAAGAAGAAAGATAGGTCTATGAGGTTGTGCATTGACTACCGAGAGCTGAACCAAGTTACTATCAGAAATAGATATCCATTGCCTCCTATAGATGACTTGTTTGATCAGCTTCAAGGAGCAAAGTATTTCTCGAAAATAGATTTGAGATCTGGTTATCATCAGTTGCGGGTGAGGTTAGAAGATATTTCTAAGATGGCATTTCGTACTCGTTATGGGCATTATGAATTCTTGGTGATGCCATTCGGGTTGACGAATGCTCCGGCTGTCTTTATGGACCTGATGAATCGCGTCTTTCATGATTACCTGGATAAATTTGTTGTGGTCTTCATCGATGATATTTTGGTGTACTCTAAGTCGAAAGATGAACACGATGATCACTTACGTATTGCTTTGGGAATCCTCCGAGAGAAGAAATTATTTGCCAAATTTTCCAAGTGTGAATTCTGGTTGCAACGTGTTTCCTTTCTCGGTCATGTGGTATCTGGAGATGGAATTGAAGTCGATCCTGCAAAAGTTGAGGCTGTTACAAAATGGCCAAGACCTACCTCGGTAACGGAAGTGAGAAGTTTCTTGGGTTTGGCTGGTTACTATCGTCGAGTCGTGGAGAGTTTCTCGACTTTAGCCTTACCTCTAACACAGTTGATCAAAAAGGGTGTGAAATTTGAATGGAATGATGAACGTGAGAAATGTTTTGAAGAGTTGAAGAGGAGATTAGTAACTGCACCGATACTTGCTGTGCGAGAAGGGACTGGTGGATTTCAGATTTATAGTGATGCTTCTAATAAGGGTTTGGGGTGTGTTCTTATGCAACATGGGAAGGTGATTGCCTACGCTTCGAGACAGCTAAAGCCGTATGAGAAAAACTACCCTACACACGACTTGGAACTTGCTGCAGTCGTGTTTGCTTTTAAGATTTGGAGGCACTATTTGTATGGTGAGACTTGTGATATCTTCACTGATCACAAAAGTCTTAAGTACATTTTCACACAGAAAGAGCTTAACATGAGGCAGAGAAGATGGTTAGAGCTTTTGAAAGATTATGATACCAACATTCAGTATCACCCTGGTAAAGCAAACGTTGTTGCAGATGCCCTCAGCAGGAAGAGTTCAGGCAATATATCATGTCTTATTACTCAACCTGAAATCATCTCTGATTTGGAGCGCCTTGAGGCTGAGATATACAGTAAGCAAGCAGGTGGCATCATGGCTCAGATAACAGTTGAACCTACATTGGTGACACAGATAAAAGAAGCTCAGAAGGAAGACGGGGAGTTATGGGCTATAGTGCAAAACATAGAGAATGATAAACAACATGAGTTCCGAGTTGATGAGCATGAAGTTGTGTGGCAAGGTAACAGGTTATGTGTTCCTAATAATGCAGAGATTCGAGAAGCATTACTGACGGAGGCTCATAGTTCTCCATTTTCTATTCACCCTGGTTCTGCAAAGATGTATCGTGATTTGAAGAAACATTTTTGGTGGGGTGGAATGAAGAGAGATGTGGCGGAGTTTGTGGCTAAATGTCTTACATGTCAGCAAGTCAAAATAGAGCATCAACGGACTAGCGGTTTGTTACAGCAGTTAGATATTCCTGTTTGGAAGTGGGATGACATTACTATGGATTTGGTGACTGGCTTGCCGAAGACATTGAGGAAGAATGATGCGATCTGGGTTGTAGTAGATCGTCTCACAAAATCAGCTCACTTCTTAGCTATTCGTGAAACATGCTCTGCTAGTCAGTTAGCGGAAATTTTTCAGAAGGAGATTGTCCGACTTCATGGCACCCCAGTGTCAATCGTTTCAGACCGAGATCCTCGTTTTACTTCACAGTTTTGGAAGGGTTTTCATAAAGTTTTTGGCACGAAGCTAAAATACAGCACTGCTTTTCACCCACAAACAGATGGTCAGTCAGAAAGGACCATTCAGACTTTGGAAGATATGTTGAGGGCTTGCGCTTTAGAGTGGACAGGGAGCTGGGATGATTATCTTTGCTTGGTCGAGTTTGCATATAATAATAGCTGGCATGCAAGTATCAACATGGCACCCTACGAAATGTTGTATGGACGGAAATGTAGAGCCCCGATTTGTTGGAACGAGCCCGGTGAGAAAGTGATTGAAAGACCCGAGTTAGTCCGAATTACTAACGAAAAAGTTGAATTGGCGAAAGAGAAATTGAAAGAGGCCCGCACACGTCAAAAAAGTTATGCTGATAAGCATCGTCGGTCACTCGAGTTTAAAGTTGGTGAACACGTTTTTCTTAAAGTTTCTCCTTGTAAGGGCGTTCGTCGTTTTGGCCTTACAGGAAAACTTAGTCCGAGATTCATTGGTCCTTTTGAGGTGTTAGAAAGAGTTGGAGAAGTTTCATATCGTCTGGCGTTACCCCCGGCATTGTCTCATGTGCATAATGTGTTTCACGTGTCTAGTTTACGAGGCTACAACTACTCTCCACTTCATGTTGTACAGTACCCGCTCAATAAGATCCGAGAAGACCTCTCGTGCGAAGAGGAGGCACAAGAAATTCTAGCTCGTGAGGAACGAATACTTCGAAATAAAACGATCCCTTATGTTAAAGTATTGTGGAGGAATCACCCGGAACGAGAAGCCACTTGGGAACTTGAGGAATCTATACGTGAGCGATACCCTTCTCTATTTTCCTAGAGGTTAGAATTCTATTTTTGTTGATTTCGGGACGAAATCATTCTTTTAGGGGGATATGTTATAATGACCAGGAATTTAAAGTGGTATGGCAAAATTTCATTATTGTCGATTTCGGGGACGAAATCATTTTTAGGGGGATATGTTATAATAACCCAAAATAAAATATATATATTAAATAGTGATATTAAGTATCCTTATATTATAATTAACACAATTAATTAGTGAACTAAAATTTTTAAGGTGTATTAAATATGTGTATACGTAATATGGTGCTAGGAGGTAATAAATAGATAAACGAATATGATAATTATGATAATTAAAATTTATCTATTATACATATTATGGTCACGTGGCTTGAAAACAGATTATTAGAATTAAAACTCTTAAATGCCGTTAGTTTTGTGGAAGAAGTCAAGAAGCACATCGCCTGAATCCCGTTTCTTTTGGAGAAAGTTGAGGTTTCATCGGTAGTAAATCACGTTATATAGAACTCTTAAATCCCAGACTATTATCCTCCAAAACAAATAGAAAATAAGTCTAAAAAAAACTAAGAGAAAGAAATACAGAGAGAGGGCAGAAAATTAGAACGAGAATAAGAAGCCTTTGCGGGTCTAGTTTCGGTTCGAATGCGAGTTCGTTTCTGAGGTATATCTCGATCCAACAATTTTGTTAATCATGTGTTATTCGTTCTTATCTCCGGCTTAATCTATATAATCGGTTTATTGACTTTAGAGTGACATATATTATTTTAAATCTTACTTGTGATGAAACGAGATGTTGCGAGTATATTAAAACATGTATCGTAGTGAAATCGGAACTAAAATTCTGTGGTCATATATTAAATGATGGAATGAGTAAATGATATGAAATCCTTAGTTAATTCAACATAGGTGCTTAAATCCGTACTTTAAATTATCATATTTGGTGACGATATCGGAAAAGTTTCGGGCCATAAAATGGGTAACTTATTGATATGATCGGAAGATGTTATTTACAATATTGCTATTAGAACGTGTATACTTAATTATTATGTAATCAGTTAGGTGAAATTTCGGTTACTTAGTCAATGAGTGTAAATATCTGGGTGTACATGAAAGAGTAATAAACAATCAGGAAGAAGATGACTTCATTTGTATGATTTTTAATATAACTTTTCATTTTGGCCCTTGAACTATATAAGATATTACCAAACTGAACTGAATATTATATGCTTAAAAGCTTGGTGATATTCTTACAAAATGGTCATTGGAAGATTGTTAGCTTATCTTCATATAAAGTGTGCCAACCGTTAAAAAGCGATTAGTATGTATACAATGAGTAAATAAAGGCTTAAAAAGTGACAAGATTAATTTTAGTGAAAATAATAATATAATCACAGTTTTGTTATAATGTTACCTTGAAGTAAATTAATTAAATAATTCATACTTGTATACTCCGTAGCAAACATTTCGGTTCCTGTATCAACTTACAAACTTAATTAATGAGAAGATTAATTATTATTATTATTATTATTATTATTATTATTATTATTATTATTATTATTATTATTATTATTATTATTATCATCATAGTTGTCAACTCGTGACTCGGAAGTCCAATTTTTAACTCGCGACTCGATTCGTGACTCGACTCGACTCTTAAGAGTCATAAAGTTTTAAATATATATATATATATATATATATATATATATATATATATATATATATATATATATATATATATATATATATATATATATATGTTTGAAATAAAGGATTCGGTACGTACCCGAATACTATAGCGGAAGCGGAAGCGATCGAACCAACGTTTAGATCAACGGTCGGGAAAGCAATTACAATCGAAAAGCTTTCATGGTTCACAACCTAAGATTCCTTTATCCGTTTGCCTAAGACGTACACGAACCAAGCGAGTGCTCGGTTACTCGTTGTCTCTCAATATGTGTCCTATCTGTGCGTTAGTGTGTATTGTATTATCTTATGCCTTCATAATGCATATAGTTACCCACTTATATAACCAATCCAATGTAACCACCGAAGGTAAATGGATGGTCTATATTAACTACATAGTTAATATGAATTCATGGGTATTAAAACATATTTACCACAAAGGTAATAACCAATACAATAAATATTTAGTCAATATATAGAACTATTTTCTTTGTTGACTACGATAGAGTTTGTGGGCGGGTTGGATCCGGGTTGAATCGGATCCATGTTCCAACATCTCCCACTCGCACACAAACTTATTTGATATACCCATTATATCTCGAGAGAACTATCGTGTAACTTGCAAACAGTTCATACTTGGAAAATAGGTCGTGCGACCGGCATACTTCGAGAGCTCAATTGCTATACATCTGTTAGGAATATATAGCTGCTCAATAACGTTTGGCAAGAGTAGATTTAGTATGCAATATCCTAGATCATTAATCGCATTATTATTCCTCATGATCTCAGTTTTACTTATAAAACCCTTTGTATTCACAATTATCTTTTATCGCTAAGATATGTCACTAAGACGAGATAACTGGTCGACCGGTGAATACAACTTAATGTGAACTTCAAATGATCTTCCCTCTTCTTAGATTCTTTCGGACTTAACTCAACTCGCTTTTCTAAGAGCGCCCTGCCAGGTCGAATCAATCATAACCCTTAAGCAACGCCTTAAGATAGCAAACATCAAGCTAATCCTTGAGAGACAAGAAAAAGGTCATAAGGATACTCAAATTGAGGTTACTCATACCTCAAGGGACTCACATAGCATAGAAGTAGAGATCATTTCTTCTATTTCCCTTATTGGTCGTCTTATACACATGTGGTATGAATCACATGCTGCAACATTTCTCCTTTCCCATGGAGGTATGTCTTTCAATCAATGTTGCACAGATGATAATTCAAACATACTCAATGTTCGAACCCGAGTTCACTCATCTACTCGTAAAACTCAGTAAGAACTCACATCTGGTATCATAGACAGATTAGGTGAAGCTAAGTAATTCACCAATTGTTGTAAACTTTACAAGTGTAGCATCAAAGAATTTAAGTTTGTGCTCTCAATTGTCACTTAGACAATATACTTAAAATACGCTACTACTCCAATAATTACTAAAATAATGGAGTCGATCACCCATGTGAGTGGGCTGATCTCCAATCTGTCCGACATACTTTACAAAATAAGAATGTAAGCACAACATTCCTTTGTATATAGAATTTGACAAACAAATTGTCATGGATATCAAAATTCAAATATGTTTAGGAAACATTAAATTAGTACATTTTCAACATCTACACAACCTTGAGCCTTGACATGTTACATAAACACATCTCTCTAGGTATGAATTCCAAATTATCTGCTACGTGTGTAGATATGTACTACATATTTACCTATTTTCTCGCAACCATGTCTCACAAAGTTGTACTTGATATATATGTGCTTGATCTCACAATAGAGACTTAGGTTCTTTCATATATGCTACGGAAGCAACACGATACGCCCATATCAATACTTAATTGATAAATTAATAATAACTCATAAGTTAGTCGTAAAGTGGTTAAGCCACACAGCTTATTCGAACCACAGCTGAAATTTTCAAATAAAATCAGCTTCCGATTTATACGAGGCTTTATGCGACTATTTCTTGTTATTCCAAGAGATAACAACTCAGTCAACATATCTATAGCCAACCTTTTAAGCAGGTCAATTTTTCACAGCACAACAAATCAAAGTGCTACTTGGATACCTTAGTATCTTTTCCATGTTGTTGTAGCCTTTGCCACAAACCGAGCTTTGTGTCATTTGAGAAGCTCAACTAATTTTCAAGAATGATTTTGTCTCTTATAAAATCATTTGTTCGTTCACGGGTTTGATCCATTTTCTCTTTGTGGGATATGTGGGAGTTTTAGATGAACCACAAAGTATGCCTTTTCCGATCGCATATCGACAAGGAGGTTTGGCAATTAATATAACCTTTAAACGGATTTTAGGTTTCTCAAAGTGCTCCCACTCGGGTTGATATTTCCTTGAAACGAATTCTTGAATTCTCATATTACTCCCACTCGAATTTGAGATTTCCTTGAAACGAATTCACGATTTCTCAATATTCTCCCACTCAAATTAGAATTACTCTCATTCGCAATATGTTGAGGAATTGCCATAAAGAAACAAATTATTTTTCTTAATTCCTCAAATTCTCCCACTCGAATGGAGTTATTCTATATGTTTACAAATAAGGACTAATCTTTATTTGTATCCCTTCACTTTAAAACGTATTTTCCAATAATGTGGCATCCAAGATTCAAATCTGGTCACACTCCCACTTTCGTGTTCACCTATAAACACATAATCTTTGGATTGTTCAAAGTATTTCACGAAAAAACATTTTCTTTCCTCGTGGTCTAAAGTTTAAGAAAACTCAAAAAATGAGGAATGTAATATATACTTATACAATCTCAAGATATATAAGTCGTTCTTACGACCTATCCATAACTCATATGGCGTGGAAGATACCAATTTGGAAGACCCTCGGTTAAGTGCGAATAAGATAACTAAAGATCATCCAAAGATGACATACATAGTTAATTCAACCGGCGCCGACTTAACCATTTCAAGAAGCGTTATGTTTCTTCTTTCCTCAACACGACTTGTTGTGGAATCATTGGAAAAACAAGTAAAAAAATTTGAATACCGTGAGCATCACTGAGCGCTTTGAACTAATCATATTGGCATTCATTTCCTCGATTAACTAAAAACTTCTCTAGTTTTATTTTTAATTGATTTTCAAAAAAGTTAATTAAATTTTGAAAACCATAAAACGATTCATATTCGTAAAGATCGAATGACGTAATAAAATCGAGGAACTATTTAAAAAATAAAACGCTTCGTGTCTTACTCGGAAATTTGAAAGGACCACATATATAATGGATCAATCGTAGTGGATAAATATTCCAAATGGTTTTCAACAGTGTTTCCAACTAAATATTGCTCATAAGCGGACTACTCCACTTAATCAATAATATTACATGAAACTCAAAAACTTATTTGAAGATGTATCTAAGGAAAAACTTGGGTTATAACATGAATAACTGATATCCATAATGTCATTATCATTTAGGATATAATCATAATTAAAAGAGCTTGTTGAAAAAGACAATTTAATAGCATTACCTTGGAAGTACGAAAGAAGAATTATATCCACAAAGGATAAGATTCAATAAGAAAAACATAACTACAGACACGATGTTTGCAGGTCTGAAACCATATGGTTAAACGTTATTAGAGCTAGGCCATTCCACATACAACTTAGTATGTGGTTAAAGGCTTTAAGGCAATTCTCTTTAAGCTCTAGAAGTCATTATGTTTTTATTGTAAGTAAGGTGCATCTCCTTATGCTCCAAACATTCAGATTAGGAAAGGCTTATATATTGAACCAATTGTTCAAAAATAAGAACACATTTATGGTGATATATCTCATTTTGATAATAGATGTGACTATAAACTGGTCGGCCAATGCTGATCACATCTTTGTAGCAAGATCAAAACTAGCTTGAATCAACCTATGAGATCATCCATAGCACTCAGCAATATAATGCGAGAAATGATGTTCTTATTTTCTTTCCTTGAATTCTTCCATTAATGCCATAGGAGCATTTTGAGCCTTTTGCTCTTCCAAACATATTGGATTTTATGCTCTCATAAATTCTACAAAGTCTTAATATCGTGAAAACCATTATTGAACACTAAGTTCTATTGAACACATAATTCAATTATAAAGAAGTTTGATTGGATACGAAGTCCAATGAATATAAAGTTCGATTGAGCACAAACTTCAAGTTAAACACAAAGTTATAATGAACGCGAACTTCTATAAAGCTTAATTAAACATTATGGTACACTGAACACGAAGTTCTATTAAACACAAAGTTTGATTGAACACGAAGTTCAAAAAAAATATTGAACACAAAGTTCTAAACGGAGACAACAATGCAAGAAATTTTAATATCCATCCGTATATACAAAATACTATGCAAATAATTGGTTACGTCAATTATAGTTCACAATAGGTTATAGAGAAAAAGGTCACTACGTTTCCAATTATCGACTATAAAGCCTACCATGAAACCACAACTAACATAGCCAATTAAGATGCAAAGTTAACAAATAAGAGCACTTTTGCATATTAAGAAAAATATTTTCAATTTCGCTAAGAAATGTTGCTTTCATACGCAAAGAAAGCCTAATAGAATCATTATACTAATAATGATTAATTAATATGCTCTAAATTTCACAGAGAAATTATACTTTCAAACAAAATGAAAGATGATAATCATTACAAAATGATTGACCAATATGTTCAATATTTCTCAAAGAAATATAACTTTCAAACATAAGAGAAAGTTTGATATGATCATTTACACTAAGAAATGATTAACTACGCTCGGGATTTGACAGTGAATTACAACTTTCAAACAAAGAGAAAGTGTAATATAATCATTTCACTAAAAATGATTAACTTATATTGATCAAAATTCGAGAAACATTTCAAAAATAAAGAATAATCAATATAATCATTTAAAAAAAATGAAATAAAAATGATTAACTAATATCGATGAAAGCAATAGAATTTTCAAACAAAACCCTTTTGTATAATCATTACACTAAGAATGATTAACGATTATTTTGATCAAATTTTACAAATAAATACCGAGTACAATGTTGAACATATAGAAATCAGTATAATCATTATACTAAATAATGATTTATTAAAGTGCTCATAGTTTCACACAGAAATTAATTTTTCAAATGTAATGAAAAATTATTATTAAAATCATTTGGCACAAAATGATTAACAATACTTGATACTAAAATCATTACACTAAATAATGATTACTTCAAGTGCATACAATTTCACCAAAAACATCAAGTTTTTTTTGTCAAGGAAAAAACTATCATTATACTTAATAATGATCAATTAAAGGGCTTACTATCAACTTATGATAATTCCTAATAATCATTATACTAAATAACGATTAACCAGAGGACTTGTAATCTCACAAAGAAATTGAACTTTCAACGACGATTGTAATCTCACAAAGAAATTGAACTTTCAACGACGAGAAAGTCATTAGCATTTACACTAAGAAATGATTAAATGACGTTTGGCCCTTATATTGTTTTTCCTTTTTACCATAGAGTTTTTTGTTCTTCGTTTGTAACATATACAAAGACTAAAAAATACTCCTAATAAAACAATTATCGCAAAGATAATTTATGTGCCATAGAGATCAAAACTCGTGTTGGATCAAAAATCTTAAATGGTTTACCATGGTTCACAACAAATGTGAATTATAAGTTAACTATTACGAAAAATAATAACTCATTAAATATTTCTAATTATTACTAAGATAATATGTAACATTAAAACCAAATGATCCAAAATTTCTCATGCGGTTCACCTTCTAGCTAGTACTATATATGAATGCTCAATAATTATTATTCAAATAATAATTTTAACACAATTTGCGAAACTAATTCGATAGTACAAATATATGAACCAAATTAATCTCATCATGATCAATTTAACACATGAAAACTTATTTCAAGTTAAAATGTCCACCATTCGAGCATGAGTTATACTCGTTTAAGAACATTATTTAGACGAACTATAAATATTATGTTAGTGAATACTGAATAGACGAGTACTATTACTTTCAACAAATGAAAGGTTGCAATTAATATACACACCACACCCTATTCGCAAACCTAGTGTTGAAAAACGTTTGCCAAATTAAAGTGCAATCATCAAAAAATGCTTTACTCAAAAGCTGCCATAATTATTTTGATGATCTTTCAAGAAATCAATTCCCCAAACTATAAACCATTTCTTGAAGGAACTGAAATGAACTTTAATTTGTTTAAAAAGTTTTCTTTAACTTCCATCTTTCATCAAGGTGTAGGTGTGGATGAATAATGGACCACCATATATTTTCCTTTATCATTCATTCTAAAATAATTGCATTTGAAAAAACAATGCTCGATTATGTCACAAAGGCACATAATGGAACACACTAATAACAAATATTATCTCTGTATTTAAAATGATCAATTGAATAACATATAATTAATCATGTCTGAAATTCAATTCTAATGAAACTTATCATCGGAATTCTATTTCAGGAAGCCAAGGTCGTTTTGCAATCTAAAAGGCTAAATTTTAAAATTGCAAATTCATCTCGTAGACCATACAGGCATATAAACAGGTTATCATTAACTAGCTTTGCAAGTAATCAACTACTCACATCATATTCAAAGAGTTTCAAATTTCAATTTGGCATGAAATAATGGCTCTTTACAATCTCTTATTATTACAAGAATCACAATAATAATAAAAGATAACACACCACGACCCGGTGACAAGCACAAGGGTTATGGAGACACACAAACAGATTGCGATTATATACATGCCATGATCTACGTACATAATTTTAACAGTATACAATTATGCTATATTGTCAAACAAATTAACAAACTACTAACCGGGAAATAAACATTTGGCTCTGATACCAATGTTTGAAATAAAGGATTCGGTACGTACCCGAATACTATAGCGGAAGCGGAAGCGATCGAACCAACGTTTAGATCACCGGTCGGGAAAGCAATCACAATCGAAAAGCTTTCATGGTTCACAACCTAAGATTCCTTTATCCGTTTGCCTAAGACGTACACGAACCAAGCGAGTGCTCGGTTACTCGTTGTCTCTCAATATGTGTCCTATCTGTGCGTTAGTGTGTATTGTATTATCTTATGCCTTCATAATGCATATAGTTACCCACTTATATAACCAATCCAATGTAACCACCGAAGGTAAATGGATGGTCTATATTAACTACATAGTTAATATGAATTCATGGGTATTAAAACATATTTACCACAAAGGTAATAACCAATACAATAAATATTTAGTCAATATATAGAACTATTTTCTTTGTTGACTACGATAGAGTTTGTGGGCGGGTTGGATCCGGGTTGAATCGGATCCATGTTCCAACAATATATATATATAAGTTTATGAACAAAATAGTGGAATACTTAAATACATTTGCTAAACTATTACAATCTCGCTAGTTATGAGTTATAGATTACAAGTTTATCCCAAAATACGCACCACAAAGTATCAAAAATACATTTATAGCATTCAAGATGGTATAACTAGCGATCGAGTAATAAAACAAATGTCAAAAGATTTTGGAGACAAATAAAACTAATCTTGGACATCAATGTGACCATCATCTTCATCTTCGTTAAGAAGAACAGTTGTCTCATGAAGTCTTTCATCTCCTTCCTCCCCATCTTCAACTTGAATATCATCATCCACATAAATAAGTGAGCCTTTTGTTTTCTTCCTAGATTTGTTCAAGTTCCTTGGTCCTATAATAAACAATTAATGTTGAAAAGTTAATATAATGTAATATATAATTATGTGTTGAAGTATAAGTTGTTACCTCTTTTTCTTTTGCTGGAACTAGTTCCCTCATCCTCTTTAAAACATTCATGAACGTCCATCCAAGAGATATCCGTGGGGAGGCATGCATTTTCCTTCTCAGTTATCCACTCATCATCCGATTCCATGTCTGATAAACATATTGGATCATATGTCTCCCATCTCTCCTTTCTCTTTTCGAGTCTTTTTTCAAGGTTAATGTTGTATTTAACAAACACCAACGCATTTAGCCTTTGTTGCTCTAACCGGTTCCTCTTTTTGGAGTGTATATGGTCAAATGTACTCCAATTCCTCTCGCATCCCGTGGCACTACATGTGAGGCTTAGGACACGAATTGCTAGTTGTTGGAGTTCCGGGCACTTGTCTCCATAGTTTGCCCACCATTTAGCTATAGGTTTTATTGAGCAGGAGACAAAATTAAATATTAGTTATGAAATATAAGTTATGAAATACATATATATAATACTTATAAAAAAGTACCAGGCTGCAACTTGTTCCTCATTTCCACGCTCACGGGATAACCGAACATTCCGACACTATCCTTGAACGACTCGAGTTGCATATGAATTTTTATCATTGTTGACTTGTTGGACATTCTTTGAATGACTTCATACAATCCTTCCTTGACGTTGGAATCGGCTTTAAAGTTGTCCTCAAAATGAAGACTAATATAAATAATACATTAGTTTAGTATATAACAACTATTGATATAAAATGATACAAAAAGTACCTTGGATTGAGAAAGTATCCAGCAGCATGAAGTGGCCTATTAAGTTGCATGTTCCATCTAGTGTCAATCTTCTCCCATATCGGTAGGTATCTCGTCTCAACACCATCTAAATTATTTTTTATTTGCTCTTTTGCACGATGCATAGCTTCATATATATAACCCATTGCCGGTTTCACATCACCATCCATTAGCCTCAATACCTTATAAATAGGACTTACACAACTCAAATAACTCGCGAGTCACCTTCCGAGTCAAGTTCACTTTTGAGTCACCCTCCGAGTCGCTACGTTTTTTTGGTTTTTGACTCGACTCGTACGAGCCGACTCGCGACTCGTACGAGTTTGACAACTATGATTATTATTATTATTATTATTATTATTATTATTATTATTATTATTATTATTATTATTATTTTACAACTATTATTGGACATATAGTTAAAAAAATGTAACCTGGTCATTTAAACTATACAAATTAATCTTTGATAGAATCGGAGGAAAATATACTAATAAAATGAGACTTGGGGTAATGGGAGTATGAGAATTGGTCATTGACATTGAGATACTAAATTTAGTAAATTGTTATATGTAGACTTTGTGGAGAATTGTGGAGTATCATTTCGATCTTGAGAGCTAGCTTAGATACTTATCCAGGTACGGATGTCCGTACTCTTCTTTCAGCGTTATCTTGATATGCCTTGTTGATATCTTTGCGTTCTTTTGTTCTCCTTGTGATTCATTTGATATCTTGATATATTTTTGTGATCGAATTCCCCTATTTGAGCTAAATTGTTTTGAGCCAAACCATTATTGGAGATTTGATAAATTGTGAAAACTTTTGAGAATATTGCGTGAAAATGATTTTTGGAAAACTTGGGGAAATTCATTATTGCGAGCTATTTTTGATTCATTTGATTTAGGTTCCATATGCATGGTGGACATACTCTGGTGTGTGGTTGGTTTATATGTCCACTGTGCAACCATAGAACCCTAGATTTTGTAGACAGGAGATAGGTATACCGAGTCAGCTTCCTGTGGAGGACCACAGGGGCGTCATTGCGGCACCAATGACGTCGCACTAACTGTGGCGGTGGGATTAGTCCACGGAGTCCCCACTTTTTGTGATGTTATTTGTTATACTCCAGAGTGAGCCATTACTTGTGTGATTATATATGCTCGGGTGAGCCTATCGATTATTTAGGGGGCGTATGGATGCATCATAGGATACGTTTGATATGATATGATTTGTGTAGAGCGGTCGTGTGGTATAGTGCCATACACACCTTCCGATATAGGGGAACCACCTGGAGTCATGACCATTGTGTGATTGTGATATATTGCGTGAGATATGATATTATTTGGCACCGGTGTGTGCAGTTTGGATATTTTATTTTGTTTAGGGTACTCGATATAAAATAACCCAACCCCTCGTTGCCTCAGCCTTTATTCATTTGTTTACTCTGGTGTAAGGATGGTATGATTCGATAGGTGAATTTTGAAACAAATTTAATTATTTACTTCGCTTCATTCTTACATTGAGATATATTACTGTTATTGTTTATTTCTGTCAACATCCGCGCACTGAGCAATTCGCTCAGCCGCATTTTCTTTTCCCGCGGTAGGTAATCAGGGTCAAAGGGGATGAGTGCGAGAGTTCAAGACTTGGACTTGCCTTAGAGACCTATCTTTCATTTTATTAGTTTGGACTTATGTTTATTATTGATAGTTGGAGTTAGTTTGAGACATCATTTATGGTTGTTTTGAACCTTGGTCATTTATTATTTCAAGACTTTGTTATGACTTTAATTATTTAGTAATAAATGTAACCTTCCGTTTCATTATTAGGACGAGGGTGTTACATAACATATGCATCAATACTAATATAACTTTGAAGTTTCAAACTATAGTACCAACGTGAAAGTCATATTAAATAGCAATTGACCAAAGTTTGGTCCTCAATAAAGTTGGGTCATGCCTTTTGATTTTGTAAATTCATTTTTATATGCATTCGACAAAATTACATACATGCATGAAGATGTTACAATTAAATTATAATGACTATTGTTTAAACTATCATTTTATGATTTAATTGGTAAAGGTGAAAAATCATCTTTGAAGCTCCATGCATTATGTTCTCAGCCAACTCTTCCCAACCAATTTTAAATTTTCCTCTTTTAAATTACAATTCAGTTGTCCGTGATAAAGTTGTGAGACGGGTTGGGAAATAAAGTTGTCATATTTCTTATATTTGATCTATTTACATGTACTATCTTCAAGTAGATAAAGTGAGGGAGGACACCATCAAAAGGTGCATGAAATACTGAAAACTAGACAATCAGCATTACTAGTAATCAACAATAGCATTTCCTTTATTTATAAATACACATTCAACGTCATTTAAGTAACATATGTATTATAGCGTTATCCAACATAATTACTTAACACTAACTATTTTGCTAGAAAAAAAAAATAATAGCCCGCAAATATTGCGGATTATGAAACTCATAATATCATACTCAAATGATATACAATAACTCATTAGATGCAACCATACTCAATTGGTTGTATCATGGTCATGTTACTACAAGATCCTTCTCAATTTAATTTCCTACTCAAAGGAAACATTTCAATCATCAAGTGTAACAATCTCTCATGTCGCTTATAAGCACTTGATCATCATCAATCCTTTAATCTAAATTCTCTAGTTTAAGCAAAACCTACTAAAAATTAAGAATATCAATAAAGTTATCTCTTTCAACAAATAAGTTCCTCATTTAGGTTAAATAACCTTCATCTAACACTCCCAATACAAAATTATCATTAATTTCTTGAAAACCCATTATTAGGGTTCATCCAAGACTCTCATAAACCAGCCCCAATTTAATTGTTTGGTTCTTGTTCTCCTCCCTCTATCTCATCTCTCTCTTCTAAATTTTTAATTAAAAGGAGATTAAATAACAATTTTTCACTTTACCCCCTCTAGTCTCTTTATCTATACATTAGCCACCAAAATCTTCCCTTCTTTATATCTCCTAACTCGTTAGTTAAAGGGAAAACAACACCATAGCTTTAAAGGAATAACTAATTTTGTATATTTTAAAAATTGAAGGACCAAAAATATAAAATATGTTGTATTTTTATTGGTCAACTATGCTTTCACGGGTTAAAAGTTAAAAACACCTAATACACCATACACCAAAGAAAATCGGCGCAATACTCAGACCACACCCAACAGTGACAGAAACTGACAGAAACCGACGTGCCACATCAGCGCCACGTCAGCTTTTTCACCAAACTGACAGAAACTGACAGAAACTGACGGACCCGTCCCAACAGTGGTCCGTCAGTTTTTTTTTTACACTTTTTTCAACCATTTAATTAATTAAACAATACACAATTAATTAAAATTAAAACATTTCATTCAAATAAAAACATTACAATACTTAAAATAAAAAGTTACAATAATTTAAAATAAAACGTTACAATAATTAAAAATAAAACGTTACAATAATTAACGACTACGGTAATTTGGTGGGAGTTGCGAAATGTGGTCGATTAAAGCATTTCGAAGTCTATGATGAACCTCTCGATCGCGTAATTCCTTATCCATACGCAAATGAGTCTCAACCCTTTCTTGCCACGAACGACTTGGTGGAATATCCGGATATTGCTCCTCCAGTTCACACATATTACGACCATTATCCTCGGTTATCATATTATGTAGAATAACACAAGCATACATGATTCTTGATATCCGGTTGGTGCTATATGGCCGTGCCGGGTTTTTTATTATTTGCCAACGTCCCTGTAGGATACCGAATGTTCGCTCAATATCCTTTCTTGCAGCTTCTTGGTATCTCTTGAAGCGCTTCTCCTGTTCAGTTAGTGGATGTTTAAATGACTTCACAATAGTGGCCCATTCCGGATAAATCCCATCGCCTAGATAATAACCTTTGTTGAATTCTTGGCCAGCAATTGTGAAGTTTACTTGCGGAGCTCTATCTTGAAGTAAATCATTGAACAAATCCGACTGATTTAGTACATTAAGATCGTTGCTCGAACCTGCTGGACCAAAGAATGCATGCCAAATCCAAGTATCATAAGAGGCAACCGCTTCGAGCATGATGGTTGGACGGCCCTGATCACCTCGAGTATATTGCCCTTGCCATGCCACCAGACAATTTTTCCATGGCCAATGCATACAATCAATGCTTCCAAGCATACCCGGAAAACCATGCACTTGGGAGTGCTTCTCGTGTAAACGTTGTACATCAGATAATGTTGGTTTGCGTAAGTACTCCGTAGAGTACAGATGAAAAATACACTTACAAAAATTATCCAAACAATCGTATGCAGTTTGTTCACCCATATGTAAATATTCATCAAACGCGTCGGCCGAACACCCGTACGCCAATTGACGTATGGCGGACGTGCATTTTTGCCAAACATTAAAACCCAATAACCCGGTACAATCGCGTTTTTGAATGAAATATGCAAAGTATTTAGGTATCGGATCAACGGAGTAAGATATAATACCTTGACATATATTGAGAAATAATGCTTTGCTCATCCGAAAACGTCGGCGAAATATATCACCCGGAAATGTTGGATGGTCGGCAAAGTAGTCTTGGTATAAACGTTGTGACGCGCCCACCCGATCTCTAGGAAAGTATCGTCGAGGTGCTCGTGGTATCGGGTTTGGCATTTCGTCTTCGTCGGAAGAAAGCGAGTTAATGAAAATGATAGCTTGCGTTGGATCGAAACATGCTTGAACCGCTTGCACGTCTTCAATATCCGAATCGGAAGAAGACATTTTTTGGAGGTGGAATGTATATATTTTTGGAAGAAGAATGTATGATTTTTTGGTGTGAAGAATTGATGAGTTTTTAGTTTATGTAAAATGGGATGGAAAGTGGTGTTTAAATAGGTGAAAAATGGGATTTAAAAAAAAATTATTTTTTTAAATACCAACGGTATTATTACCGTTTTTTATTTTATTTTTATTTTTTTTTCCAACGGTACACTTTTTTTTTTAAAAAAAATGTTTTTTTTTTTTGTGAAACTCGCTCTCACCAACCGACACACCGTCGGATAGCCGACGGAACCCAACCGACGACGGAACCGACGGCCTGGTGCCAACGGTCCGTCGGTCGTCGGTCCCAACCGACCCCCAACCGACGATGCCGTTGGGAAGGGTCTCAGTCGAATTCGATCTTAATGACAGACGAATTAGATATCCCCTGTTCTTCGTTCGCCGATTCACACGAATTCGATCTTAATGACAGACGAATTAGATATCCCCTGTTCTTCGTTCACCGATTCACTCGAATTCGATCTTAATCACAGACGAATTAGATATCCCCTGTTCTTCGTTCACCGATTCACTCGAATTCGGGTGTCAAAACCTTTGAATTTCTTCCAAAAGTCTATCGAATTCGCAACTCCAAGTAAAGAGAAGACAATCAACCATGCCTCCCCAGAAAGAACCATGCCGTAACTTCCAGCGTGGATTGTACGCCCTTTCTTCCTTCTCTTCAATTTAGGGGTTTACCTTTTTATTTTTTCTCCTCTTTTTAGGGTTTTACATTAACATATTCGAAAATAGACGTTTAATTCGAACATCCCTGAGTTACCTTTTATCCGTACGCATTGTCTATATTGATTCTCCACTTCAATGTCAAATAGCAATGATATTATCATCACTCATGTATTTATTATTTGCTAATTTAATTTATCTGCTACATGTGTATTCAACAAAGTCGTATATATAGATGAATGATATCGCTCACACCTAGGTTTCTGTAATTTAGCATTTTCCTTAGAATTAGTATAGCAATAAATTCAGTTGTTGAAAAGTAGTGATTTATCTAGACAAAATTACACGGGTCGCCCCTGTGGTTTGTTGTCGTCCTTCAATCACAGGACGACCAGTGTCAAAAAAAACTTGCAAGGACGACGGATGTATTTTTTAACAAACCACAGGGATGGCCCGTGTAATTTTGTCATTTATTTATCAGAAGATTCTGTTTGTATGTTTGTAGTTGTCAGTACGGTGAACGTTGCAAGTTTCTTCATGCAAATCAACAACCACCCGAACCCAATCCCTTTGGATTTGGTACGCACGAAGAAATCGTAGAGGTTATAAATCGCTATGGCAGTGATAAGAGATGGAGCCTTCAAAAAGAAATCATAAAGGTTATAAATTTTTCAGTGCAACATACTTTCCCCAAAGAAGAAGAGGAAGATCTTCATTGGTTATGTTTCACTCGAGAAGAAGAGCTTAAATGGTTTGAAACCCAAAAAGGGGAGCCTGCTGTTAACAATTGGTACATCTTATGTTGTTTTTTCCTGTGTTTTTACTTTCTTTCTTTGCTATGTAACTAACCCCCATATCATTTACTGGTTTTTTCTTCTCAATCATCACAGCCTAAATGTGTTGACGATCTGGTCGAAATTCATAAAACACCCTGAATGGTATGCCGATATTAATATTAACGTACCTAAAGATATTGGAGTGGTTATCAAGAATAATCTTCTGAGATTTGCCCCCGACATGATACAAAAACCCTCCATACATGATGTTGGTTTTGTAGCGTTTTCCTTATCACGGACATGGCTCGCTCAAGTATTGTTTGTTCTTTTCTCTTATAAAACATACATTACAAATTTACAATCACTACACTTTTTCACTTAGATTCTTCTTGTTTCCTTGCAGAGCATTCATAAGATGATTAAAGATGGTATAGACACATGGGCACCAAAACTTCCTGTGGAAAGGGTAATGGTAGCCTTGCCCTCATTAGACGAGAAAATACATCTGGGTTTGTTTCGACGACATGCTATCGCAAACTCGCTGATTCATATGCTTATGTACTCTGAAGTTGTTGTCATTAAGACCCCAACTCCTCGTTTTGGGGTATGTATGCATTTATAAATGTTTGTTGTTATATAAATCATCTAATGTTTACGTCTTTATCTATTTATGAAGTTAAATTTTGCAGTTTATGAGTTTATTAATTCCATTTTTTTCAGGCAGCTAAATTGCCAAAAAGATTGGGCGAAGTCTTTTCAATTAAAGAAAGTGACAGCAATGTGGTGATATATGTTGAAAATAAACCTCCTTTTATTCTTTCGAAGGGAGATCTTGAAGCTTCTTATATAGACCTAGAGACTTTGTGGTACTTTACTTGCTTAGATTCTCAAAACATATATATTAATTGCTAGTAATAGATTTGTTTTTCCAGTAAATTTGTTGTCAACAGTGGTGCATTTCACCAATGATATATGAACAGTGGCTTTCATATCTTTTTATTTATTTTTGCATATGTAGGTACGGAAGCAAGGTTTGCTCTGCAGACTGGATAGTATATCTGACTCCCGTACGTCAACAAGAGTATATTGAGATGTGTTTCACTGTAAGTAACTTTTACACAACACCGAAACCGCCTAGGGTGGCAAAATTGAATACTAATTTTTTTTCCAGGCTGCTAATCTTGAAGGCTGGATCAGAAATGATATGGAGGGGAAGTGGAACCCGTCTTCTGCGAAGGAATACCCTGTATTATCTTATGCAGGGTATCGAGCTAATAGAACTAAAGATGAAGAGTTGGCTAATTTGTTTGACCAAGTCAAAGCTCGTTGTGATGTGGTGGCACGAGGTAAACCGGATAGTGTTCATTTATTTTTTATTTATTTTTGTGAATAAATAATATGATTATCCATATTGTTTTATTACAAAAAATCATTCAATTTCGTTTGATAAAGCAGTCTAGCTTTCAACCCATTTGACCTTTTTCGTTTTGTTGTTGTTGAAAGTATATTTATTATAACCCAATAGAGATAAATCATGTCTCAAATTATCAATTCATAATATTATGACAAGATCGATTTTACTCTGGCTAAAATTTCACAATTTTCTTTTTATCAGACGCGGATGCTCAGTTGCTTGGGTATACTGCTGAAGCAGTTTTCAATTGTGTTCTTATGTAAGCTTCTCATGCTTTTAGCCTACTTATTGAACTAAAGCTATAAGTATTAATAATATGAGTAGAGTGGTATGTCAATTTCCTATGAACTTGCTGTAATAATCAGATTTTTAGTTCCAAACGTTTTTTCATATTGAATTTAACAATGTTTACACCGAGATACACTAATTATAGGTCAAATTACGACTTATTCATATTCAATGCTTTGTTTTTTGGGTTTTGAACAGATATACATGCTTGAAAAATCATAGATTGGATGCTGATTGTACATTCAATTTTGATGAGATGGTTAAAGAAGAGGTATTTTAATGATGTTCTTCCATTACTAGTAATTATACCGTTGTATATTGTATCTCTCATCGTTTTGATAGTTTTTGATCTGGTCAAATTCATTGATAAACAGGGTAATACTTTTGTATATCTACTACATATACGAGCTAAAGTTCAAAGAATTACCAATGATTCTCGTAAAGGCATTGTTGAGTTGAAGGATGTAAGAATTTATTTTCATTTCAATGTTGTTACAACTTTCTCATCTCGGACCCAATTATTGGTTTCTTTTTTTGAATATAATGTTAACATGAAGGGTGGTGATATTTCCACCATCCAAATTGATAAATCCACCACATGTATGCATTAACAGATTGTACAGTACAACCTGTTGATGCATACATGTGGTGGATTTATCAATTTGGATGGTGGAAATATCAATTGCCTAACAGGAGAATATGTTTGCAACAGACTTCAAATTTAATATTGGAGAACTATGATGGACGTGAGGAAGGTGAAGAAGAAGAACGTATGTTGGAATTCCATTTACTCAAGTTTACTGAGGTAAGAGCGTAAGACGAATATCTTAATGAACTTCTACTTATCTTTAAACATATAAAACCCTAGTTGATGTTACAATGCACAGTTTTAGATTTGAATACTTGGTTTTAGTTTCCTAGGTTACTATAAAACATTTTAGTTTCTTCTGATAGACTAATATGCTCTTAAGTGTATGTTGATTTAAGTGTGCATATTATTGTATTGATAATCTATCTTTCTTTTTCAGAGTCTCGAAGAGGCGTCTTTATTTGTCTTGCCACATGTGATGTGTGAATACCTCTACGATTTATCTAAGAAATTTGAGAGTTACAATGATCGCGTGCACATGGTATATTTACTTATGCTTTTTGCCTTTTTCTCATACATTATTGAATTTAATTTCTGCATCTCTTACAATGCATTCTCAAGTTCTTTTTTAAGTGGAAAGCAAAGGGGAGGAATGTATCATGATTGAAAGTCCATGGGCTTTTTGTTAATAAATTTTTCTGCCCATTTTTGAGCTGACTGGAACAGAAAAACTCCACGTACTTGTCTAATGATAATTTTAACCATATTCCTGCTGTTATATAACCACTTGTCGTATACGGCACCCATCTGATTCTTAATAAATCTACTACGGTGTCTAACCTGCTTTTCAACAATGGTTGAATCGGTTCCATGACAAAACAAGTATTATATTATATATGTTATATTTTATTATTATTCCTTGTTTATTAATACTATTACATACGCTTTTGACAAGATCATCGCATACAGTTTATTTATTTGTTAATAATACTGATATGCATTTGATTATATGTTAGTTTTATATTATTTAGATTGTTGTTAGTAACATGACAATGCCTCAATGTATATATAGGATTCGCAAAAGTTTACAAGTTATCTTATCAAAGCTCCTTGATGAATTTGTTTCGAGTTATGTGTCAGTTTCTGGTTCTGACTTTACAAATTCTGAAGTTTAAGTGTTTGCTTTCATAGGTTAAATTCTAAGATAACTAATTACTTTTATTTTCCTCCCAACTCGAGAATGCATATACAATATCTTATATTACATTCTTTTATGTTTCTATTTCCTCTTTTTCTTTTCCATCACATTCTTTCCCACTAAAAGAAGTGTTAAAACCAAAGTTAATTATCAAAATATCTGTTTGTTTAAGAAAGGAAAATGTGTCAATTATTTTTCTTTCCTGTTTAGTGTAATTTTGAAAGTTTTGCTAGGTTTGGAGAAAGCATATCAATGATATATTTACTTACCAGTGCTTTTTCTTATACAATATTGTATCCAATTTCAAGTTTCTCTTAAGCCAAGTTAATATAATATTCTGAGAAGTAATTTCATTTTTAAAGGCATGTCATTATTTATGTTTGGATTTAGCGTAACTTTGAAAGTTTTGGCAGACTGGGGCAGAGACAAGCAGATTATTGTTGTGTGAGGCAACTGCAGTAGTAATGGAAAAATGCTTTCATCTTTTGAGGATCACTCCGGTATGTATTATCGAGTAGAATGTTAATATATATATATATATATATATATATATATATATAAGAAGACTAAATCATAAAGATATAAAAAATCAAATCTAAACTAATAGTCCTAGTTATAAGGAAACAACTCCTAACCGCTGGAAGACTTATTCAATCTACCGATTCAATCTACAAGGGAGAAAAGACTTACTTAAAAACACTTAATAATAGAACCTAATAGGGCTATCTTTTGTTTATGATCATGAATATTTATGTTTTTGGGTTTATATAAGTAAAACTCATGACCAACATATTGAATCCGTTCATGTTTAAATAATTCACTATGAAGAAGTAAATATAAAGGCTTATTTCAAAAACTAAGTCAAGTTTAAATAACTCCATTAAAAGTATTCTATCTTATATATTAAAAGAAAAATCTTGAAAGAATAATAGCCAACATATTGGATGTTATATACGAATTTAGAAGTGTATACACACAAGATTAAGCTTCCAATTTGGTGACTTTGTAAATGCTTGTTCGTCCCCTTTTTCTTTCTGTGTGGCGACACACAAGTATCACACACACACACTGATATTATTTTCCAGATTTCTCAAGAAGGGGAAAGTTTAATTAAAACATTTACAGTTTCTACCCTCTAGTTTACTTCCTTTTAATTTGGCCAATAACTAACTTACTAACTTTTAAGACTTCCACTTTGGCCACTACTAACTTTCCTACTAGTATTATACTACCATAATAAATAACTACGCGTAAAATTATTAAACTACTATTTTTAAATAAAACTTACGCTTACAAAAATTGGGGTGTTACATGTATATATAATACATATAAAACTCAAAAAAATAATGAAAATTGTACGGTTATGGATACGAATACGTAAATATTTTTCATAGATGATTCTGCGAATTTCGTGGGTCTAAACTAGTATAGTATAAGAAAACAAAGTTTGTTACAATTCCACATTTTTTAACTAGTTTTAAACATTTTTTCATGCAGGAATTCAATTGGTGGCCATTCAGTTCTCACGAACTGCCTGTGGATGAAGAAAACAAACTAAAGAAAGATAATATACAAAAGATGGCTGAAAGAGAACTAATGGATGAAACAGATGGCGCAGTAGCCTCAGTAGATCCCTCACTCCTCACCAGCTTACGGAAAGAATATTTCATTACCCCTTGTATTGTCTCTGATGCTAGGTAACCCAGTTATAATTTACAAAATAATCGATATTTTCCATGCTACTTATTCTGTTTCTAATTTGTGGTTTTTTTTCATTAGCGAACCACCTAGAAATTCCCGGTTTGAGGTGTTTTCGATTCGTCCCATTTTTACAAAAGACTCCATGTTTGAAACCGGTTACCTGTTTGGGATGGTTTCAGTATCAGATAAGTTTGGGTTACGATCAAAGGTGGGGTATTCCTTATATGAGGCTGATTCTTTATTTGTTCCTTTATTTAACCATCAGTGGTATGAACCCGTAAACTTGCCCAAAGATAGGGTTGTACACCTTGAGAATTATCGTTCAGTTCCATTCTCTTCTTCCATTGAGGTTTGTATGGAACTCCATGCTTGCATCGAGAAGAAAGATGCGTGTTTTCAACTTTGCAGTGAAGTGTTTGAAATAGACTTGAAGGATTTTTGGGCCGAAAAATCAAATAGTAAGTGTGGCCGTCTCAATCTTAGTGGAAATGATGGGCGAGCATTGATGCATTACATTTTAATGAAGGATGCGGTAGATACTGCTTTGGAGATAAGATTTGAAGGGGAGAAGTATCGTGATCGTGAAGTTCATGGACATATATATGCTAGTTATGGAGAGAGTTTTTCTTACGATTGTCCTGATTTATGTGAAGGTTTCTACCAGGCACTACTTTTTTCCAATTATCCGAATTCAGACCAAATGCCTCTGACGACATCTGGCATACTTCCGCTGAGGAGATCTGTGCTAGCTGTACCCAAGAATTCCTCCCTCTTAATTAACATATTATTGGTGGATGCTGAAACACAGGATGTGATTTTAGTTGGCTGTGAGAATTTGATTCCGCCAACGGAAGAAGGTAGCAACACATGTATTTTTCGTGGTGAAGATTGCATTTTACAATTAGAAGTAGTTTGGAAATGATAAGCTCAATTGTTGACTTTTAGGGTGATTTGAACCGAATTGATGCTTGATGATACTAGAATTTGTTAACTTGTTTATCTACCAGAATTAGGTAATTGTATAGATTTAGTTTATTGAAGTTAAATGACTATTATAGCCATAGAATTTTCAGAAATGAATTTAAAACTTTTATTATGTTGTATGAGTGATATGCACAATATGAAGCACTGATGATTTCATCTATCTTGCAACTTTGCATTATATAATTGTATTTGTTGGTGTTAATCTGTTAAAATTTACCAAAAATATGCTCAGATGTATTTCTTCGGTTAATATATATGTCTGTCTTTTTGTGTACGTATATCGAATGGTAAAATGGCTACACCAAATTAACCCAATTCATAGATAAATTCTTCTATGCTGAAACTTGACATGGATCATTTGGGGATATCCGGTTGGCTGCACATCATTCTGATGAGCATCATGAAGTGGTCATGACAATGTATCATCCAATAAAGCAAGGAAACATTTCATTTTTTTTAATTAACACTACCCATAACTAAATTTGAAAAGAAAAAAAAAAAAAAAAAACATGTACTCCGTAATATTTTAGATACATTTATATATAAATTGACGTATAATGTGGTCTACAAATGAGCTTTTTGAATCTTGAAATTAACTCTCTCTTATAAATATACGTACACTCAGAAAGATGATTATATATTTTGTAAGTAATTTTTTGTGGCTATCTTTTAAAGTGATTCTTCTATAATCATTTGTTATTGTGCACAAGAGCTTTAGTGAGATCTTTCTCTATTGCCTTTTTTTTTGCTAAAAGTGTGCGGTAAGTGAGAGAATTTATTTTGTTTAATAGGCAACTAAAGTAGGATTTGTTTGAATTTGACTGTGAATTTATATATTCAAGATCTTGAATTTGACCATAAGCTTGCCCATTTTTGCCACCTTTAGCGATTCATGTTTTATTTATCTAATTAGTTTAATCTTACAATTATTTTGCCCGGTCACTTGTAGGTCAAATGGTCAATCAACCTTCTACTGTTATAGTTCAGGTCTTTAAATTTCAAAATAAATTGCACGACTCACAATTAAAACATATGAATCCGTTTTAAAAATCAATACTATATAAAAATGAAAAGTTAAGGTTCACTTCTAGAATGTATTTATAACTTCGTATAGTTTCATCTTCATATATTATTTTAATATTTTGGTCTACTGGCTAAACATTCAAAGCACCGGCCCAAAAGGGGTGGGCCTTTCCCTCTGGGGGTAGAAAAATCATGATCGGGATAGCGGACCAAAAGCTATGGAACTTGGGTGTGGGTCTTTTGTCGAAATGGAATGACCTTTTTATTTTTTATTTATCGTAAATGAGTCAAGCATTACACATAGTATGCCCATCCCCCATTGATGTCGCTTGTGAAAGCGCGTCTTGTTTTACAATTTATAAATAGAATTACCTAAATAATACTTTCAAGCAACCAGGCAAGAATACCCGATCATTTGTAAATATAGATTGGTAAATCAAGTTCGAACACAGGGAAAAGGTGGAATATTTAATAATAGAAAATTAACAATTAACTAGAAAACAGTAAATATGGGGTGCGTTTTAGTTCCGTGCGAACATTTTAGAAAACAATTGATTAAAATAAACAAACTTTAATAAAACTTAATTTAAAATTACCAATAAATATAATAATAAATCCTAATTGGAAGGAACAAGTAATTGTATAGTTAATGTCACTTAGATTCATATTTCCCGATTGATTACGTATTGATTATCTAATTGTGATTCTTTTAGATCAACTTAATACCAAATTCTTCAATGAATACTAAGTCGAATATGAACTAGCCAACGTTTCGGGTCCAACTAATTCCTATAATCTAGGGTCCAACATGAAACACTGGTTCCAATGTCACAAGATGATCAGTCAATTGTGTGCCTTTCCCTAAATTATGCATTAAACATTCACAACGCCTTATAATTAACTATATTGGTATGACTCAACAATACCCAATAATTAACTTATTGTCTTGCTCATTTTAAAGTAAATTATTATTGTATACTCGACCTATCAGACTCAACGTATTTAGTGATAAATCAAAACCCTAAAGTTATGACCATCAATAGTTAATAACATTAAAGGAACTCAATCTCAACAACATTATTAACCACGTGAAGTAACAATAATAACTAGTTACCAATAAACAAGTGTCCACGAGCAATATAACCGTTTTCAGTCAAATAACTTATTCAATACGCAATAACAATCGTTCCATAATCATAATCTAAGTTAAATAAACTACACAATCACTTTGGATATTCAATTCATCATCAAAACAGAAATATTCAGATTCATTATATCAAATTCTTCAATGAAAATAAAGAAACGAAATATACCGAATCGATTAACGATGAACTACGAAAGATTAGAGCAAATTATCCTCGTTCCTTAGCTTCCGTACCTCCAAACTAACCCTAAAATACGAAATTAAAACCCTAAAATACGTCTGAAACCGAAAGAAAACGAAAAACCTTTTAAAAACTGTCGAAATAAGGTTTTTACGCGTTTTTATACTTCTGTGATTTTTGATCCATACGGCGTATGGATTAATTTCAAGCCCAGCCCAGACTCGCGTAACCTGGGCCTCCACTGCTGCAATCCATACGGCGTATGGATTCCATACGGCGTATGGATGCTTTTTCCAGCCGATTTCTTAACTTTTCTTATTTCATTCTTTTCTTCGACTTCGGCTCTCATTATTCTTCAAATATGCATCATTTAGCTCGATTATTGACTGTTTTCCGTTCCTTTTCCATAAACGCTCCATTTCCACATCTAATTCCAAATATGAACGAAATCAATATCTATTCTAAACAAAATGCAATAAAAACATTCAAGATTAGGGGTAAAATACTACTAAAATATAGTACTTTTGAGCGTTTATCAAACATCCCCCACTTGAATCCTACTTGTCCTCAAGTAGACTATCAATTCAAAAATCAACTTCTTGGGAAAACAGTCATCTCCATTAAACTAAACAACTAAAGTAGGAATTACACAACATCACCCGTCTTCAACCCAAATGTTTAAATTTAAAATTCTGTTAATTCTAAAAACAATTATTAAGAAACTCTGAGATTTACAAAAACTGATCTACACATAGAGTTATTATTCTAAAACATCAAATAGTTCAAAATGATTACTGATATTGTTATCCACTTAAACAATCTATAATTGAATATTCGAGCTCAACTTATTATTATTTATGTAAATATTTCCTTAGACTCCCAAAAACTATATACTTTCATACTCATAATATGCCAATATTACATATCTTGAAATTTAATCAAAACAATCATTTTTCAAATCAAGACAGAGGTGACAGGTCTGTACCTCAGTACAACAAAGCAACATAACTTGATTTTGGTTTAGCAATAATGTTTTTAGTCAAACCATTGGTGACAGGTCTGTACCTCAGTACAACAAAGCGACTTAATTTGACCACATTTTAAAATTATGAGTTTTTAAACTCTTTTGCTCTTTTTCATTAAATATACTGACGGAGACCAGGTCTGTACTTTCGTACAACAAAGGAAACAACACCCAGTATATCCCCAAATGATTATTAATTAAATTCCCAAAAATATGGTATAACACCCCTCATTTACAATATCAATATAATATTAGACACACGGAAGCGTAGGAATTTTAAACATATCTATAATTACACATACTATTAAATTACATCAAAAGTTTACAACTTTAAGTTACATCAAAGTGAAACTGTTCAAAACACAACATATGTCGGGGTATTATATAAAACAAACTGATTTAGTACAAAAGATCAGAGTAGCTTGCAGTCAAACTGTTCTTGCACCAAAAGCATCTCAATCCTGCTACTCATTAAACTACAAATCTGCAGGAAAGAAAGATGAGGGATTAGCACATAGCTAAGTGAGAGAGTTCAACACCCAACATTCAACTTAGCATAATCATTAACTACAACAATCAACAACAACTTAATAATGAGGATCGGTGGTTCTGGGGATAACCATAATACCCGGGCGGCTCCCCAAGAACTCTTATCCAACCATATCCGTATGGCCATACGGACGAGACCGATAGCTAGTGGTTATCCTACTCAGATACAGTTCAATACACACAACATATGAAGCATATTCCTGTATCATTCACACGATAACCAACTAACCCAACCAACAGTTCATCAACTTGTCGACCTCATTGGCAACCAATAACCAAAGATCACATATAGCACATAGTGATACAATCAACAATAACGATTAAACAACTCTATAATCATATCTACAATTACATGTTGTAATCAAATGATTACAATTAAATTAAATGGTGAGTTTGAATCCACTCACCGATACCTCAGAAGTCACTACACTCAGCTTCTAATCACTGAGTCTTTGGTGTATCTGAAACATCACACAACAAACAAATTAGTAACTTGTTCCTAACTAATAATAGTTAACTTCACAATTCAAGTTACAATAAGTAACAATAATAACTATTTGTATTATATAACTCAGGTTCACAAACTATCATAATCATCAAAATTTAACAGACAAACGCGATCCGGACTAGGCATGGTGGGATCGCGTTCTTCAGTAGAAAAAGTTCTGTAACCGAAAAACACTAGCAAACGCGATCCGGATATTCGGCCAGGATCGCGTTTCCAAGGCCAAATCCTGACTGGGCCATTTTAACACTAGTGAACGCGATCCGGACTCTATGCTGGGATCGCGTTGAGCTACGTTTCAGCTCAGGTACAGACCTGCAAACACCCAGCTCGAACCTAATACCATTTTTGATCATTCAAACTTAGTTCTAAGGTTATAAACAACTGAAATAACACCACATATCATTATATTACAACAATTAATCATCATACAACATCAAGAATCAATTCTATTCATCATATCCCTATCTAACCTAGTTCATGTAAATAGGTAAATTACCTTTCCAATTTGAAGAAGAAGATGACTAGAAAGGATTATAGCAACTAGTTGAATCACAACTTCAATTCACCAATCTTGTTTGATCTTAATTGAATTTGTAAGGATTAGTTAGGGTTTAAGATTTTTCTTTGAATGAAATGAGAAAGAACAAAGATTTGGGAAAGTGAGCAAATAAAAGAGTCGGCCTCTTTTTTAACCGACTCAACATTGTGGGTATTTTATACCCGCTCTAAATCTATTGCCTGGAACCTAAAAACCAATTACGAGAAATTTATTTTATTATACCGTCAACTTCAATATTTTAAAATAAGCAACATTTCACTAACCACAATAAGTCCTGAGACCTATTTTACCACTTTCACAATTAAACAATTATATCAAATAAATTTCTAAAGCAATTAAATACTCAATTAAATAAGAAAAATACCAGGCCACTGGAGAGGATGTTACAAATCTCCCCTCCTTAAAGAGATTTCGTCCCCGAAATCTCAACATCAACAAACAATCCAGGATATCTGGATTTCATCAACTCCTCGGTCTCCCAGGTCAAATTAGGACCTAAACTATGTCGCCACTTTACTAGTACCATAGGAATTTGTTTCTTCCTAAGTTTAGTAATCTTCCTATCTAGGATTTCAACAGGTTCTTCAACCAATTTCTGAGTTTGATCAACTTTTAACTCCTGCAAAGGAAGAATTTGCGACTGGTCTTCAACATTGCATCTTCTAAGATAACACACATTAAAAGTGTCATGTATACCAGCAAGTTCAGGTGGGAGATATAATGAAACAGACTGCTCATTTACAACTTGGCGAACTTTGAATGGCCCAATATATCTAGGCGCCAACTTTCCACGTTTTCCAAAACGGATTACACCCTTCCATGGAGAAACTTTGAGGTATACTAATTCACCTTCAGAAAATACAACTGGTCGCCTTTTCGGATCTGCATACTGTTTCTGTCGGTCGCGAGCAGCTTTCAACTTTTCACGTGCGATTGCAACTTTGTCAGCTGTCATTTGTACAATGTCGGGTCCAGCAAACTGTTTCTCACCGGCTTCCAACCAACATGTCGGTGTTCTACAACGTCGACCATACAACATTTCATACGGAGGCATGCCAATACTGGAATGATAAGAATTGTTATAAGTAAATTCAACCAATGGAAGATGAGAGTCCCATGAACCTCCATATTCCAAAATGCAAGCACGAAGCATATCCTCTAAAGTTTGAATTGTACGTTCCGACTGACCGTCTGTCTGAGGATGATAGGCAGTGCTAAGATTTACACGTGTACCCAACTCTTGTTGCAACCCTTGCCAAAAATGAGAAACAAAACGAGAATCTCGGTCTGACACAATTGACAAAGGTATACCATGTCTAGTGACAATTTCACTTATGTACAACTGAGCAAGCTTAGTCAATGAGGCAGATTCGCTAGTAGCAAGAAAATGCGCGCTTTTAGTCAACCGATCAACTATGACCCAAACCATGTCATTACCTCGATTGGTGCGAGGAAGTTTAGTCACAAAATCCATCGTTATATGTTCCCATTTCCACTCGGGAATTTCCAACTGTTTCAGTGATCCGTACGGCTTTTGATGCTCAGCTTTAACTTGGGCACAAATATGACAAGTACCAACAAATCTAGCAATGTCCGTTTTCATTGTAGGCCACCAGTACAATGGTTTCAAATCATTATACATCCGAGTACTTCCAGGATGAATAGATAGTCTAGACTTATGTGCCTCATTCAAAACTAAATCACGAATATTACCAAATAAAGGAATCCATACTCGAGATTGATAAGTTAATAATCCTCTCGAATCTTCCACCAATTCATCTTTTCTTTTCAACATGACTTCGGATTTCAAATTAACATCTTTCAAAGCTTCCATTTGAGCAACTTTAATTTGAGAAATCAAGTCAGAAGAAACATCCACTCTTAAGTAATAAATTCTATCAGAAGTACCCTTTCGACTTAAGGCATCAGCGACCACATTAGCTTTGCCTGGGTGGTATTTAATTTCACAGTCATAATCCTTGATTAACTCTAACCACCGCCTCTGTCGCATATTCAACTCTTTCTGAGAAAACACATACTGCAGACTCTTATGGTCAGTACAAACAACACATCTAGTACCATATAAGTAGTGTCTCCAAAGCTTTAGGGCAAATACAACCGCTGCAAGTTCCAAATCATGTGTTGGATAATTCCGTTCATGTGGTTTCAACTGTCGAGAAGCATAGGCGATAACTTTATCTCTTTGCATAAGTACACCACCCAAACCAGAATAAGAAGCATCACAGTAAACTACAAAATCATCTGTACCATCTGGTAAGGCTAAAACAGGAGCTTGACACAACATTTGTTTTAAAGTCTGGAAAGCATGTTCCTGTTGATCAGTCCACATAAACTTTTCATCTTTTCGGGTCAACTTAGTTAATGGACCAGCAAGTTTAGAGAAGTCTTTTATGAATTTTCGATAATATCCCGCCAAACCCAAGAAACTCTTAATTTCTGAAGCAGACTTTGGGGCGTTCCAATTCATTACGGCCTCAACTTTCAATGGATCAACTTTCACACCATCATTACAAATTACATGACCCAAAAACTGAACTTCTCTAATCCAAAACTCACATTTAGAAAACTTGGCATAAAGCTGTTCTCGTTTCAACGTTTCTAGAGTCAGTCTTAAATGTATAGCATGCTCAGCTTCAGATTTCGAATATACAAGAATATCATCTATGAAGACAATAACAAATTTATCCAAAAAGGGTCGACAAACACGGTTCATTAAATCCATAAACACTGCAGGTGCATTCGTCAAACCAAAAGGCATAACCAGGAATTCATAGTGACCATACCTGGTCCGAAAAGCAGTTTTAGAAATATCTTCATCACGAACACGAACCTGATGGTAACCCGACCTTAGATCAATTTTAGAATAAACTGAAGAACCCTGCAACTGATCAAATAAGTCATCTATTCTGGGCAGAGGGTATTTATTCTTTACTGTTCTCTTATTCAGTTCTCTATAATCGATACACATACGAAAAGACCCGTCTTTCTTTTTAACAAACAACACCGGTGCACCCCACGGCGAAGAACTAGGTCTAATGAAACCTTTATCCAACAACTCCTGTATCTGATTCATCATCTCACGGATTTCAGATGGAGCTAACCTATAGGGAGCTTTAGCGATAGGCGACGAGCCAGGAACAAGATCAATACGGTATTCTACTTCCCTAACTGGTGGTAAACCAGGTAATTCATCAGGGAACACCTCTGGATATTCACAAACTACCGGAACATCTAAAACAGTTTTCTTTTTAAGTTTGGTATCAACTACATAGGCTAGATATGATTTACATCCTTTGGATAATGACTTCCTAGCCTTCATCATAGTGATCAAAGGAAAAACCAAACTATCCCGTTCTCCTCGAGCCACAACATATGACTTTTCAGAGATTGGGATCCTAATCAACTTCTGATGACAATCAATGCTAGCTTTATTCTGACTCAACCAATCCATACCAATTATCACATCAAAACTAGGGATTGGCATCAACAAGAAAGAAATAAGGAAAGTCTGGTCATCAATCACAATGTTAGCTCCAGTTACCGATGTGGTAACCGGAACCAACTTACCACTAGCAATTTCTACTTCTACAGGCTTGGTTATCACTGTAGGTACTAATTTCAACTTGTCACAGAAATTCACAGATATGAAAGTACAATTAGCACCCGAATCAAACAACACACGCGCCGGTACAGAGTTTATAAGAAATGTACCAGTTATAACATCGTCAGTGCGCACAGTCTCATCGACTGTCATCTGAAAAGCTCTACTGGTTGCTGGTGGAGGGTTTTTACGTTTCTGACCTGTAGATGCAGAGCTCCCAACCGAACCCGACCCCGACTTCCCTGCTTCCGGACATTGACCCACTCGATGCCCCTCCTTCTTGCAAGACCAACACACAAAATTTGGGTACCGACAACTCTTTATCTCATGACCCAGTTCTCCACATTTCAAACATTTATTCGTTTGTACAGTACAAGGCCCATCATGCCTAGATCTACACGAACCACACCAGTTAGAACTGCCCGACGACCCACTTTTACTAACATACTTCTTATTCTGCCGACTGCCCTGAGAACTTGACTTTCCTTTGCTAGAAGAATCACCTCTAGACTTTGCAGCATTATCTCTAGATCGTGCTTCACGAAAACCTCTAATATCACTGTCAACCGATCGTGCAAGATTAAAAGCATGTGATAAACTATTAGCCAATCTTACAGTAGTACGGTAATGATGAGGTAAGGTATCTACAAATTGTTCAATTCGAGTTTTATCATCAGGAACCCAATGTTGAACAAACCGAAGCTTTTCTGTAAATTGACCTATTAAATCATCAATGGTCATATTATCTTTCAACTGAAGATTCACAAATTCTCTCCTAATCCGTGCCATGTCAAAATCAGAGCAGTATTGATTACACACTGCTTGGTGAAAATCTTTCCATTTGATAGAATCTTTTTGTTGTTCGGTTAAATGACCTGTCACTGAATCCCACCAAACCATTGCTTCATCCTTCATACACTGGACAGCAAACATAACCTTGGATTCTTCCTCACAACGTGTCACACTAAATTTGCGTTCCATATCTCTTAACCAATTTAAGGTCACAGTTGGATTTGTACTTCCATGAAACACCGGTGGTTTACTCGACATGAAAGTTTTAAAAGAACACACCTTGCTAGTTTGAGAAGATGGACTAGCACCAAAGACAGAAGTTTGTTGTTGAGCAAGTAGTCTAGCTGCATCTTCCTCAGCTTTCTTTTTAAATTCTCTAAGAATTATCAACTCATCCTCCATTTCGTGTATATACTCATCCCTATTTGCTTCTTCACCACCCATATGAGGGACACCCTCTTGATCATGTTGCTCAGTATTTGTTTCAAAAGGCGGAGCTTCAATCCGGGAAGCATTATTGGGGTTGGTGGTCGGTTGCTCATTATCTGCCATTTCTGAAATCAACACAACACTTGAAATATATTAATCGTTAGTACCTATCTACTAACAATTATCAACAATGCTAAATCCCATAACTAGAAAAGTTTGACATACCATGCTCCAGTTTTGGGATTGAACATTCTTCAATGCTCAATTAACCCCAAAACCACGCTCTGATACCAACTTATAACACCCCTCATTTACAATATCAATATAATATTAGACACACGGAAGCGTAGGAATTTTAAACATATCTATAATTACACATACTATTAAATTACATCAAAAGTTTACAACTTTAAGTTACATCAAAGTGAAACTGTTCAAAACACAACATATGTCGGGGTATTATATAAAACAAACTGATTTAGTACAAAAGATCAGAGTAGCTTGCAGTCAAACTGTTCTTGCACCAAAAGCATCTCAATCCTGCTACTCATTAAACTACAAATCTGCAGGAAAGAAAGATGAGGGATTAGCACATAGCTAAGTGAGAGAGTTCAACACCCAACATTCAACTTAGCATAATCATTAACTACAACAATCAACAACAACTTAATAATGAGGATCGGTGGTTCTGGGGATAACCATAATACCCGGGCGGCTCCCCAAGAACTCTTATCCAACCATATCCGTATGGCCATACGGACGAGACCGATAGCTAGTGGTTATCCTACTCAGATACAGTTCAATACACACAACATATGAAGCATATTCCTGTATCATTCACACGATAACCAACTAACCCAACCAACAGTTCATCAACTTGTCGACCTCATTGGCAACCAATAACCAAAGATCACATATAGCACATAGTGATACAATCAACAATAACGATTAAACAACTCTATAATCATATCTACAATTACATGTTGTAATCAAATGATTACAATTAAATTAAATGGTGAGTTTGAATCCACTCACCGATACCTCAGAAGTCACTACACTCAGCTTCTAATCACTGAGTCTTTGGTGTATCTGAAACATCACACAACAAACAAATTAGTAACTTGTTCCTAACTAATAATAGTTAACTTCACAATTCAAGTTACAATAAGTAACAATAATAACTATTTGTATTATATAACTCAGGTTCACAAACTATCATAATCATCAAAATTTAACAGACAAACGCGATCCGGACTAGGCATGGTGGGATCGCGTTCTTCAGTAGAAAAAGTTCTGTAACCGAAAAACACTAGCAAACGCGATCCGGATATTCGGCCAGGATCGCGTTTCCAAGGCCAAATCCTGACTGGGCCATTTTAACACTAGTGAACGCGATCCGGACTCTATGCTGGGATCGCGTTGAGCTACGTTTCAGCTCAGGTACAGACCTGCAAACACCCAGCTCGAACCTAATACCATTTTTGATCATTCAAACTTAGTTCTAAGGTTATAAACAACTGAAATAACACCACATATCATTATATTACAACAATTAATCATCATACAACATCAAGAATCAATTCTATTCATCATATCCCTATCTAACCTAGTTCATGTAAATAGGTAAATTACCTTTCCAATTTGAAGAAGAAGATGACTAGAAAGGATTATAGCAACTAGTTGAATCACAACTTCAATTCACCAATCTTGTTTGATCTTAATTGAATTTGTAAGGATTAGTTAGGGTTTAAGATTTTTCTTTGAATGAAATGAGAAAGAACAAAGATTTGGGAAAGTGAGCAAATAAAAGAGTCGGCCTCTTTTTTAACCGACTCAACATTGTGGGTATTTTATACCCGCTCTAAATCTATTGCCTGGAACCTAAAAACCAATTACGAGAAATTTATTTTATTATACCGTCAACTTCAATATTTTAAAATAAGCAACATTTCACTAACCACAATAAGTCCTGAGACCTATTTTACCACTTTCACAATTAAACAATTATATCAAATAAATTTCTAAAGCAATTAAATACTCAATTAAATAAGAAAAATACCAGGCCACTGGAGAGGATGTTACATATGGCATATCACACATTACTAATATGAAAATTAAGACATACGTCATACATAGCTAAAATTCATCTAAAAGAAATATTTACTCCTTAATTATCATTTCTTAACAGCTCCAACATTCTCATATAAATCGCCTATCAATACATCATATAATGAAGCTAAATAATATCTTTAATAGCTTAAGTTTTTAATTAAAAGTGTAGAAAATTTTAAATTTAACCTACAAAGTTACAAAATAATTATCCCTAGAAAACAAGAAATTTAAATGCAAAAATTTGGTTGAAGAATGAGCAACTCATAACCTCCTAGTTACTCACCTTTAATAAGATAACTATTAACCAAATTACAAAATCATATACTTATTAACAGAATAATAATGTGGAAATTTCACTTCTTTTCTCTCCCATCCCCCACTTAAAGATGTACAATGCCCTCATTGTACAAATAATGACACTCTTAAAAGAAAACGGGAAAAAGAGAAAAGAACTTAGAACAGAAAAACTCCCCTGGAATAGTGTGCAGTTTAATGACAAGGATGATACGAATTTCCCACATCCTCTCGATTCAATTATTCGTTGCGCTGAACTTACTGCCAGCATGGCACGTACTCACAACACAATTCTGAGGGAACAATCAACAAACATAATTAAACAATACCAAATAAAAACAACCGAATTAAAAACAACCAAACCTAAAACTACCAATCCAACATAATTAATAAAACCTACAAAATAAAAACAGTCATAATAATAATAATAATAAAACAATAATAATAATAGTGTCTGGAATCATAAACCAAATAGGATGAACATCATCCTAATCACTGTCGTCATCCTGGCGATACCGGTACTGATGAGAAGGCGCTCCATACTCTGACTGCGATGGTGGTGGTGGTCGTGGCATGAACTCTGGTGGCATCTGGTACTGGAATGGCTGATATGAGGGTCCAGAAGGAAACTGACCAAACAACTGCTCAAACAAGCCATCCTGGTAGTCCAAGTGTGCACTGGTCTGATGGAAATGCTGTCTCTGCATCAGATCTATCTGATCAAACCTCTGAGTCTGCTGTAACTGCATCTGATGCATCTGCTGAGACAACTGATCAAACTCTGTAGCATACCCTCTGTTACGGCCTCGTGCCGTACCTCGACCTCTATCACTGCCACTCGTATCTCCTCTGGCTCTAGCCTGCCTCGACTGCAAAGTCTGTCCCACCGGAGTAATCGGAACCCAGTAATACATCTCTGCAGGACCTCCATACGTGGTACATGGCTCAATAAGAGCAAACGCCTCCAACCGGCGTGCAGTCAGCCAACCCATACTAGGCTGAACAATCGTGCATGAGCCCATCTCATCCTGAGTAGCCAAACCAAGATATCTCGCCAATCGAGTAACAAAGTGACCTCCACACAAACTACTACCATCTCTAGTACCAGTAGCTCTCTTCGACATCCACTTAGCCAACCTCCAAGGTACATTCACTAACCTCTTCCTGATAATCGAGCTCAAATAAAACAAGTCAGGCCTCGAAACTTTCTCAGGCCCCTCCTTGCGACCCACAATGGTGTAAGTCAACAATCTGTGAATGAGTCGATGACGAGGATCTCGAATACGCGTGTAAGAAGGCGTCGAACTACCATAAGCACCCTGGGCAATAAACTGCCACTCCTGCTCAACTTCTAAATCAGTGAGCTTCTTCACAGCACCTGCGGAAATGTGGTCTAGAAAGTGAGGATTATCCAGCTCATTGGGCTCATAAAGCCCCAGTCCCAAAGCAAACTGAACCAAAGTCATCTGTCTAGGTTGTCCCCCTAGCTGGAAGAAAATGGAGTTCTCAGTCCATTGAGTCGACCTGGCATCAAACCTAAAAGTGCTGTAAAACTCTACAACCAACTCTCTGTAGATATCCTCCCTGATACTGAATAACCGGGACCAAGCATAGGAAACAAATCCAATGTTTCCATCCTCTAATACGTATGGAATAGCCAGTAAATTCCTAATGGCTTCAGCACCATTAGTAAACCCTTCTCTAGCAATCACATGCTCCAAAACATTCCAGTTAACAGCATCAAACACCTCAATAGACTGGCCAATATTGGAAGCCAGACGATCTCCAAACTGCATCCTAGCAGTCTCAGTATATGACCCATGAAATGTGAGGTATCTATGTGATCTAATCAATGGGTTTCCCAAAGTCTCACCTCCTCGTGCTCTCCTGCTAGACATGATAACTGCTAAACAAAACAATTGTTAATAATACTAAATAAGCAGTTAAAAAGATCACTAAAATTTTCGGCAGCATTTCGGCTTAAAATTGAATAATCCACCATAAAGGTTTAGCCTAAAACTACCGCAACAATCAATTTCATTAACATGAATTGCAATTTAAACAAAACTACTCAATATGCATACATGTATATACTTAAATAAATATTCCTGACAATTGCATAATCAAATGTATTATAATAACTTGGTACCATTCTGAATATACGAAATTGCACAATCACTAAACTCGAGTATTAGCAACCAGCAAATATTCATACAAACTCAAAATGAATTATTGTAACACAATTAATCAAAATAACAATTTATCACATAACCGTAATCACAAACACTTGTGTACCAAACAAATATTTGCATTAATCATCATGTGGTCAGAAAATTAATAAGCACTAAATTAAAACATAGCATAATTGAGCACAACTCATATTCTCAATTACTCCTCACTAACGAATAATCCAAATAATCTCGAATATGCAATACAGTTGAAAAACGAATATGACATTGCAATGCATATAGCAATTAGAACATAACTCAATCAAAACATGCCAATAATCATACGCGTATCCAAAATACCCAAAATTCTATCATAAACCCTAACTTCCAAACGAGCGAATTAAACAACGAAAATGAAAACGGGAAGTTATACCTTGAAGAGGAACGTGCGTGTAACACGAATATGCAAAAATGGCGATGAATGCGCTGCCGGAATTTCCGTTTGGGGGTTGTGGAAGTGAAAACCGTAGGTGGTTTTTTTAGAAAAAGGGTTTTGGATGAAAAATGAGAAAGAAGGAGGCTGCTGGCGGTTTTCTGCATTTTTGATCCATACGGCGTATGGATTCCATACGGCGTATGGATTAGATAGGCCCAAGTCAACTCATTAAACCCAGTCAACGGCCCAGTCCAGCGGCCCAATCAATCCATACGGCGTATGGATTGAAAAATCTGAATTTTTCAATAAACGATTTTCAACCCAAATTCACCACTAACTTTATATAATTAAATTTCAAACCTGGATGATAATCACGACTTCAAAATCTTCACAATTCCACACTATAAAATAAATAACAAAAATTAACAAACTTAGAAAATAAAAATATTCAAATTAATACTAATATTCAAACCACACATTCAAAAACAAAAATCCAAACAAACAAAAGTCTAACATAATCCAAAACAAACCAAAATGTTAAAAATAATCCAATAGCATAAAGAATATAAAAGGAATAGAATCACTGATTCGGATAGATAGCAAGGAAATGCTCAGTGACAATGGGAAGGATATTAATGATCCCATGACCAAAAGTTGGAAAAGTTGCCAAATGCTCGTTAACCACAGGAAGCAGATAAATTAAATCCCAGCTGATCTTCAATACTGACTTAGTTACTTCTCCTTCTTCATCCCACACTTCATCATTACCAACTAACTTAACCTCTCGCTCTGGACTTTCATCCTCAAGCTCACCAATAAATTCTAAACATGATTCTCCAATCTGATGATGCTTGCTCATCAATGGAGTTTCCTTCAAACTTCTGATTAAGCCTTCAATTTCGCTCAAAACTTGCTCTTGAAGTTTGTTAAAACACAAACCTGAACTCCTGAATATCTCAACAAATCTCATGTAGATTTCCACCATTCCATAGTGGAAATGTTCATTTGGGTACAGAATCTTAGTCTCATCCACTAACTCTCTCATATTCGCCACTAGATATGTTGCTAAATCAATTTCACCAGTTGGGTGAATAAAATCCGGGCGTGGTCTTCCTTCCTCTTCCTTAGCAAGACGATCTAACTGTTCAACCATTCTATTCATGTGATAGTGAATAGTGTTACTCACTACAAAACAATGAGGTGTCTCATCCTTGAGATGATCATCTATCTTTAACAATTGAACCAGATCCTTTAAACCAGCTAAAAATCCCTTATCAGCTTCGGAAGTTGGATGACCTGTTAACTCATAACAAGCATTAACCATACGGCTAAGACATGCGGCCTGCTTAGCCGAATAAGGAAACGAATGTTGTCTTAAAATTTCATAAATCTCAACATATCGCCTCTTTTGATTTGCAAAGAATACTTTCTCATCCTCAATCCTTAAAGTTATAGATTCCTCAAAATCAAAAAGATCATCCAGAAACTGCTGAGAATCCCCAAATTGTCTTACCACTTCTGCACTATCTAGTAAGTTCTGTACTAATGCCAGTTGATAATCTGAGAAATAAACATGGGATATCCTGATTAGTTCAGCTGTAAAAGGAATGTCCCATCTCACATTCGCAATCGCACCCAATAATTCTTCACATGAGGATGTGATAGGCACAACCTTGCGGCCTAAATGAGTGAATGATGGAATTGCACTTTCTACCCTTGACACCAAACTCTCAGAATCATAAATACCAACCAAATTGTAATTGTTTGCATCACTTTCAAAACTCCTCGCCATTGGACAAACCTAATTAAAAAAAATCTGAAAATACAAAACACCACTAACGAAAAACAAGTTAGTTCACACAAAATAAA